>WOXC01009802.1:0-388375 GCA_011680675.1 Gymnobelideus leadbeateri | reverse complement strand
CTTTTTAGCCTTCTTATTCTCCCCCTCCCTTGCAACCACTTCCCCTTGCTTCTTCTACATGAGATAGTTTACCCTACCCTGTCTCTCCCATCTCCTCTTGCCACTTTCCTCTCTCACCTCATAATTTCGTCCCTTAAGTATTCTCCCTTCCCAACAAATTCAACCTATGCCCTCTATCCACATATAACTGTAACCATATACACACACATTCACATATGTATTCATATGACCACACCCCCTTCTTCCATTATTTTCATAGTGAGAAAGATATCATCAGTCACAGATATTGCTTTTCTATATAGGAATGTAAATAGTTCAACTTTGATAAGTTCCTTTTGATTTCTTCTCCCTGATTACCTTCTCAGGCATCTCTTCCTTCTTGTGTCTGGATGTCAAATTTTCTATTCAACTCTGGTTTTTCCTCAAGAATGCTTGAAAGTCCTCTATTCCACTGAATGACCATATTTTCCCCTGAAACAAAATACTCAGTTTTGCTGGGTAGGTGACCCTTGGGTTCATTCCCAGTTCTTTTGCCCTCTGGAATATCATATTCCATGCCCTTTGATCCCTCAGTGTAGAAGCTGCCAGGTCCTGTGCTATTCTGATTGTGTTTCCACAATATTGAAATTGTTTCTTCCTGGCTGCTTGTAGTATTTTTCTCCTTGATCTGGGGATTCTGGAACCTGGCTATATTATTCCTGGGAGTTTCTTTTTGGGATCTTTTTCAGGAGGTGATTTGTGGATTCTTTCAACCTCTATTTTGCCCTCTGGATCTAAAACATCAGGGCAATTTTCCTTGAGAATTTCTTGAAGGGTGATTTCTAGGTTCTTTCTTTGATCATGGCTTTCAGGTAGTCCAATAATTTTTAAATTGTCTCTCCTGGATCTATTCTCCAGGTCAGTGGTTTTTCCCATGAGATATTTCACATTGCCTTCTAATCTTTCGTTTGTTTGGATCTGCTTAACAGCATCTTGATTTCTCATAAAGTCATTAGCTTCCATTTGCTCCAGTCTAACTCTGAAGGAATGAATCTCCTCAGTGAACTTTTGAGATTCTTTTTCCATCTGGCAAATTCGACTTTTTAAGGCATTCTTCTCCTCATTGCCCTTTTGGGCCTCCTTTGCCATTTGAGTTAGTCTATTTTTTAAGGTGTTGTTTTCCTCAGTCAGGCTGTTGACCCTCATTTCATACTTTTCCTGCATCCTTCTCATTTCTCTTTCCAATTTTTCCTCCACTTCTCTTATTTGATTTTTAAAGTCCTTCTTAAGGTCCTCTATGGCCTGCAACCCGCTCATGTTTTCCCCTGGGGCTTTTGGAGCAGGACTTCTGACCTCACAGTCCTTTTCCCGCTCTATGCCCCCAAAATAGGAGTCTAGGGTTGCATTTTTCTGTTTCCTTTGCCTTGGCATGTTGCCACTTAATTGCTTGACTTTTGGGCTTGTTGCCACACTATGGCTTTAAGGCCAGATAGAGGAATTTTCGTCCCGAACGTGTGGGGGGCAACTTCCGTTTCTGGCAAGCTGTAAACCCACCCACAACTTCCACCCTAGATCACAATCCAGATCCAGGGAGGTTAAAGCAAGAGCGATTACCCCCAAGACTGATCGCTGGATCTCCCCACGATTTGTAGGCTGGGAGCCGGAAATGCCTCTGAAAACTACAAAATGGCGTGTCTCCTCAGTGGCTTCTAGCCCCCAGGGAGGGAGCTGACGCATTCCCCAAATACAGGTCCCAAAGTCCATAGGACACTAACCTCTTACTTTGTCCTAGGCAAGTCTATGTTGATAATTCTGGAATCGCCACAGTTCCTGGTGTTCTGGGGTTCCTCCAGCTGGCTGCTGGCCCTGCCGCCCTGGGGCTAAAACCTCGGCTCAAGTGGACCTGGGCTCGGCTCCTGCGCTCTGCGCGCTGCCGGCTCCCAGACCACTGCGCTGGTCCTTCCTGCAGGGTGCTGGGCTGTCCTCAGCGGGAGGTTAGCTTCTCTGTGTCGTTCTGTGGGTGCTGGGGCTCCAGAAGTTTTTCAGAGTCCTTTTTTACATAGTTTGTGGAGAATCTGGGGGCAGAGAGGCTTGGATGAGCTGTTTCTACTCCGCCATCTTGGCTCCGCCCCCCTCAATAATTTTTATTAACAGTGTTTCTGATAAAGGCCTCATTTCTAAAATATAGACAACTGAGTTAAATTTATAAGAATACAATCATTCCCCAATTGATAAATGGTCAAAGGATAAGAACAGGCAAGTTTTCAGAGGAAGAAATCAAAGTTATCTATAGTTGTATGAAAAATTGCTCTAAATCACTATTGATTAGAGAAATGCAAATTAAAACAACTCTGAAGTACCACCTCACATCTATCAGACTGGTTCACATGACTGTATAGGAAAAAAGATAAATGTTGGAGAAGATGTGGGAAAATTGGAATACTTATACATTGTTGGTGGAATTGTGAACTGATCCAACAATTCTAGAGAGCAATTTGGAGCTATGCCTAAAGAGCTATAAAACTTGCATATCCTTTGATCCAGCAATAGCATTTCTAAGTCTATATTCCAAAGAGATCATAAAAAATGGGAAAAGACCAACATATGCAAAAATATTTAATAGCAGCTCTTTTCATGGTGGCCAAAAATTGGAAATTGAGGGGATGCCCATCAATTGGGGAATAGCTAAACAAAGTGCAGTATATGAGTGTAATGGAATATGACAGTGCTATATGAAATGACCAGCGGACAGATTTCAGAAAAACCTGGAAAGATTTGATTTTTCCTTTGGTTCTAATTCTTCTTTACAACATGTCTCATGTGGAAATATGTTTAATATGATTATATATGTTTAGCCTACATCAGATGACTTTCTGTCTTGGGGAGAGGAGAGGGAAGGGAGAAAGGGAGAAGAAAAACTTAGAACTCAAAAATGTTGAAAACTAAAAAAAAAGTTGTAATTAATAATATTTTCTCTGAGAAACCGTATTTATATTCTGTGGAACCCCAGGATTCAATGAAACATTGTTTGGGAAATGCTATCCCAAGGTATACAAAAGTATACAAATGAAGTAAGACATAGGACTTTTGCCCTCTAAAGTTTCCAACCTATTGGGTAGATAAGGCACAAGCAATTGGGTAAACAACATAAAATAAGAACATGTAAATTGATAAGCAAAAGGAAATGAAAAGTGAAGTTAACTATGTGGCATGATAAGAGAAGACTTGGGAAAAGTGAATTTTGAACTACAAATTTCAGTATTTAGTGGGGCTTTCATTGCAAAACTTCCCAAAAGTAATTTTAACCTTAACTTTTAAGCACTTATCTCAATCCTCCCACAAATCTGATATTTCACCATCATGGACACTGTACAACAATGCAGATCACAATTCATTCATGTATGCCCAAGCAATTCTCATTCATGACTTCCACAAAACTGTCATGGTCAAGTACACAACAGGCTGCTGGTCTTTCTCTGTTCCTTGTGACTTTGCCTGTGGGGCATGCAGACAGTCCACTGGTAACTCTTTGCTCTCACTATATAAGACTACCTAGGATTCACATAGTGCTCTAAAATTTTTCCAAGTATTTTCCGAATTTATCCCATGTGAACCTCACAAAGTGAGATTATAATCTCCATTTTACAGACAAGGAACCAAACACTATACGACTTGCCTGGGGTCTCATGGTAAGTGTCTAAGGCCATATTTGAACTTGGGTTTTCCTGACACAAAGTCCAGGAGAGTATCTACTACTTAAAATCCAATCCAAAATGCTCCATGCCTGGCTTATCTTTTTTCCAGATCATTTTTTTCAAATGCCAACAAAGAGGAAATTATCTGCACTGGACCTCTAATGATTTGCTGCTAAAATATCTACCTGGCTAAAACCAGTCATAGCATTAGTCAAAGAAAATCTAACTTAAACTAGTTTGGTAGTTCAAGGCTTGGAATTGGGACAAAATTAAACATTCATAAAACATACTGCATTTAACGAAAGGATGTTAACAATAGAAGGGGAGGGATGTTCAGCAAAGATACAGTGGGGTTCAATTAGATCCATGTCCTCTCATTTTCACAAAGAGATCCCCATAGTAAAAAATATGTTGATTCCTACCTCAACAGAGTCCATCAGCAATAGATGACATTTATCTTGCTAGCAATATAAGGTTTACAAAACACTTTATATATGTTGTTTAACTTAGCCCTCACAACAACCATGGGAGGTAGGTGCCATAATTATTCCCATTTTACAGGTAAAGAAACTTGGTCAGAAAGGCTAAGTAACTTGCCTAAAGTCATACAACTAGTAAATGACATAAGCAATATTTGAACTCAGGGCTTCCTGATTCCAAATACAGTGCTCTCACCAGCATACCATCAAGCCTGAATAGGCAAGTCATATAACCTTGATTGCCTCCATTTCTTCATCTGTAAAATGACCAGGAGAAGGAAATGACAAATAATTCTAGCATATCTTTGCCAAGAAAACACCAGAAGAGGTCACCACGAGTTGAACACTACTGAAAAACAAATGAACAATGGCTTGCATAGAAGGGATTATTTCTCAAAAATCTTACTGGATGATACTCCTATCACAGAGTATATGAAGAAATGTCTGGTAAGAAGCTCCTTGAGAATAGAGAGGAAGAGAAGGCAACCAACATTTATTAAATGCCTAATGTGTCCAAATTGAGGCAGAAAGAGGTTAAGTGACTGGTCCAGGAGTACACACAGCTGGTAAGTGTCTCAGGTCCAAACTGAATTCAAGTCTTACTGACTGGCTACCCAATGAGCCACCTTGCTGACCTGTAATCAAATCCATTCTATTTGTGATATAAATAAAGCTAACCAGTAAAAATCCTGGCCTATGAAAGAAAACAAAAAACTCCCAAACTTGAGCCTTATAATTGTCCTGATTGTCTCCAAAGCTATCTTAAAATATTAACACTGCTTCCTGTAAACAAGTAAAACAGCTTTTAACTCCACTGACTCAGGATGGATGAATACTAGGGAAACACTAATTAAGGAAAGAAGCTCTATGACATACATCCTTCACAAAAAGCTCTAACAGTTCAATTTACTTTGTCATTTTTTTGTTTTTATTTAGTATTTAATTCTTCCCCGGTTACACATTAAAACCACTTTTAACATTTGTTTGTAAAACTTTGAATTCCAAAAATTCTCTCCCTTCCTCCATCCACACCCCACCTCCTTCATTGAGATGGCAAGCAATTCCATATAGATTATACTTGTGTTTTCATGCAAAACATATCAATAATAGTCATGTTGTAAAAGAAAACAGACAAAAATAAGAAAAAGAAAGTGGAAAAAAGTTGCTTCACTCTGCATTCAGACACGATCAGTTCTTTCTCTGAAGATGGATAGCATTTCTCATCCTAAATTCTTCAAAGTTATCCTGGATTGTTGTATTGCTGAGAATAACTAAGTCATTCACAGCTGATTATCCCACAATATTATTGTTATTTTGTACCCATTACATTTCACTTTGCATCAACCCATGTAAGTCTTTCTAGGTTTTTCTGTGAGCATCAAGCTTATTTCTTACAGTACAATAGCATTCCATCATAATAACATACCACAGTTTATTCAGTCATCCCCCAATTCATGGGTATCCCCTCAATTTCCAATTCTTTACCCCAAGAAAAGAGCTGTTACCAATATTTTTGTACATACAGGTCTTTTTCTTTTTGTTTATATCTTTTGGGATACAGTTCTAGCAGTGGTATTGCTAAGTCAAAGAGCATGCATGATTTTATAGCCCTTTAGGCATAGATCCAAATTGCTCTATAAAATGATTTAATCAATTCACAGCTCCAACAACAGAACATTAATACCTCATTTTCCCACATCTCCTCCAACATTTTTCATCTATCTTTCCTGTCCTATTATCTAATCTAACAGATATGAGGTAATACCTCAGAATTGTTTTAACTTGCATTTCTCCAATCAACAGTGTGCTAGAATATTTTTTCATATGGCTATTGATAACTTTAAATACTTCATCTGAAAATGGATTTTATCTTTTGATCATTTCTCAACTGGGGAATGGCTCTTATTTTTACAAATTTAACACAGTTCTCTATATGTTAAAGAAATGAGGGTTTTATCAGAGAAACTTACCTCAAAATTTTTTTCACAGTTACTATTGCTAACTGTATTTCCCTCTATCCTAATCCTCCTATCCCCATTTATTTTATTCTCTCTCCTTTCACCATTCCCCTGCTCAACAGTGTTTTGCATATGATTACCTCTTCCCCCAATCTGTCCTCCCTTCCATCATCCCCTGTTTGTCTTATCCCCTTCCCTTTCTATTTTCCTGTAGTGTAATATTTCTATACCCCATTGTCTGTGTATCTTATTTCCCAGTTACATGTAAAAATAATTTTAACATTTGCTTTTAAATCTTTGAGTTCCAAATTCTCACCATTCCCCTCTCCACACACACCCTCATTGAGAAGGCAATCAATTCGATACAGGTTATACATGTGTATGCAAGACACTTCCATGTTAGTCATGTTGTAAAAGACTAACTATACTTCCCTCCATTGTATCCCACTCTCTGTTTATTCTATTCACTTTTCACCCTGCCTCTCCTCAAAAGTGTTTGCTTCAGATTACCCCCTTCCCCAATCTGTCCTCCCTTCTAACACCCCTCCCTCTTTTATCCCCTTCCCCCTACTTTCCTGTAGGGTAAGATAGATTTCCACACCCAACTGGGAGTGTGTGTTATTCCCTCCTTAAGCCAATTCTGATGAGAGTAAGGTTCACTCATGCCCTTTCAACTACCTCTTTTTCTCCTCCACTGTAAAAGCTTTTTCTTGCCTCTTTTATGTGAGATAATTTACCCCATTCTACCTCTCCCTTTCTCCTCCCAGTCTATTCCTCTCACCCCTTAATTTTATTTTTTAGATATCATCTCTTCATATCCAATTCACCCTGTGCCCTCTGTATGTATATACACATATATATGTACTCTTCAACTCCCCTAATAATGAGAAAAATCTCATGAGTTACAAATATCATCTTTCCATGTAGAAGTGTAAACAATTCAACTTTAGTAAGTCCCCTATGATTTCTCTTTCTTGTTTACCTTTTCATACTTCTCTTGAGTCTTGCATTTGAAAGTCAAATTTTCTATTTGGCTCTGGTCTTTTCTACATAATAGAAGATCATTTCTTCCCCATATGAATTACATTCAGTTTCACTGGGCGGGTGATTCTTGGGTTTTGATTTTAGTTCCTTTGACCTCCAGAATATCCTATTCCAAGTCTGTCAATCCCTTAATGTAGAAGCTGCTAAATCTTGTGTTATCTCCACTGTGGTTCCACAGTACTTGAACTGTTTCTTTCTGGATGCTTACAATATTTTCTCCTTGACCTATGAACTCTGGAATTTGGCTATATTATTCCTAGGAGTTTCATTTTGGGCTTTCTTTCAGGAGATGACTGGTGGATTCTTTCAGTTTCTATTTTACCCTCTAACTCTAAAATATCATATTATCCTTGATAATTTCTTGAAAGATGATGTCTAAGCTCTTTTTTTTTATCATGGCCTTCAGGTAATCCAATAATTTTTAAAATGTCTCTCCTGTATTTATTTTCCAGGTCAGTTGTCTTTCCAATTAGATGTTTCACATTTTCTTCTATTTTTTTTCCTTTAGTTCTGTTTTATAATTTCTTGACTTCTCTTAAAGTCATTAGCTTCCATTTGCTCCATTCTAATTTTGAAGAAATTATTTCCTTTAGTGACCTTTTGAACCTCCTTTTCTACTTGTTCAATTCTGCTTTTTAAGGCATTCTTCTCTTCATTGGCTTTTTGGACCTCTCTTGCCATTTGGTCTAGTCTATCTTTAAGGTGTTATTTTCCTCAATATTTTTTAGGTCTCCTTTAGCAAGCTGTTGACTCATTTTCCATGATTTTCTTGTGCCAGTCTCATTCCTTTGCCCAGCTTTTCCTCTACTTCTCTTACTTGATTTTCAAAATCCTTTCTGAGTCTTCCATGGCTTGAGACCAATTCTTGGAGGTTTTGGATATATGAGCATTCTCTTTGTTGTCTTCTTCTAAGTGTATGTTTTGAACTTCCTTGTCACCAAAGTAAGATTCTAAGGTCTGAAGTTTTTTTTTTTCCCCAGTGTTTGCTCATTTTTCCAGCCTCTTACTTGACTTTTTAACTCTTTAAGGTAGGGCTCTGCTTCCAGGGTGGAAGGTGCACTGTCCCAAGTTTCAGGGGTTTTATGCAGTTGTTTTCAGATACTTCTAAGGACCTGTAAATTTTCAGTTCTTCCAAGGTGGTATGATCTCAGGAGAGGTGTTTACTCCACTCCTGGACTGTGCAATAGCCTGTGAGTGACCAAAAGTACTCTTTCCTACCCAGGAACTGTAAGGAGGGCTCTCTCTCCACTGCTATCATAAGCTCAGCTATGCCAGTGCTCCTTCTCACCCCATGATTGCCACCCAGGACTGTGACCAAGATCCAAGTATGGTCAAAGCAACAGAGTCCTGCCTCAGTGCCAACAAAAAAACAAACAAACAAACAAACAAAAAAACAACCCTGTAATCTCCTTCTGACCATTTGTTCAATCTCCTTACTGTTTGTGGGCTGAGAGCTCTGGAAGCATCCACTGCTGCTGCCAGCCCACTTCCAACCCCCCACCCCGCTTCCTACTGCTGCTGCTACTGATTCTGTCACTCCCAATGTCTGTTCCTGGTTTGCTAGGGCTGGAGTTAGACTGTGCTCTTCTCTCACCCAGGTCTGACAGCCCTTTCCTACTGACACTCTAAGTTGTCTTTGGGGTTTGTGGGTTGAGAAGTCTGGGAACTGCCACAGCTGCCAGTGATTTAGTCCCCTCAGGTCTGCTCCCAGTTTGCTGGGGCCCAGTCTGTGCTGATGCAACCTTTCTCTCAGCCTGGTGCAACAACCCTTTCATGTCAACCTTCCAGGTTTTCTTGGGCTAGAAATTTATTTCACTCTCTCTTTTTGTGGGTTCTGTTGCTCTAGAATTTGTTTAGAGTAATTTTTACAGGTATTTGGAGGGGTTGGGGGAGCACTCTTCAAGTCCCTGCCTTCACTCTGTCCTCTTGGCTCTGCCTCCCAAATATCTTAGTCATTTTTAAAAACAAACAAACAAACAAACAAAAAAAAAGCCTCTCTTATTCCCCTCTCTAGGGAAATCTCTTAGCATTACCCTGCAACAGTAACTATAGGTATGCACAGCAGTAGTGCTAAAAAAAATCATCTTTTAAAAGTATAGTGATAAATCATAAATATTTTTACTTCTCATCCTGTTGATTTTAAGTTATTTCTTTTAGTATTATTATTTAATAACAATACAAAGAACCAAAGAAACCAGAGAAAGATATGTGACATACGCTACAAAAGCATCAGCAGATAGGTCTACATCAGGTCATCATTTCCACCGTACATCCTGTTTTACCAAACAATCAAACGAGTATTTATCAGGTACCTAATATGTGCTGAGAAGGAGATCGCATGGCAAAATGGACAAAGAGTTGGCCTTTAAGCCAGGGTTCAAGGTCCCCTCTTACACAAACTGGTCCAATCACTTACCCTTCGATGCTCTATAAGACTATTAGTTGCAGAGAAGTTACCAACCTTCATTGGTAGAAAATGCCACTTACCAGTGAAATCACAGATCTGTCTGTGATATTCGTATTCCATGTGCTAGGCACTGTATACAAATAAAAAATGTCTATGTTCTACTGGGAGGAAAGGGAATGGGCGGGATATGACCACACATTCACAAAGAATTAGACATAGAATATATACAAATTATGAAGGTAAATTGAAATTTTGGGAAATGTAAGAGATGTGGGCAAGTATGGGGGAAGCATGGAAAGAACTATAGGGAGAAAAATGAAAAATTAGGGCGAGAGGATGAGCATAAGCATTAGTTCCCAGAAGAGAAAGGAATATGATAGAGAAAAGAACACACAAACAACTTATGGTGACTGGAATAGCAAATTTAAGGGCTAGGATGGGAAGATTTTTTTTTTTTTTTGCAGGGGTTACAGGGGAGGTGAGTATTTCTATGGTCTCCATTTAATGGTTGAAGAAATACTAGCCAGAGTGTACTGGAGCTAGCTGGCTCATGACAGCCCATTGTGAATTTTAAAAAATTTATTTTAGTTTTCAGTATTCACTTCTACAAGATTTTGAGTTTTTAATTTTCTCCCCCTCTTTTCCTTCCCCCTTCCCAAAGATGATGTGCAATTAAACGTATTTCCACATTAGCCATGTTGTAAAGAAGGAACAGAACCAAAGGGAAAAAATCATGAGAAAGATAAAGCCAAAAAAATTAATCCGTTTTGATCTGCATTAAGAATCCATAGTTCTTTCTCTGGATATGGACAGCATTTTCAATCATAATTCTTCTGGAACTGTCTTAGATCACTGCATTGCTGCGAAGAGCTAAGTCTATCAAAGTTGGTCATTGCATAATGTGACTGTTACCGTGTACAATATTCTCCTGATTCTTCTCACTTCACTCAGCATCAGTTCATGCAAGGTTTTCCAGGTTTTTCTGAAGTCCACTTGCTCATCATTTCTTATGGAACAACAACAGTATTCCATTCCATTCATATACCACAACTTATTCAGCCTTTCCCCAAATGATGGGCATCTCCTCAATTTCCCATTCTTGGCCACCACAAAAAGAGTTACTATAAATATTTTTGTATATGTGGGCCATTTTCCAATCTTTATGATCTCATTGGGATACAGGTCTAGAATTGTTATTGCTGGATCAAAGGGTATGCACAGTTTTATAGTCCTTTGGGCATAGTTCCAAATTGATCTACAGAATGGTTGGATCAGTTCACAACTCCACCAACAATGACTTAATGTTCCAATTTTTCCACATTTTCTCCACCATTTATAATTTTCCTATTTTGCCATGTTAGCCAATCTGACATATTATGTGGTACCTAAGAGCTGTTTTAATTTGCATTTCTCCAATAGTGATTTGAAGCATTTTTTCATATGACTATAGATAGCTTTCATTTCTTCTTCTGAAAACTGTATGTTCATATCCCTTGACCATTTATCAATTGGGTAATGACTTGTATTCTTATAGATCTGACTCAGTTCTCTACATATTTGAGAAATGAGGTCTTTATCAGAAATTCTAGTTATAAAAAATGTTTACCAGTTTTCTGCTTCCCTTCTAATCATGGCTGCATTGGCTTTGTTTGTGCAAAATCTTCTAATTTAAGGTAATCAAAATTATCCATTTTGCATTTCACAATGTTCTCTGTCTCTTGGCTAATCATAAGTTCTTCCTTTCTCCACAGATCTAACAGGTAAACTTCCTTGCTCTCCAATTTGGCTAATAGTATCACCCTTTATGTCTAAATTGTGTACCCATTTTGATTTAATCTTGGTATAAGATGTAAGATGTTGATCTATGCCTAGTTTCTGCCATAATATTTTCCAGTTTTTCCCAAATAGTGAATTCTTATCCCAAAAGCTGGAGTCTTTGTTTTATCAAAAAGTAGATGACTATAGTCACTGACCACTATGTCATGTGTACCTCCTCTATTCCACTGATCCACCACTCTATTTCTTAGCCAGTACAAAGGAGTTTTAATGATTGATGCTTTATAATACAATTTTAGATCTGGTATGGCTAGGACATTCCTTGCATTTCATTCCATTAATTCCCTTGATATTCTGGACTTTTGTTCTTCCAGATGAATTTTGTTATTGTTTTTCTAGTTCTAATAACAATTTTTGGTAGTTTGATATGGTGCTAAGTAAGTAAATTAATTTAGGTAGAGTTGTCATTTTTATTATTTTAGCTTGGCCTACCCATGGGCAACTGATGTCTTCCCAATTATTTAGATCTGACTTTATTTGTGTGAAAAGTGTTTTGTTTGTAATTGTGTTCATATAGTTCCTGAGTTTGTCTTGACAGGCAGATTTCCTAATATTCTAGATTTTCTATATTTACTTTAAATGGAATTTCTCTTTCTATCTCTTGCTGTTGGGCTTTTTTGGTAATAAATGATTAATGTGGGCTTATTTTATATCCTGTAATTTTGCTAAAGTTATTTATTACTTCAAGTTTTTTTTTCAGTTGATTCTCTAAGTATACTATCATATCATGTTACAAAGAGTGATAGCTTTGTTTCTTTTTTGTCTATTCTAATTCCTTCAATTTCTTTTTCTTCTCATTGCAAAAGCTAACAACATTCATAGTCAATATTGAATAGTAGTGGTGATAATGGACATCCTTGTTTCACCCGTGATTTTACTGGAAATGCTTCTAGTTTATCTCCATTACATATGATACTTTCTGATGGTTTTAGTTAGATGCTACTTATCATTTTAAGGAAAACACCACTGGTTGCTATACTCTCTAGTGTTTTTAATAGGAATGGGTATTGTATTTTGTCCAAAGTTTTTTCAACATCTTTTGATATAATCATATGATTTCTTCTAATATTTTTATTTATATGGTCAATTATACTTATAGTTTTCCTAATATTGAACCAATCTTGCATTCCTGGTATAACTCCCAGTTGGTTGTGGTGTATTATCCTTGTGATAAGTTGCTGTAATCTCTTTGTTAATATTTTGTTTAAAAATTTTGCAACTATATTCATTAGGGAGATTGGTCCATAATTCTCTTACTCTGTTTTGGTTCTTCCCAGTTTAAGTATTAGCACCATATTTGTATCACAAAAAGAATTTGATAGGAGTCCTTCTTTGCCACTTTTTACAAATAGCTTATATAGTACTGGGATTAACTGTTCTTTAAATATTTGGTAGAATTCACTTGTAAATCCATCTGGCCCCCGAGATTTTTTCTTAGGGAGTTCACTGACAGCTTGTTCAATTTCTTTTTCTGAAATGGCATTAAGTATTTTATTTCCTCTTCTGTTAATCGGGGCATTTTGTATATTTTTTGTAAATATTCATGCAGTCCTCACAACTTCATCAGGATGGGGAGGCTACCAAAGTCCCTACAAAAGGATTCATATTTAAACTCACTAAGCCCATTTAGAATGACCATTAATGTTTTGTTCAATTAAGTTAAGGTCAACATGTTTGTCTGTATTAAGCATAGACAACACACTGTTAGGTACTAGGTACTAAAGCCACAATGAAAAAACGTAAACAGTCCTTATCCTCAAGGAATTTACAAACCTAATGTATGAGGTGAAATGTGCCCAAGCAAATCTTGGTATGTTCAAAAGGATAAAGGAAGATTAGACCTGTGTTTTCATTGCTCCAGGAAACTTGTAGATGAGGAAACTTCCTTTATCAATGCAAGTTGGCACCTACTCTGAAATTTTTGAGGTTAAGTGATTTGCTTAGGGTCTGCCTATCAGCCAATATGTGTCAGACATAGAACGTGAACTAATTTCTTTCAGGTCCCAAGTCCAGCTCTCTATACACCATACCAGGTTGCTGCTCAAGGTAAAAACTAGAAAAACTGCTATGAGAAGACTGAGAAGAAGGAGACTGCTTTTGTCTTAGATGGAGCAATGGAGTATCATGGCAGAAGAGAAGACTTGGTGTACCTTACAAAGTTCAGCAAGTAAAGATGAGAAGAGGGAATTCCCTGAAGGAATCTGGGAAATAATAAGCAGGGCCACAGACAACAGAGGCTGGAATGGGAACGGGATGCACAACGAGCGATCCAATTTGGCCAGAGCATGAAAGGGAGAAATGTGACATAGGACGGTAAAGGGAGATTGAAGCCAGCATGTGGAGGGCTTTGGATGCCAGGATAAGGAGTTTCTATTTTATTCAGCACATAAAGGGTACCTACAGAAGGTTTCTGAGCAGTGGAGCTGTATGACCAAACCAGTACAGCAGGAAGGCTAAGCAAACTGCCTGGAGAAGGGCAGAGTGGAAAACAGAGTACTTAGAGACAAGGGGGAACATATTACGATAGTCCTGGCAACAAGATATAAGATCCTGAGATAGACTTGTTATGGTGGGAAGGGAAAGGAAGAAATATATGTGAAAGATCTTCTAGAAAGAGACGCAATCCACAGGAGTTGGCAAAAGGCTGGATATAGGGTGGGGAAAGAGTAGAGCAGGACTAATTTTGGATGCCTGGGTGACTTGTAGAATGGTGGTGCTGTCGATATAGAGAAATTAGGAAAGTGCTGGATTTTGGGGAGGAAATGATGAGTTTTGTTTTGACCACACTAAATTTGATGTGCTAGTAGAACACCCATGAAGAGGGTATTCAACAAGTAGTTAGAAATGAGGGGATGAAAGGTTCTAGTTAACCACATTCTCCCATAGATACTCCAACAATGATCTAAAAAGAAAATGTACCAGACCAAAAATAATCAAGAAATCCAAGGAGAAAGAAACATCATTCAGTTCTTTTATCTAGCCTCAGACTACACAAAAAGACAGATAGACAATGCAAACAGTAGAATAGGAAAATTGCTAGGAAAGCCAGCATGAACTTAGGTACAGACAGAAGGGGAAGGAAAGAAGGACAGTATGCATTTCCATAGTCAGGCACTGGACTAAACGCTTTACAAGTGTTCTCTCATTCAAACTTAGGTGAACAAGCCAGAAGCCTTCAAGGAGCACAGGCTCAGAAACGGATAGGGAAGGTAAACACTAGGAGGATAAGAACAGGGCAAGAAGCCAAAAGGGCTGAAAAAGAATCACAGAATCTCGGACTTGGAAAGGACGTAAATCAATTTTTACGACCAACATCTTAGATCATATAGCAAGATAAGATCAAAATGGGTATAAACATAAACGGTGATACTATAAACAAATTAAAGGAGAAAGGAACAGTTTACCTGCCAGATCTATGGAGAAATGAAGAATTTATGACCAAGCAAGAGAAAAGGAGCATTATGCACAATTTTAATTATATTAAATTAGAACATCAATTCATATCTAACCAAGAATCCTCTCTACAAGTTCCTGAAGCCTTGTGTTTGAAGACTTTCAATAAATGAGAATCCATTATGTCCTGAGCCAGCCCATTCTATTCATTTTTAAGATTTATTTTATTCTGAACTTAAGAAATAAAACAAATATTTCTATAACAGTAGAATAGGAAAAAAAGATGATTGCACAAAAAACTGCAAATCTGTTGTGTACAACTTGCTATTTCTGTTAAATGTGTAATAAAGTTATCATGTAAATTTCTTTTTCTTTTTTTCTTCCCTTCCCCTCTCTACCTGAGATGGCTACCATTAGACACAAATATGTATACATACGTAAAACCACTCTAAACATGATTCTATTTATCAGTTCTTTCTCTGGATGCAGATGAGGTCTTCCCTCTTAGGTCCTTTGTGGTTATTTTGGGTATTTATAACACTTAAAATAGTCAATCAAAGTTATTCCTAAAATAATACTGTTATTACTACATACAGTGTTTTCTTGCATTTATTCATTTTGCTCTTCATCATGTCATGCAAGTCTATCCATGTTTTTCTAAGAACATTGAGCTCATCATTTCTTATAATATAGTAGTATCGGGGCGGCTAGGTGGTACAGTGAGTAGAGCGCTGGCCCTGGAGTCAGAAGGACCTGAGTTCGGATCCAGCTTCAGACACTTAATGTACACACAAACAAAAACCTAGCCATGTGACCTTGGGCAAGTTACTTAACCCCAATTACCCTCCAAAAAGCAATAATAATAATAATAATAATAATGATAATATAGTAGTATCCCATCACAATCATATACCAAATTATATTTAACTATTCCTCAGTGGATGAGGATCCCTCCATTTTCCAGGTCTTTGCAACCACAAAGAGAAGTGCTATAAATATTTTAGAATAAATGGGTTCTCTTCCTTTTTCTCTAATCATCTTGAGAAAGAGAAAGTTTTTTTCCTTATGTCAAGTCTAAATCATCCTGGACATCATTGGCCGTTATTTAGTAAGCATAGATTTGCACTGAGCAGGCAGTGCCATAGGTTTCCATAAATTAAAGTCCATCCATTCTGACTGAAAGCTTTCTTCTGGCTTGGACCTTTAAGACACTCCTCTGTGGCTCTCTCCACATATCTCTAAATCATTCATTAATTAATCCTCCTGGTCCATGTGGCCTCATTATACCCATCATTAGTAAGTCTTTTATTTGCTCATTCCCAAGGACTCCAAAAGCAAATGTGTCCTTCCCTAGCACATTAGGCTTTCAGAAAAAAAAAACCACTATATAAACATAAACTACTCTTTGTATCTTCTCCCCTTTAACCATTACCTTACAAGCAAAAGACTGTCACAAGGAAACATTCATAAAATAAATGTATTAGGGCAGGACAGGCCAAAAAACATTCTAAGTAGTTTTTTAATTTAGAAAAAAAAATTGAATTTTTCAATCCCTATTAGAAATGCCAGTTTCCCTCCAATTTTTTTTTCTCACTACTATAAACACATCTTTCTAGTCAATCAGAATCAGTGAGTTAGCAAATAGGCATAGGAAATGGAAAAGCAAAGATAAATTTATTCTGAAGATCTGGTCTCCTAATTTTTCTTCCATCCAGATAATTGTAAAAACCAACTCTGAATGGCTGGCCTTTTTTCCTAAAGAAGTTAAATATGCAAACTAAACTAAGAGCTTTACAAGGCTTTTTTTTTTTTTTTAATCCCTGGAAACATACAAAAATATGCAAAGGTTTTGATTTGAGGCTGTGAAGAATTGAAGAAAACATGAATATTAATGGATGGGGTGCCTGGATAAATGGATAATCAAAGGGTGAGGAACACCATTCAGATTTCAACCCTCAAAGCTCTCTCTCCTAACCATCATTCTTTCACCCTCTTTCCTCCCCTTTTCCCTGGCCCCTACACAGAGACTAGCTTCTCAATCCACAAGAGCTATAGAATTCATGTATACTCAGTGATGTTCTCACACTCTAAAAGTATACAGAAAGCTAAAAGGCTATGGTGCTGAAAGCCCATGCCTCACACAGTTAACAACAGTCTTAAGTGCTTGATTTGTTGGGGGGAGGGAGCCTACTCTTCCTACCAATTGCAGTGTTTGCTAGTCTACTACTCTATGAAATACAAGGATCACAATTATTTAATTGGCTTTTAGAGTCTTATGAGCTTTTGTTCTATTCAAGGCCTTTAATTAGTTGGGGTTTTTGAAGTCTGTTTTGGGGAACTCGATTCAAATGCACCTTGAGAGAGTCTATGAAGATAAAGAAGAAATGGAAGGAAGTAATCAGAACATAATCCTTCATGAAGGAAAGTTCAAGGCTACAGTCTGTTAATAAGGCTGTTTTGTTTAGGCCTTGCAAAACAGTCTATCCTCATAGGTCCAAAACAGACTTGTGGGTTGTTGGGGTTTTTTTTCTTGTTTGGTTTTTTATGCCAAATTGTCATAATTTTTTAAAGCTCTAGCTTTTAGTAAAAATGGTAACAATTTGAATGGGCAGTTAATACCTCATTGGGAAAAAATAGTCACATGACTGAATTTAATTACCTGTAAATTTACCAACTGAGAACTTTGGAAATGGAGGGTGGGGGTAAAAGAAAAAGGAGAGGAAGGAAAGAAAAAGATGATGAGTAATAAAATGAATTAATTTGGTCTGAGCTTTTGGATCAAAGTAGGCTGAAGGAAGTTAAGTTTCCCTTCCCCATTAAGGGAAGACATGATGACTATTTGTTGGGGATATTGGAGAGTGAGAGTTATATCATATGTCTTCTGAGGTCCCTTTCAACTTTGAAATTTCTGTGATTTTGATTCCATGAGGTAGTTGGATCACAGGATCCCATTTAGCTCAAATTCTCAGATTCACTAAGATACTGAAGTTATAAGATGATTTATCAGTGAGAGATGGACAACAGAATTCATAAGTCTTCCTTCCTAATCCTATGATTCAAAAACTAAACAAATGCCTTTTAAATTCTTTTTTTGTTTGTTTGTTTGTTTTTTTTTTTGGAGGGGGGAAGGCAGGACAATTGTAGTTAAGTGACTTGCCCAAGGTCACATAGCTAGTAAGTGTTAAGTGTCTGAAGTCACATTTGAACTCAGATCTTCCTGACTCCAGGGCCAGTGCTCTATTCACTACACCACCTAGCCACCCCCAAAATGCTTTTTTAATGAAATGAACAAAGAAGTATACCTGAAAATGGTTCAAAAATATGATGTACAGCACAAATGTTAATTATAACATTCTCAGGATGAACTAATGTGCTCAAGAAAAACAAACAGAAAAGGAATATCTCACACAAGGAACATTTCTCTCCTTGCTTCCTTACTCACACATCAATCACTCAGAAATCCAAACACACACCTTACTATGAGTAAATCAAACTAGGCCTTTCTATACCTCCCTGGGAATGTCCCATTTTAAGAAAATTCTGTTTCAATTAATGAGCCTTCTGGGTATCCTAGTTTAATATTTACTTACTTGCTCACCGAATATGACAGTTGGTTTATGACAGTGGAACAATTCCAGGTTTGTTAAGATGAATCACGATACAGGATGATCTGACATTACTATAGGGGCAAGTTGGAGCAGGGAATTAATGGGGGTTTTTTAAACAGAGGTAGGACAGATGCCAATGCAAATTTGGGACTTAGTAACTTTTCTAGCAAATATTTGTAACATATATGCTATCTTAAGCCTACTCACTTCTCCTTAGAGTAGAACAAAGTTATATAATAATCTGGTACCTCAGGGATCCATGATCTTGTTGATGTAGGTACTCCTGCTTCTGTTGTAAACTGCAGCTTGTCTACTCCTTGTCAGACTATGGTCACAAACGGGGCCTGGCTGAAAATGCGTGACCTCGTGTTTTTCTCTGAATTTAGCTACGATGGGACTCAGAAAACATACAGGACATCCCTCCTACCTGATCTCTTCCAGCAGCTTTGCTGCTCCTCACACCAAGGTGTGTCTTACACCACCTCCTCACACCAAGAGTTTTCAGTGGCTGTTTCCCCTAGCCTGGGATGCTCTTGACCCTCATTTCTGCCTCACAGCTTCCCTGGCTTCCTTCAAGACCCAGACAAAATCTTCCCTTCTAAAGGAGGCCTTTCCCAATTCCTCTTAATACTAGGTAGCAATAGCTACCTGAGATTATATCTAAGGCATCCTATATGTAGCTGGTTTGTACATAGTTGGATGCATGCCATCTCCCCCATTAGACTGTGAATTCCTTGAGAGCAAGAAGCTTTCCGTATAAACAAGTAAACATTTTACTTTCTGTGGGCACCGTGTCCTTCACAGTTTTGAAGATGGGTCCTTACTTGAGGCAGTCAAGAAGTTCAGTGAAAGACCTGGAGTCAGGGGGTACCTGGGTTGAAATCCAGCCTCTGACATTACTAGGTGCATGACCCTAAGTCACATAACCTCTGCCCACTTCGGTTTCCTCAACCACAAAATAGGAATAGTGATAATAGCCCCTCTACTGGACAAGGTTGCTATGAGGATCAAATGAACTGATATTTGTAAAGTACTTAGCATAATGACTGGCACATAGGAGACATCTAATATATGTTTGTTCCTAGTGCTCTATTTACTGGTCCTTTTATTCCTGCTTCTAAATCCAAGATTTTGCTTTTATTTACTTTTTAAAATATTTTGATTAATGAAAGTAAAGCTGGGACAGTGGAGATTCAAAGGCAAGTAGCTGGGTGGCTTGGTAAGGTCAAAACAAAACTCCAATATGTCTGTACTTCATCTCTAGCCACCACTGGTCTTGCCGAGAAAGCAAATCATTAGCTAACATCATAAGGCTGTAAACTTTAATTCATTTTGATACCAATTCTGGAAATTCATCTCAATCAATCCTTTGCTTTTACAAGTCCCTCTTACTACCTCTCATCTGTTGTCTCCATCACTATTTCCTACACATGAGAAAATGTCAAATGTCCGATCACTTTCTAATCAAACTCCAACGTAAAGTCTCATAAAACTTTCCTATGACATCAATTTGTTTAATAATGATAATATGATGATGATAATGATCCAGTAAACAATACTAAGTTGGGCTATACCATTTTTATGCCTTGTTGCTTTTTGACAAACTGGGTATGTCACTTTCATAACCCACAATTTCTGCCCAAATATACACTTTTGTTACAGCAGAAATTAATCAATATAGCTCCAATGTTATAAGCTGTAAAATCCCTTTGAAGTAGTATGTTTAGGGAAAGACCATTGGACTTGAGTATGTTTTGACTTGAGTATGTTTTGATGTAAACTTCAAATCCTTGTCCCAAAATGTAATCCATATTCCTACATTATCACCCCACCCCTCACCCCTGAACCTACTTGATTACTACAAGTAAGAATTTTTCCATTCTTTGTACTTATATTTCTGGTGCATAATGGCTGGAACATAGGACATACTTAAATGCTTATCCACTGATTGCTTTCACCCACTAACCAATCCAATTTCAATACCACGGTTCACCCAGCATCTGATAAAATGGACCACAGTCTAGTGACCTCAAAGCTAAGAAGACACAGGTTCAAATCTCTCCTCTAAAGCATAATGGCTAGGGCGACCTGGGGAAGTTACGTTACTTCTCACTGCTCTAGATAACTCCATGAGGTCATAAGCAACAAAGAAGTTGCCAATGTAAGTTGATGAAGAAAGTTTCCTAAATTGGGAATTCTTTATACCAGTGAAATCACAGGTCTAGTCCTTATACATAAATCTTTATTTTCCAAACCTCAAATCAAAACACCTGATCTGAGGAAGGATGATCAATCATTTTTCAGTTGTGTCCAACTCTTCATGACCCCATTTCAGGTTTTCTTGGCAAAGATACTAGAGTGGTTTGCTATTTCCTTCTCCAGCTCATTTATATATGAGGAAACTAAGGCAAATAGGGCTAAGTGACCTGACCAAGGTCACAGAGTTAGGAAGTGTCTGAGGTCAGATTTAAACAGATTAAATCTTCCATACTCTAGGCCTGGCACTTTATCCATTGTGCCACCAACTGCATATGGAAGGATACTTCTCATCAAAAGTTTACTTGCATTTTTTATAACAATGCTGTGCCATAAATTTGAAGTTTTGCTGATGTGTGTATATAATTTATATTTAAAAAATGCAACTGAAAGCCATAGTATGGCAAATGATGCTGCTTCCTATCTACTGGAAACTCTAGCCCTTCGGTTCTGTAACCTGGAAACAAAAATCCTTAACAGTCTGTCCAAAGGTATGGCATATTTGATATTTAACTACACTATGCTAGAAGCAACATTAGAGAGTCTAAACCCCTCATTTTAAAGATGAAGAAAATGGAGCCCAAAAAAGTCAAGAGATTTGCCTCATATCACCCAGATTATAGAATCTGAGTCCAAATCCTCTGACTCCAAACCCTGTGTTCTTCTCACTATATCACAAACATTTTCACATAGAAATGAAGCTTAATCAAGTTCTCAATATAATATTTAGCTTTAAATTTAATATCAGCATTTTCTCCTAACAAAACTCCTAGAAAAAGTTACATGTCTTTGTTGCCTTCCTTCCTCTATTCTTATTCACTCTTCAAACCTTCAGTCTCATGACTCAGTTGAGACTGCTCTCTCCAAAATGACCAGAGATCTCCTAACTGCTAAGTGTGATGGTTTTTTCTCAGTCTTCATCCTAAAAAGAATGCTATATTTAATTTTAACACCCTTCTCTTCCAAGATACCTTTTGTTTTGTTTTGTTTTTTGTTGCACTACTTTTTTTCCTAGTTCTCCTCTGACCCATCTGGCCAAAGCTCAATCTCTTTCTGCTGACTTAATCATATCATCCTTCCTAACTGTGGGAGTATCCCCAAAGCGTGGTTGTAGTTCCTACTCTCTCTTCTCTCTAGTTTCTCTCAATAATAATTATAACAGCTAGTATTTATATACTGTTTTAAGATTGGTAAAGTATTTTACATGTTTTCTCATTTGATACTAATTTGATGCTCCCTTGGATTTTAAATATCACCTCTAAACAGACAATTCATAGAGCTATGCATCCAGTCTCAGGCTCTCTCCTGACCTCCACGGAAATGCCAAAGATATCTTTAACTCACTATGTCCAAGACAGAACTCATCATCTTTCCCCCAAATCATCCCTCTTCTGAACTTCCCTACTTTTTGCTAAGAGGTCTGCTATTCTTCTAGTGTACCGGGTTTTCAACTTCAGTGTCATCCTCAATTTCTCGCTCTCCCTCACTCCACATATACAATAAACTGGAAAATCTTAAAGAGTTTCTACTTCTTACATCTCTCCCTTTCGTGTGCTCACACAATCACCACTTTATTTCAGGACCTCATTACCTTTTGTCTGGAGTACCACAATGGATTCCTTGGTCTCTTCCTACTCCAATCCATTTTCCACACTTCTGCCAAAGTGATATTCCTTATACATAGCTCTGATTATGTCACTCCACTACTCAATAAACTCCAGTGGCTCCCTATTGCTTTGAGAATAAAATGTTAACCCCCCTAGCTTTTAAAGCCCTTCATGATTAGCCACAACATTCCAGCCCCATTACATGTTACTTACTTTCCCACACCGTCTGGTCTAAGCAAATTGTCCTTTTATCTGTTCCTCATACACACAACACTGTCTTTATGACTTTACACTGACCATTCTCCATCACAGGAATATACACCCTCCCCAATTCTGCCTAAAAGGATCTTTCACTTCCTTCAGCTCAAGAACATTCTCCATGAAATAAATCCTAATCTCAAACTTCTCTATAATTACTTTGAATTTAACTGTCATATTTATTTTGCATTTAATCTGGATATTGCTGGATATGTACATATCATCTCCCCCATAGAATCTAAACTACTTAACAGATAAAATGGTTTCATTTCTTTCTTTGTATCTCCAATATCTAGTTCAGTGGCACATAATAGGCTTTTTTTTCTTTATAAATGCCTACCGATTGACATATTACCACCCTTGCTGTATCAATGTTTCCAGTTACCCTGTCAATTTCTTTTTTTCTTTTTGTAGGGGGAAGCCAGGGCAATTGGGGTTAAGTGACTTGCCCAAGGTCACACAACTATTAAGCATGTCAAGTGTCTAAGGCCAGATTTGAGCTCAAGTCCTCCTGACCCAAGGGCCAGCGCTCTCTATCACTGCACCACCTAGGCACCACCCCCTGGCCCCCTGTCAATTTTTAAAGCAATCTTTCCAAGAGTCCTGTTGAACCATTTTATAAACACATAACCACAAACACACACAAAACAACCCTTGAAATCCTAAAAAAGGTCCCTGCCCCCAAATACCAGAATATTAAAGGCAATATGAAAGGCTTCACTATTTTCTCATTCAAATTGTCTTGGAAATGAGATATAAACTCTTGTAAATGGATTCCTAGGGAACAAAGACCTGCCTGAAAGATAACCTGAAGCATATGTGGAGACTAAGGACAAAAAAAGGAAAAGTAGGGTCCCCCCCAAAAAAGCTTAATCCACTATTCACATTTCTAAACTTCATCAAAGGAACCATCTGAAAGCAAATGCCAAACATAGCAGAATGCCAGCTCTTTAATTAGACATTCTTATCAATCTTTACAGAAACTACTCACTCAGAGTACAGGAGCAGAGTTAAAAGCAAACTCTAATATTTGGCAGACCTTAAATATGCCTCAAATTAAGAGACTGCAATAAATGATAGCATACTCTCACCCACTGTACATTGAGACGTTAGCCTGTAATCCAGTCAAACAGAAGATGAGGCACTCCCACATAAAGCCAGGTAGTTATGACTCTTCAAATTCCCCTCTCATCTGTCTCTAAGAATCCCCAAAATGGGGTCATTTTATCCTTGACCTTCCCTGTTTCAAATATTGGTTTAGCTATCCATGTGCTATCTCATGTGCCTGACTTTTCTTATTTCCCCATCCCCAATTCCACTTTCTTCTCCAAGAAAGTGCTCTTTTTGCTGAATAAGGAAGTCTGATTTTTTTTTTTATCCTGGAATAACTCTCATAAACTACTATGGTTCAGGAAGGCCTATGCCTTCCTCTTGACTCCTCATATCCCATAAGATATAAGAGACTGGCCAGCAAAACAAACAGAAGAAAAAGTTCCCTCCAAGAGTAACTGAAACCTCCTGATTCCCTAGACCTCAGAAGACCTTTGGTAGATACAGTAACTGCCTTTTTACAAACTCATGCTAGGTGACATATCCTTTAGGTGTTTCAGTCTTACCTTTAATCATTTCCTGGATGGTACATTTTGGTTATCTACTTCCCAAAAATAATGTGACTCTAGCTCTTAAAACCTAGAAAAGCATAACCAAGAAGGGGGAAAAATGTACTCTTAAGAACACTAATAATCTTTCCCTCGCTCATTTATCAAATCATGCATCTCAACCAGATTGTCACAGAAAAACTGAAATATGTCATTAGCTATGCATAGGAATTTCTGTCATTTTCTCAAACCAGAGATGAAATCACTGATCAATTTTTTTGGTTTTATTTTGTTTTAGGAGGAAGGGAGAGGGAGGCCAATCAGTCAGTCACTAAGCATTTATTCAGAACATACTGTGAGCCAGACATTGTACAAGGAATTTAATACAGTCCCTGCTCTCACAAGGAGCTCACAATTTAATGGGGGAGACAACATAAAAATAACTATATACAAACTATATGCGGGATAAATTGGAAATAATCGACTGAAAGAAAGCACTAGAATTCAGAGGGATTGAAGGTTTCCTGTAGAAGGTGCAAGTTGAGCTAGGATTTGAAGGAAGCCATGAGTTAGTGATGAGGAGGGAGAACATTCCAAGTATAGGGAACAACCAGTGATAATGCCCCGGAGTTCGGTAATGGGGCATCTTGTTTGAAAAATAGCAAGGAAACCAGTGTCACTAGATCTAGAATATATTGGGGGGGGGGCAGAGAGGGGAGATGTAAAGAGGATTCTACATTTGATTCTAGAGGTGACAATGTGCCACTGGAGTTTACTGGATAGGAGGGTAACAGTCAGATTTGTACTTGTAGGAAGATAGCTTTGACAGTTGAGTGAAGGATGGACTAGAATGGGAAGAGACTTGTATCAGGTATATTAACCAGCAAGCTATTGCAATAATCTGGGTCTGAATTGATGAAAGTTGGTCCAGGATGTTGGTAGTATCAGAGAAGAAAAGGCAGAGTATGCGAGAGTTATGAAGGTAAAAGTGGCAAGCCTTAGCAAGAGAGTGAATATCAGAAATAAAAAAGAAAAGAAGCCAAGGATGACACCTAACTTGTGAATCTGGAGGAACTTGAAGGGTAAATGGCACTCAGCAGTTATCAGGGAAGTTTGGAAATGAGTAGAACTTTTTAGAAGAAAAGATGATGAATTTAATTTTGGATATGTAGTATTTAAGATATCTACAAGGTATCCTGCTCCATAGGTCTAGTAGGTAGTTGGAGTAGATTTGAGAATCATTAGCATAAAGATGGTAACTAAATCCAAGAGAGCTAATGAGATCTCCAAGTGAAACAGTATTAATGAAGAGAAGAGGGGCCAAGATAGAGTTGTATGGGACACTCATGGTTAGTGAATGTGATATAGATGAAGATCCAGCAAATGAGATTCCAAAGAAAGAAACTGATAGGTAAGAGGAAAACCAGGAGAGCAGTGTCACCAGAGTCTACACCATCAAAGACCCATAGTGTCAAGGCTACAGAAAGGACATAATGGATGAAGATTGAGAAAACATCATTAGATTTGAAAGTTAAAAGATAATTCTGACTTCAGAAAGACAGTTTTGGTTGAATGATGAGACCTGAAATCAGACTGTACAAAGGTAAGAAATGAATGATAAGAAAGAAAGTGGAGGCACCTCTTGCAGATAGCTTCTCAAAGAATTTAGCCACAAAAGGTGGAGATATATAGGATAATAGTGAGGATGAATGGCAGATGGCTCACCTGAGGGTTTTCTGAGGATAGGGGTCACATGGACATGTTTGTATGTAGTATGAAAGCAGCCAGTATATAGGAAAGATGGAAGGTAAGTCAAAGAGTGGGATGACAGAAGTGGCAATCTCTTGGAGAAGTTGGGATGGAATAATTACACATACATGGTACATGTAGATGGTGCTGAAAATGTAGTGCATATTCCCACTGCCAAAACACTGTTCATGACATTTCCCTTTAATTGAAGTGCCTCTCCTTTCTGCCCATGTAAATCCTATTCTTCCTTCAAGATTCACCTTAAATCCTAGGTTTTCTGTCAAATCTTCTCTGACTTTCCTAATTCACAATTTTCCCCCTTTGGAATTTCTTTGACACTAACTATCAATGTGATTCATGCTGCATCTATCCAAGACTGCCTCATGTTATCATTTTGTGTCTTCCTTCAACAACTAGCTCCTGAAAGACAGCTCCTATCCTATACTTCTTTATATCTGAAATAGCTCCTACTTCACAGGTCTTGAACACATCAGGTGCTCAATAAATATTTATTGACTGATAGAAGTCAAATTCTTTTAAATAAACATTATCACAAAGAGATATCTTTTCACAATAAAAGATTTCTAGGTTTTACTTAGTTTCTACTACAGGCAATATTCAACAAACTGAAACTCTAGTGAATTTTCTTAAAAAAAAACTTGGCATAGTATTATGTAAATTCATTTTAAACAAGATTTTATCTACAATGCTGTGAAAACAAGCAGTTATACTGAGTTCCCTACATATCTATTGGAATCCCTTGCAGAAGTAATGGTTACAATAACAGCCATGCAATTTGGAAAAACAGCTGCACTGGAAATCATCTCTACAGGGTGATACAGTGGAAAGTGGACCCTGGCTTTGAATTCTGGCCCTGCCACTTACTACCTATATGACCTTGGACAAGGTAGTTAACTTCTACAGGCATCAGTATTCTCATCTGTTAAATTAGGAAGTTGAACTGGATGACTTCTAACCTTCCTTTCAGTTTTAAATCTATTACTTAACCCTATGATCTCTTACAAGCACACGGCAGCCATGGACAAATGTCCTTACTTCCTTCTCTATCTTTGAACTGGGTTAATTAAATAAGTATGAATACCTAAGAGCATGCTGTATGGGCATGGAATAGAAGAAGTGTCTGAAAATGGAGTTTTTTTATGTATATTTTTTCCAATGGACTTGGCTCCCTAAAGGTGCTGGTCTTAAGGAAAAGTTCAAAGAGGATTAAAAGGTTACAAAGAGGGTAGTTGTGAGAAGTCATTATTACTGTAATGTTTATCCAAAGCTTGTCTTTGGGAAACAAAGAAATACAGTGTCAACATGACACTGTATTATGTACATGGCACAATTAACTGGTAAACACTGTAAAAAGATTCCCAAGGAAACTGTCTCTCTGATGTAGTGTCTATTTACTTCAGAGAAAAATTCAAGCCTTTTTAAACTGAAACTCTAAAAATATGCTCATAACTAAATGATGAGTTTCTATGTCCTGGAAAGTTCTCAGAACTTAAAAAAGCATTTAAATATACCCATAGTTTCAGGAGGTAAAGCCAAGCACAATCAGCTTTCCAGAGGACTGCTGCTATGAACAGCTTCAAGATTTTGATTACATAGTATAGTGAACTCTCTATTTATTCAGCAGTAAATTAAAGCAAAACATTCACAAAAATCAAAGTACGCCATTCACAATGTTATAACATAACAACTTATCACTAAAATGGACACATAGTTTCACCAAAGTGGTCACATAGTTTTAAGCAAAAGATTAAATCATTTAGTAACTCAATCATTTAGTAAGTCCTTAATTCAATCATCCTTAAGGAAACCTCCTTAAGGGACACAAAGTACAAAGGTCAAAGTTTTCCACCCCTAGGTCACAGCAAATCATAATCCCTTAAACCAAAAAGTCTTCTTTCTTATTAATTGGATAAATCCTTAACTCAATCATCTAAATGTAAAGGTTAAAGTTCTCCACCCATAGGCCACAGTAAATCATGATCTTCTCAGATTGCATTAAATACCCAAGGAGAGGTCTTTTCATCTTGATTCAAGCCAGGCTCTCAGCTTTCATGGTTTCTCTTCCATGGTACCAGCTCCTGCCTGAATCTATCCAACTATCACCCTAGTTCAAAGGCAGGCAGCTCTCAGTCCCTTGTCCAGTTCCTTGTGCAGTTTCTGTTCCATATTGAAGGTCACAGTGTCTAGTCCACACAGTGTCTAGTCCACCTCCAGTCCTTCATAGTTTCTGTTCCTGGGAAGACAAAGCTTAACAAAGCCGCAATAACATTCCTTCACATTGCCGGCATCCTCATCAATTCACTTTCTGCCTGTGAAATCAACATAAACCCAACAACAAGGTCTGAGGAATCAATATAAATCATCAGTATAGTCCCAGGGCCTCTGAAAAATTTAGTAAGGCCCTCTTCTAGGATTTCTGTAAACATACAACAAGAAAATCCTCTTTCAGGGCTTCTGAAGCTGCAGTAAGGTCCCAGGGCTTCTGCAACAAGAGCAACGTCCTCTATTAACACACAAATCTGACAAAGTAACATCAAAACAGACAAAGTACCAGCACCACAGCCATGCTCCCTCCCAGATCACCTCTCTTCTCAGTCCTCAGTTCTCTGTTCTGCCACCACAAACTCTGTTCTCAATGTTATTCTCAATTCGTAGCAGTTCTCAGAAGTTCTCAGGATCCTAGCAGTTCTCTCTCTCTCAGCAATTCTGGTTGTCTAGCTTGGGCTTTTCCTTATGTGTGGTATTAGCTCCTTCCTGTTCTGCCCTTTCCTGTTACATCAGCAAATTCATTCCATTGTGGGATTCACAAGTTCTGGATCTTAATACTTGACACAGTCATGAATGTGAAACAAAGTGCTAAGTACCTGTTTGCTTGCCAATATAAGGGGCAGGGAAGATCTTCAAATCTCCATTACCATTACAGAGGCATATTCAAAGTCACTTAGTTACATAAAGAGTTTATTTCCAAGTCAGGTGCCCAAGCAAACCTGGCAGTACTTTGAGGTGCTCAAAAGGAGAAAACCCTCCTGACACATGGCTAGGCACTGAATAGGGGTGGAGGAAAGTAGAAGCTTAGAATAATGTAGGCACTTTGCAGTGTTTTGCATGGGAGACTGGAATTTAAAACAACATCACTAGAAGGAATCCACAATTCACTACTGAATAGTATCTTTGTAACAGAAAATAAGATATACTACAATATTAATATTCTTCTCCCTTGCGAAAGGCACAATGGATTAGAGTTCTGAGTCTGGATTAAGGAAGATTTGAGTTCAAATCCAGCCTCACTTACTCATTGTGTGACCTGGGGCAAGTCATTTAATCTTTGTCTCAATTTCTTCACCTACAAAATGGGGGTGATAATAGTATCTACCTCCTAGAGCTGCTATAAGAATGAAATGAGATGTTTATTAAGTGCTTAACAGAGTGCCTGGCATATAGTAAGTGCTATATAAATGGTAGTTATCATAATTATAAAAATAATAATAATCAGTATTATTATTATCTCATGCAGAAAGCCTTTAAGAAATTTGTTCTATTGGGAGAAAACGACATTAACACAAAAATTTCAATACACATGGATATCATATTATTTGTCTTCTCAAAGAGTAAAGACTGGCTCTTCAGAGGGAAAGAATTTGGAAGTCAAAATTTAAAAATTAATGACAAAAAAGAATATTCAATACAAAATATATTTAAAGTAAATACAAAATAATTTCTGAGGGACTCTAACATACTCAAGAATAAATAAATTCAGATCTATGCAAAATAAATACAAAATTATCTGAAGAAGGGAGAGAGGATTAATGGTTGGGAAATCAGGGAAAGTCTCTTGAAGTTGATAGAATTTGAGCAGAGACTTGAAAGGAGCTAGAGATTCCAGTGAAAGTGAACATTCAAAGACTGGGGACCACACAAAGGTCCTAAGTAAGGAAAAGAGGGAGTGTCCTATATGGGGGACAGTAAGTGGTTTTGGTTGTAACATAAAGTCTACAAGATGGAGCAATCAATACAGAAAGGTAACCTGTTAAGGGCTAAGTAGAGGAATTTGTGTTTTATCCTACAGACAATAGGGAGTCTCTGCAGTTTCTTGAGCAAAGTTATGAACTAGTCAGGTAAGTGCTTTAAGAATATCATTTTGGCCACTGTTTAGCTGGCAAATCTCAGAGGAGAGAGAGGCTTGAGAGAGCAAGATCAATCAGAACACTTGGTAATAATGCAAATGAAAGATGATGAGTGTTTGCCTTCTAAGTATAGAGAAGGGGATAGATGAGTTTTGGATGTAGAAAGGACAAACCTTGATGACTGATTAAATATAGGAGTGGGAATCAAAGTGAAGAAATGATTAAGGATGACACCTAGGTTGCAAACTTAGGTGACTAGAAGAAGGAAGTTAGCAGCAAGGGTGAGTATAGGAAGAAAAAATAATCAGTTCAGTTTTAGACATGTTGACTTTGAGATAGCTATGACACACTCCAGTAAAGATGTCCAGCAAGTAACTGGTAATGCAGGACTGGAACTAATAAAAGGGATGGGGGCTGGCTATGCAGATTTGAGGGTCATAATTAAATACATGAGAGCTGTAGGACCCTGGGATTCACCCATGCACTAGTGGTGACACACGAATGATAATCCTGCACAGAAGACCAAAAAGAGTAATTGAAGAGGAAGGAAGAGGTGCAGCTAGGTGGCACAGTGAATAGAGCACCAGCCCTGGAGTCAGGAGGACCTGAGTTCAAATCCAGTCTCAGACACCTGACACACTTACTAGCTGTGTGACCTTGGGTCAGTCACTTAACCCCAGTTGCCTTGCCTTCCCTCATCAAAAAAATAAATAAAAAGGAAGGAAGGGAATTATGATTAAACAATATTTAAAAACAAAAAATAAAGGGAGGAAAGAATATCCAGAAGGAAAGAGAGTGGTCAACAGTTTCAAACACAACAGAAAGGTCAGAAAGGAATCAGCAATAAAACATTCATCAGGTACCTTGAAGTGAATACTTTTATACAAGTGGTATGGATAGAAGCCAAACTGTAAGAGGTTAAAATGAAACTTCCTAAATAATATTGATCTAGTTACCCCCAAAACTCTATATCAGGCAATCATTTACTGTTAACCACGTGTCAGGAACTTTACTAATCAAAATACATTCATGCCCCTAAGATACCCTAAAACAATAAGCAATATTTTAAAGAAATTTTGCAGAATATTTCCAAAATAAAGGCACCAGCTTAAGTGTTACATTTTTACTCAAGGGCCATCTGGTATTTCAGAAAAAAAATAATTTTTAATGTCTGTATTTATAGAGTTTTCACACTATGTCTACATAAAACTAATACTCAGAATTTTATAATGTACAGACAAGGATTTAGAGATCTAGCGAGAGGGATGAGGAGTTAATACTTTCTGCCAAATGTACATTTAGCCTATCCTAACTGTCCACTATTGAGTGGGTTATGATAAGAATTTAATAAGAAGAAGGAGAAGAAGGAGGAGGAGGAGGAGGAGAAGAAGGAGGAGAAGGAGAAGGAGGAGAAGGAGGAGAAGGAGAAGAAGGAGACGAAGAAGAAGAAGAAGAAGAAGAAGAAGAAGAAGAAGAAGAAGAAGAAGAAGAAGAAGAAGGAAGGAGAAGGAGAAGGAGAAGGAGAAGGAGAAGGAGAAGGAGGAGAAGGAGAAGGAGAAGGAGAAGGAGAAGGAGAAGGAGAAGAAGGAGAAGGAGAAGGTGAAGAAGGAGAAGAAGAAAAAGAAAAATTTAATAATAATTTAAACAAAAGAGATATGGGGTGGACAAGTAGCAATCAAGTTGTTATTTACAAACAGTCCTGATGAAGCTGAATGCATAGAACCATGACTGTGCCATCACAGTTAGAAGCCACACCCAAACAAACTGGCCCGTTTTCTAGTAAAACAAACAAATATGGTGCTTAACTTTGGAGAGAAACCTTTGTGAAAAGGCTGTCACTAGGCGGCACATGTGACCACATACATACACCCAAATGCATCATGAAAAATTTATCAGAAGAAAAGAGGCATGAATATATGCACTCAATTTCTGCACTAAAGTTCAGTAAGAGGGGCAGCTAGGTGGTGCAGTGAATAGAGCACTGGCTCTGGAGTCAGCAGGACCTGAATTCAAATCTGGACTCAGACACTTAACACTTACTAGCTGTGTGACCTTGGGCAAGTCACTTAACCCCAATTGCCCTGCTTTACCCCCTCCCCCCCAAAAAAAAGCAAAAATAAGAGATTAAGAAATAATAAAACAAAATACAAAGAATGACAAAATAGAAGAAAATGTGAAACATATTAAAAAAAACTGATCTGGAGAATATGAGTAAGACAAAACCTAAGAATAATTGGACTACCTGAAAGCTATGAACAAAAAAAAATATTGATACTATAATACGAGAAATAAAGAAAATTTTCCTGAAGCATTAGAACAAGGGGGGAAAGTAGAAATAGAAAAAATCCTCCGATCACCACCTGAAAGAGATCTGACATTGAAAACCCACAGGAACATCATAGTCAAATTCCAAAAGCTTCAGCTCAAAGATAAAATATTATGAGCAACAAGAAAAAACAATTTGAATATGGCGGTTCCATAATTAGAATCACACAATATCTAGAGGCAACAACACTAAAAGACCACAAGTCTCGGAACACTATATATTGAAAAGCATAAGAACTGGGATTCCAGCAGAAAATATAATAAAACAACAAAGCTAAGCATAATGCTGAATGAAAAAAATGGACTTTTAATGAATTATCAGACTTTCAGGATTTTGTTTAAAAAAAAAAGAACTTCTAAAATAGAAGCTTTGACATACTAGAGCTAAGAAAAATATAAGACACATACCAAAGACTAATTACAAGGGACTCAATAAGGAAAGAATATTTACTTTTTATGTATGTAAAATGTAAATCGTTATGTCTAAGATTTTATTAGTAATTGGGTAGTTCATAAGAAAGACTGGGGTGGACTTGAGTATGATATGATTTCAAAAAGTAAAACCGTTTAGCAACAGCTAAAAAGAGTAATTATTTTATACAAATGAGGTGTGAGAAGAACTAATACAGAGGAATTGGATGGGGAGGAAGGCTGGTAGTTCATCACCTTCATAGGGAATGGGTTCAAGAGGGAATGAGATGTGTGTGTGTGTGTGTGTGTGTGTGTGTGTGTGTGTGTGTGTGTGTACAAAAGCATAAAAGTCTTCTAAATTCAGAAAGAAATAAAATGTTAAGGGGATGTGGAAGGGGAGAGGAAAAGTGAGGGATCTGTAGAGGGGAGGGTGAGGGATTAGGTTAAAGGCAGGGTACAGAGAGGTGTTCAAATTAATGGAAATTAAAGGATAAGGGAGGGATGGGGGTAAGGTTAAGTAATAGGAAGGCAAGGCAGTGGGTAGAATTAAAGTAGGGGAGTCAGGAGGGAGGGATGGGAAATAAGAGATACACAAACATAAAATAAAGATCAAGAGTAGAATTTATTAGGGAAAAAGCACAGATGATAATCATAACCTAGGACAAAATTAAGGCTAAAATAGATTTAATCAAAATAAAAAAAAATATAGAAAAACTAAACTATGTTTCAGCTATATTTATCAACACTGTTTTAGGCTATTTAGAAGAACTAGACACTATAAGAGGGGAATCTTCCTGTGGTATAGGAAATGTCAAGTCAGTGGACTTGGAAAACATATAGAAAGATTTGGATTTATAAAGGAAGATGTTACCCATCCTCAGAGAAACAAAGGATAAATAAGTATAGTACAATCTTACATAGATGCATATGAAATTATATGTCTATTTTTGACTATGATTATAGATATCTAAGTATATACTGATGTATGTATATTTATTTATCTATGTATCTTTGTGTGTAAATGTCTATAAACATGTATAAATGTATGCATGTGAGTATATATGTGCATGTGTGTGTATATACGTATTATATTATATAGATAAAGATATAGATCCATGCATAATTGTAGCCTTCAAGGGGGAGCAGTGTGGAAAATGATATCTAAACATTATTTTCCAAAAATTCCCTTCATATAAGAGAAAATACAGGGCTGGGTTTGGGCATCAATCCTAGAAATTTCATGACAATCCACAATACAAAACTCTGATCTTGCCACAATGTGTTTACTGAACACTTCTTTTTTTTTTTTTTCAATTTAATGAAGAAATACTGTTATACACAGGCTCATCTCTAAGTTAACAAAGTGATATGAGGAAACTCATATTGTCCCCAGTGGCTGCCCAAATTATTGTCAGAAAACATTTTCCCTACATTCTGGCTTGTCAAGGTGCTGGATCTAACATTAATAAGGCTTGGAGTAAAATATTAAAGTTACCCTTTTTCCAAGCAAGATCTTTCCAGTTCATAAGTATAACATAGTAGATGTAGTAAGCAAAAGCAAAACACTAGATTTGCAGTTAGCAGGCTTGGGTCTCCTATTATTGCTGTCTCTTATTTTCGGGGTGACTTTGGACAAGTCACTTAGATTATCAGTTTGCTATCTGTAAAATGAATGGCTTGGAAAACAGATTGGACAGCCTCAGGATAATGTTGTTAATTATAGAAAATATATAGAATTGCAAAGGAAATTAGTTATGCTGAAATATAGTGATCAAAAAATAATAATTCCAGACCTCCTAAAATCTATCCACAGATCCCTTGAGGTGGTGGAGTCTATGTGCCCCAGATTAAATATGCCTCACCTAGATCAATTTATCCATCAATGATTCATTATTATATTTGTACACATAATCCCTCCACTAATTCAGAACACAACTCTTACGACTCCATATATGGCCTGCAAAGGCTGCTATTACATGTGACAAATTCATTATCTGTGACCAACTTAATGACAAGCTTTTCCAAACTTAGTGTGGTTGGTCTTCAAAAATAGAGCTTTATTCTATGTTTGATCTGTCCAGCACCAAGACCCATACTAGATATACAGAGCAAAAAATTCCATTTTAATTAAATAAATATCAACCAGAGGACCATATGTCTTGAGACAGAGGGGACTTTTATTCTAATCCATCTAATCCAAACCTCCCCATTTTACAGATAATGACACCAAGCCCTTTGTTAAATGTGTTTAAGTGACTTGCCCAGGGTCTTAATATGCATTAAATCAGAGGTGGGATTAAAATCCAGGTCCTCTTATTCCAAAGGTAGTATCCTTTCCAAATAAAATAATTATTATTTTATTATAATCTAGAGTTAGAAGCAACCTTTAAAGTCACATAATCCAATTATTTGTAACTGGCACAGCTGATGATATAAAAAAAAAAGTTTTCAGACTTCAAAACCAGTACCTTTTCCTATTTAGATATGTAGATACACAAGAGTAAAGTCTCTCAGAAAAAGCACCTGAGAGGGATTCCTGAAACTCATTGGAGGGTATATTGCACACTTCCATATAAGTCTCCAGATTTTCAAAAGATAAAGAGAGTAAGAAGGGAATCTCCATTTCCTTCCCATCTCACCCTACTTTCCTCTGGCAAGGATAGATTCTCCTGAGAATTATCTCAGGAGACTTTCTCCAGTAAGCTAGGGGATGTGGAAATGCAGAAAGGAACAACATATAAAGTAATAGAATTTACTAACTGTATGACTGTGGAGAAATTACTTACCTTCTTTGAGTCTCATTTTCCTCACCCACAAAATGGGGATAATAACACCTAGCTCACATAGTTGTTATGAAAATCAAATGGGAGATTGTAGAACTGTGTAAAAACTAAAGTTCCATATATAAATGTCAAATATTACATGATAAAACATTGACATAAGGCTTCTTATCTATTAGTGTCTTTAAAAAAACAGGAAAATTTATAAACACTGATTAAAAGATAAACAAAAACAATAAAATATAAAAATAAATTAATGTTTTACAGACTAATGAGGGAGGTAGAGAGAATTTTCAGCCTCATACAAAAATGTGAAACATAAGCATATGTTAATTCAAAGGGAAAAACTATCTTCACATTTGCAAACCTTTTAAAGGTATTTACCTTGACAATATAAAGTGGCCTTCTCTGGCCACTGCCCAACCCACATTTCTTGCCTAAACTGAAAATATTCTCAGGATGTGGTCTACTAAGAACTGCATCTATTCACTAGCCATTTAGGGGGATTACTCTGCTATGTGACATCTTTCAACACAGTATTAAAACTTTTCACTGCTATTGAGACGGTCAAAGTCCCACACGGGGAAAAAAATGTTGCAGACAGGTCAATAATAGTACACCATATGAACATGGAAATAGTTCCATTAGCATAGATAGTAATGGAGGTTTAATTGTTGTCTGCTTGAAATGTTAACTCTATCCCTTTATATTTCTTTCTTTCGGGGTCAATTTCTAACATGGAATATAATAAACATCCCACTTCAGATATCTAGACACACAAGGGAAGAGAAAAATCTCTCAGGAAAACCACCTGAGGAAGATCCATGAAACTCACTGGAGGGTGGACTGCACACTTCTACAAAGTCTCCAGGTTCTGAAAGATATAATATTGACTTAGAAGGGAAGCACTAGCTGTATGATCCTGGAAGGGTCACACTCTCTCTGAACCTCAGTTTCCTCATCTGCAAAATGGGAATAATAATAGCATTTAGTTCACAGGGTTGTTAGGAAAATCTAATTGAAGAAGGTAGCACTATGCAATGCTTAAAGTGCAGTATAAACATTGAATATCATATGGCAGATAAATTGATATAATGAAATGTAGTCTATGGAGATATGACCAGTAGTTGGAACCATAACAAATAACAGATTTTTCCAAAGGTGTTTTCTTAGTATCCTAATAATGCAGTAACTACAGAAGCAGAGCCAGTATGGTGGAGTAAAGGCAGGGAATTGCCTTAACTCTCCCCCAAACCCCTACAAATACTTTTTAAAAAATGACTCTAAACAAATTCTGGAGCAGCTGAACTCACAAAAAGATGTAGCGAAACAACTTTTGAGCCCAAGACAATTAGAAGATTGGCAGGAAGGGTCTGTTAAACCAGGGTGACAGAGGAGCACCTTTTGCTAGCACTGAAACAGGACTCTGTTGCTTTGACCATACTTGGATCTGGATCATAGTTCTGGGTGGCAGTCCCAGGGTGAGAAGGAGCACTAGCATAGCAAAGCTTGTAGCCATGGTGTGAGGAAGACCCTCCTCACAGTTCCGGGGCAGAAAAGAGTGCTTGTGGTCACTCTCAGAACACAGCATAGCCCAGAAGAATAGTAAACACCTCTCCTTACATCATACCACCTTGGAAGAACTGAAAACTTACAGATCCCTACAATATCTCTGAAAACAGCTGCACAAAACCCTTGAAGCCAGGGATAGTGTGCCCTCCACCCTGAAAACAGTTCCCAACTTCAACAAAGAGTTAAAAGTCAAATAATAGGCTGGTAAAATGAATAAACAACAGAAAAAAACGTCTTGACTACAGATATTTACCATGGTGACAGTAAAGACCAAAACTCAGAAAAAGACAACAAAGTCAAAGCTTGTACACCCAAAGCCTCCAAGAAAAATATGAACTAGTTTCAGGCCATGGAAGGACTCAAAAAGGATTTTGAAAATCAGGTAAGACAGGGAGAGGAAAATCGGGAAGAGAAATGAGAATAATGCAAGAAAATCATAAAAAAAGAATCAACAGCTTGGTAAAGAATACACACACACACACACACACACAACTGAAGAAAATAATACCTTAAAAACATATTAGACAAGATGGTGGAGTAGAAACAGCACTTCCACGGCGCTCCAGCCCACACCACTTCCAAACCATGTAAAAGGTAGACTCTGAACAACCTCTGGAGCTCCAGCACCCACAGAACAACACGGAGAAGCTAACCTCTTGCTGAGGAAAGCCCTGCAGCCCGGCAGGGAATGGCCAGCTCAGCAAGATGGGAACTGGCAGTGCAACACTCTGGGAGCTGAGTCCAGGCTTGCCTGAGGCTTTTAGCCCCAGGGCAGCAGGGCCAGCAGCCAGCTGGAGGGACCCCAGAACACCAGCAGCTGTGGCGATTCCAGAATTATCAACACAGATATGCCTAGGACAAAGTGAGAGGTTAGTGCCTTATGGACTTTGGGACCAATATTTGGGGGTGAGGAGCCTCTGAGGAGACATGGCACAGACACCATTTTGCAGCTTTAGTTGCAGCTTCAGCTTCTGGCCTGCGAACTGTAGGGAGATCCAGCGATCAGTCTTGGGGAGTAATCGCTCTTGCTTTAACCTCCCTGGATCTGGATTGTGGTCTGGGGTAAAGGTCTGGGGTGGGCATCCAGCTTGACAGAGAGTGTGGAGGCTTCACAGAGGCCACCCAATTAATACCTCTGGAAGTTGTGAAGACCCCAATGTTTGGGACAGAAGCTCCCCTGTCTGGTGGCAGAGTCCAACTGTGGCAACAAGCCCCAAAATAAAGTAATTAAGTGGCAACATGCCTAGGCAAAAGAAACAAAATAAACAGAAAAATGCAACATTAGACTCCTGTTTTGGGGGCAAAGAGGATCAAAGCCTGGAACAGGAGGAGGACTTTGAGGTCAGAAATCCTACACCAAAAGCCCCAAATGAAAATATGAGCAGGTTACAGGCCATGAGGACCTTAAGAAGGATTTTAAAAACCAAATAAGAGAAGTGGAATAAAAATTGGGAAGGGAAATGAGAAGGATGCAGGAAAAGTATGAAATGAGAGTCAACAGCCTGACTGAGGAAAATAACACCTTAAAAATAGACTAACTCAAATGGCAAAGGAGGCTCAAAAGGGCAATGAGGAGAAGAATGCCTTAAAAAGCCGAATTTGCCAGATGGAAAAAGAATCTCAAAAGCTCACTGAGGGGATTCATTCCTTCAGAGTTAGACTGGAGCAAATGGAAGCTAATGACTTTATGAGAAATCAAGATGCTGTTAAGCAGATCCAAACAAATAAAAGAATAGAAGGCAATGTGAAATATCTCATGGGAAAAACCACTGACCTGGAAAATAGATCCAGGAGAGACAATTTAAAAATTATTGGACTACCTGAAAGCCATGATCAAAGAAAGAACCTAGAAATCATCCTTCAAGAAATTCTCAAGGAAAACTGCCCTGATGTTTTAGACCCAGAGGGCAAAATAGAGGTTGAAAGAATCCACAGATCACCTCCTGAAAAAGATCCTCAAAAATATATTAGACCAAAGGATTTCTTAAAAGGCAGTATTGGCTAAATGGGAAAGGAGATCCAAAAGTTCACTGAAGAAAATAATTCCTTAAAAATTAGAATGGAGCAAATGGAAGCTAATGACTTTATGAGGAATCAAAAAAGAACAAAACCAAACCAAAAGAATGAAAAAAAATAGAAGACAACGTTGAGTGGAACAAGTGAAACTATTCTTATAAAGTAAAGGAGACAGTCACTAAATTTGAGCTAGGCTTTAGTCTTAATAGGCCCAAATTTTATTTTTCTATAGAATACACAGTCTTGAAGAAAACAAGAAAAGCAACAAATAATATGTCTGCCAGGTGCCTACCTTTGGTAAACAAGAAAAGCAACAAGTAATCTGTAAATTGCCTACTTTTTGGTAAACAAGAAAAAGTAACATATAATCTGTATTAAGCTTACTTCTGATAAATAAGGAAAATAATTAAAATGTGGGTAAAAGGATTGTAAGGACACATCTTCCCACCAATGGGAATGAAGGTCCAGTTACTGGGGAGAGGATTTGGGATTTGGGGGTTTGTCCTAGAATCATTTGTACAAGAGTATATAACTGCTTGTTTGATTTTTGTACTTTGCCTCCCTATACCAGTGCATGTTCTGGGTAAGTGACACCCAACTCTCACGAGACTTATTTAGCAATAAATAACTTCTGTTTCTATCTGGAGAAACCTCTGAGTTTTATTTGGCTAAATGTCTTTGGGGTATTTATCCCACACAATGTGAAATATCTCACTGAAAAAACAACTAACCTGGGAAATAGATCCAGTAGAGATGATTTTTTAAAGTATTGAACTACCTGAAAGCCATGATTAAAAAAAGAGATTATTCATAATCTTTCAAGAAATTTATCAAGGAAAACTGCCCTGAAAGTATAGAAACAGAGGAAAAAATAGAAATTGAAAGAATCCACCAATCACTTTCTGGAAGAGATCCCCAAATGAAAACTCTCAGGAATATTATGGATTGAGGAACTGAATGTTGTAAACTAAAAGTAAATAAATAAATTAAAAGAAAATAGAAGCACAAAAATATGAACAGAAGAGGGAAATCAAAAGGGACTTAACAAGGTTAAATGGTTTACATTCCTACATGGGAAGATATTTGTAACTCATACCTTTCTTTTTTTTAGAAGGAGTGTATATATATATATATATATATATATATATATATATATATATATATATATATATATATATATATATACACACACACACACACACACACACACACACACACACACAGGGCACAGGTTTGAGTTGAATATGAAGATTAAGAATAAATAAAGAATAAATAAAAAATTAGATTAAGAGGGGAATACACTGGGAGAAAGAGAGGGAAAGGTAGAATGGGGTAAATTATCTCATAAAAGTGGCAAGAAAAAGTTTTTGTAGTGGAGGAGAAGAGGGTGGAGGGGAGAGGGAGTAAGTGAACCTTACTCTCATCAGAATTGGCTCCAAGAGGGAGTAACATATACACTCAACTGGGTATAGAATTCTATCTTTCCCTACAGTAAAGTAGAAGGGGAAGGGGATAGGAGAATGGTGGGTATAGAAAAGAGGACAGATTGGGAAAGTGGTAGTCAAAAACAAAACACTTTTGAGGAGAGAGAATAAAATAAATGGTGGTAGGAGGAATGGAATGGGGGGAAATACAGTTAGCAATAGGAACTGTGGAAAAATATTTGAAGCAAGTTTCTCTGATAAAGGCCTCATTTCTCAAACACATAGAGAATGGAGTCAAATTTATAAAAATAAGAGCCATTCCCCAATTGATATATGATCAAAGGTTATGAAGAGTTTTCACATGAAGTAAGCAAAGCTATCCGAAGTAATCAAAGCTATCCAAAGTAATATGAAAAAATATTCCAACTCACTACTGATTGGAGAAATGCAAATTAAAACAATTCTGAGGAACTATCTCATACCTATTAGATTGGCTAATAGGGCAGAAAGGGTAAATGACAAATCTTGAAGTGGATGTGGGTAAAATAAGACATTAATGCACTATTGGTGGAGTTGTGAACTGATTCAACCATTCTGTAGAGCACTTTGGAACTATGCCCAAAGAGCTATAAAACCAAGTGTACTCTCTGACCTAGAAATACCACTACTAGGTCTGTATACAAAAAGAGATAAAAATAAAAAGGAAAAGGCTCTATATGTACAAAAGTATTCATAGCTGCTCATTTCTGGGGGCAAAAAAAAATGAAAACTGAGGGGATGCCCATCAATTGGGGAATGACTGAACAAGTTGTGGCATGTGATTGTGATAGAATACTGTTGTACTATAAGAAATGATGAGCAGGATGTTCTCAGAAGAACCTGGAAAAATTTGCCTGGGTTGATGCAAAGTGGAATGTACTGTGTACAAAGTAACAGCAGTATTGTAAAATGATTAGCTGTGAATGACTTAGATATTTTTAGCAACAGAGCAATCTAAAACAATTCTGAAAGACTTAAGATGAAAAATGTTATCCATCCCCAGAGAAAGAACTGATAGTTTCTGAATACAGATTGAAGCATAGCTGTTAGGTCGTTGTATTTTTTTAACTTTCTTTATTCTTCTTGAGTTGTCTTTTGCCTATGTTTTCCTTCACAACATGACTATTATGAATATGATTTGCATGACTACATATGCATAAATTATATTTAATGGCTTGCCTTCTCTATGAGGAGGTAGATGTGGGCATGGAGGAAAGGAAAGAATTTGAAACACAAAAATTTGAAAATAAATGTTAAAAATTGTTTTTACATGTAACTGAGGAAAAAATAAAAATATCTGAAAAAATTGAATAACCATTCATGATATCACATATGGAGAAGCAGAAAAGTAACTGGATATATATCTTTTCTTTTCTTTTCTTTGGAGGAGGGATGACTTGTCCAAGGTCATAGAGTTAGCAAGCGTGTCAAGTGTCTGAGGCCTGATTTAAACTCAGGTCCTCCTGACTTCAGGGCTGGTGCTCTATTCACTGTGCCACCTAGCTACCCTAAAAACAACTGGATATAAGAACCATCAATTATGTGGCCTAGGTAGATACCAACCAGCCACAGCTATCTTTGGGCTCCAGAAAGTGGTTCAAGTATACACAACTAAAAGTGCAACCATACTTAACTGGTATTATAAAATCTAAATAAATCTAGAAATACTTAGTGAACACTCTACCCCTTTCTTGTCCCATTTGTGAGTAGAACAGATACACCAATAGTGATGTTATGAAAAGATCACAGGACTTGAGTCAGAAGGCACTGATTTCATTCTTGACGATGCCACTAACCAACTACTGATTCTCAGTTTCCTCTTATGCAAAATGGGAATGATATCATTGGCCCTACCTACCCAACAGTGTTGCAAACTGTTAAATACTACACATTATTATTTTTACAAATAGCATATCGAGGTAAGACATATTTGTGTTAAAATCATGATCCCCAAAGCCTTCAGACTCACAAATTCTGCCACAGGGAGAAAAAAAGAAATTACAATAGTGATTGACCTCCATAATGTTGAGAAAAGTTAACAATTCACTTTTTCCAAAATAATCAGATTTTCACCAAGATGAAATTTTATTAAGATACGATTAAATAGTATTATCATAGGAATGAAGGAGACAGTCAGGGACAGGATGATAATGGGAATGGAAAATGGCTGGATAAGGGGAGCATAGGACAAAAAGAAACGTGCAGTGTGGACATTTGCTAAACAAATTGCTCCCACGAGGGACCAGAGAAAAGGTTCCTCTTGGGAAACATTGGATAGAATATCTAAATGAATACCAAGGTTTATTTTCAATAAAATCATATTAAATACTTTTGTGAGGGGATCAATACTCCCCCTTTCGACCCCATCAAAATAAATATTCTTTCATGAGATGAGCAATGCAGATAACTATGTTACTCTTACACAGGTTTGAAACGAGTCTTCTAAGATTCAGTAATAATAAATCTCACCTATGAAAGCCCCAAACCTCACAGCTTAGTCACTGCTCTGCTGTCTAGACTCTAATGTCTCATCTACTTCTTATCAAGTCATCAGTGTCTAGCCCATTAACCATTATTATTCATCCACTCACATGGACTTCATTCAGTTATGGCCAAAAGAGGATAGTCAATATATAGCCAAAAGTAGATGGGACAGCAGGTAAATGTTTATTTAAAAATTTTGTTAAATAAAATTAAATTTTGGGTAATGGAAACCATAAATAGCAAAACATGTTAATATACGGTCTACTAATTGTTCATTTACCCAACAAACATTTATTGGACACCTGTGTATCAATTCAACAAGCATTTAATAAATACCTATGTATCAGACACTGTCCTAAGTAATGGGAATACAAAGACAAAAACAAAACTGTCTTTGTCTTCCTCCTCGCAAAATCTCACATTCTGCCAGTATAAACATCAATTTAGCAGATTAATAAATACAAGACAGACACAAAATAAATACAAAGTGATTTCTGTAGAGGAATGAGCACACCAGAAAATGCTTTTGTAATCATATCATTTAAATGAGCCTTGAAGGGAACTAAGGGTTCCAACAGTCAGAAGTGAGGAAGGACTATACCTTCGGCATTGTAGATGGCAAGATCACATAGGGGTAAGTGGAAATAGGCTAATTTTGGCAGGAATATAGAGTATATGAGGAGTCTTCTAGGAGGTGCTGTGGATAGAGCATTGCATCTAGACTCAAGAAGACCTAAGTTCACAGCTGGCCTCAGACACTTACTAGCTGTGTGACCATGGGTAAGTCACCTAACTCTGTGTGCCTCAGCTGCTCATCTATAAAATGAGCTGGAGATGGAAATGGCAAGCTACTCCAGGATCTTTGCCAAGAAAATCCCAAATGGGGTCACCAAGAGTTGGACAAGATTGAAAAACAATTGAACAACAACAAAAGCATATAAGAGAGGATATATAACCTACTGTTGAGAAAACTGAATGGTATTATTATTATTATTATTAATGGTCTAGAAAGATAAGAGCAAGGAACTAGGGTTCTTAATCTTGGTTTAACTACTAACAAACTAAGTGTATAATCTTGGGCAAATTACCAACTATTCTGAGCCTCAGTTTTCTCATATGTAGAATGAAGGATTTGGCAAGAATCTCCAACATCCCTTCCAGTAAAAAAAAAAAATTATATAATTCTAAGAAGCATCACCTTCATCTTTCAAACATTCTTGCCTTAATTCTTTATTATATTTAGGCATGAGGACTTTCAGGAAAAATATAAGTAGTTTGAAATAATCATTGAGAACTGAGCAAAAGAAACCATTTTTTTCTTTTCATTTTCAATATTTACTATGTGCATGGTACAGAGCTAATCACTTAAGCATCGATTGATATTTATCAGTGATACACAAATATCAAGAAATAGGTGTTGCTGTAAGAAGGTCTGAAGTCATTAAAAATGTTGTTTTTATTCATATGATGAAACCTTCTCTGCCTCATTCTTAGGATAAAACTGAAATATATTGGGACAGAGGGCAGATTACTAATTACAAGGCTAAATTGCACAAATATGAAAATACTACTCCTGTTCAAGGCCTACTCTACCACTTTACTGCCATGTAGAAATAACACTTCATTCTTGAAAACCGTCAATAAAGCTTAAGTTCTGGGAGATCCTACCAGCTGGGAAAGGTTTTAAGTGGCAAACTTGCCTGTCTACTGTGAGAAGCAGCAAAGGGTTAAGTTTCCACAGAACTGCAAAAATTGTGAAATGAAAGGGGCAGCTAGGTGGCACAGTGAATAGAGCACCAGCCCTGCAGTCAGGAGGACCTCAGACACTTAACACAAAAATTAGCTGTGTGACCTCAAGCAAGTCACTTAACCCCAATTGTCCTGCCTTCCCCCTGCCAAAGGAAAAAAAAGAAAAAGAAAGAAAGAAAGAAAGAAAGAAAGAAAGAAAGAAAGAAAGAAAGAAAGAAAGAAAGAAAGAAAGAAAGAAGGAAGGAAGGAAGGAAGGAAGGAAGGAAGGAAGGAAGGAAGGAAGGAAGGAAGGAAGGAAAAACTGTGAAATGAGGCTACTGATAAAAAGTGAGGTTAGCAGGACCAGACAGTAGCCTTGGGAAGAGTTGGATTCCCACTTCCCACAGAACTCCTAGATAATACTAGAAGTGAAATAATGTAGAATAAAAAGGAGCTGGCAGCAGCAGGTGGATTTGACCAATCAGAAGACACAGCGGCCTTGGGACACTCGGGTCCAGATAAGGACACATCCAGGTTAGACTAGTGAAGGAGGGTCGGTATTCCGGGGGTGTTACTGTACCTGCATAATGAACCTCGTGTATTATGTACATTATCTAACAATTAGAGTCTCAATAGTAATAATGTATGATAATGGAAAAGGTGTACCCTAAAGAGAATGAACCAATCAATCCTCTAAAGGGAGTGTCTGCACCAAACTAATGTATAAACCTGGCTTGGCCTTTGTACCTGGGACTCTGCCTTCCACAAGAGGGAAGGGGTCCTCTTCTGGCCAGAAGCGTCCAATTCCTTTGAATTTCTCCTTAATAAATTTCTTTTGATATCAGATTTTTGGTATAAATTGGGTTTTTGCTTTTTCCAAGTTGGCATTTCCAACACTACCATCCAAGGTCCAGCCTAGTTAAGCTCTATGATGATCGGAAACAGGTAAGCAAGCTATGATAAAATTTTTTTAGCCACCACATCTTTCAAAGACCGTTAGTTATAATAGTGTTCCAATCTTCACTGATGAAGGTAGCATCAACATCGAAAAAGTACATAGAAATATTGGAGGTGTTGAAATTAGTAGACACAGCAGTGAGCCCCAGGAATTCCAACACTGTCTACAACTGGAAGTCAAAATTTTCAACCAGGCAGAGCCTCTGAAAACCTGATTAATGTAGTCTAAAGAGGTGTGAGGTTTAAGTAACTTTTTTTTTTTAGCATTGTAGAGTTTTTCATACCCCTTCATTTTCAAGTTTTCAAAAGATCTCATGATTTCACAGCTAAGATAGCTTGGTAGCTTGCCAAAAAAAAGATAATAATGGAAATGCAAGTTTCCTCCTTGGATTTTGAGGGAGAAGGAGAAATACCTTCTTTTGAAGGTGGGAAGAGGAAGAGAGAAGGGGAAGGACAGAATGAGAAGAGGAAGAGAATGCTTAAGTAAATGCAATAGTTCCTATCCTTAAGGAGCTCAATTTAAGGTAACTTATTGAAATCATCCTGTGAAATCAGTATCAATCTAAAAAGACTTTATGGTATATCTCTGAATGGAAAATTGATTAGAAAACAATTGCTGGAATTATGCTAAAATCATCAATAACTATCTGCCAGTAGACTGTGGTCCATCCAGAATATATTCAAAATTTTCTTGAGCCTAGACTCCAATCAACGCTCAATAAAGTCCACATATATTTTGCATTTTTTTGTTTTGGCATATGTTGCTTTCCCCAACAGAATTTAATCTTCTTGAAGTCAGAAACTATTACCTTTTTTTGTTTTTGTATCCTCAAATCCTATCTGTTGTGTACTGCTAAAAGACATGGAACCCAAGCCTCTGAAGATCTAAAAATTCTTTCAAAAGAATTGAAAATTACTCTTGAGAGCAATGAACATTGTGTGTATGTTTAGTAATAAGCAAGCTAAAATAAATAATAAAGAATAGGTGTGAAGGATTTTATCAGGGAAATACGATCAAAAGAAGAAATGAGTTTGGGATGGCTTTATGGCAAGGGTGAGGGATACCTGAGAGACACATATTCCTCTAGTAGCCTACTCATATCAAAAGGAGAGGAAAGAATGGTGAATTTGTATGTGGACAACAGTGGATAGGATGTACAGGGTTTCAATTAGCATTGTTAGAGAGGATATATAAGAGAAAGAATACTAGTTTTGCAGGCAGAGGACTCCAGTCTAAATCCCATCTCCAACATTTATTAAGCAGACTGAGGTTAAGTGCAAAGAGTGTAGGCTCTGCTGACAGTGGCACTTGGTTCAAATCTTGCCTTTGACACTTCCTGTAGTATTTTAAGGAAATCATTTAGCTTCCTTGGGCCTAAATCTTCTAATCTGTAAAATTAAGCTTCAGACTTAAGATCTAACCCAAAATAAATAATATTACAAACCCATCTGAGTAATACAAATATTTTGCAAAGTATGTGCCGTGTAAAAGATGAATAACAAATGCCTACTAAATGAATAATATATGTAGAAATGTGGTTACTAGACATTGTCAATAATGATTCCAGAATATTACATTCAACAATTCAATTTTAAGACATTTATTCAGTACTTACTGTGTGCATACCATAATGTACAAAAAAAAAATAAAAATGAAGGCTTACTGATGAAGATGATGGTTATAAGGAGTGATTAGGCTAACAACTTGCTCCTTGTAAAATAGTCCATTTCCTTTGGGTATGTGCAGAAGAATAGGAATCAAGCTAAAAAGGTTAAAAACATCTAATAGGAAGTCACTTCCATAAGCACAGGGACATCTTTTCCTGGATATCTTTGTCATGCAAAATCCTCAAGCAGCAGGGAAAGCTATAAAACCCCAATGTTTTGAACTGCTATCTAGAATAAAGACTGGAGGGATGGAGGCTAGAAAAGGGGGGTCTGGGAAAGACAAAGAAATAATACTTTAAGGGAAGTTACTAAGTAAATAAAACAGAAACATATCCCTCAATTTTTTTTTATATATTTGAGTACCAACTGAGGTTGAAAAACTCTTACTAAGTTCTCAAGAGAAAGTAGGAAAGAGGAATATAATGATGGCATAATTGGTTACACTGACTTAGTTTTCATAAAATAAAAAAAACTTTACAAAGAGTCAAAATGTTTGTTATACACCACAGAATATATACTACTATTTCACAAGCACCACCCCAACACACCTTAATACCAGACGGGAATAAGAAGACCTGGGCCCTAGGCCAGGTTCTGCACCTAATCACATTTTTATTTTGCACTAAAAGTCCCTGGATAAATCTACTTATGATGATTCTATAAGCTTAGAAATATAGATAATCTAGGATACTAAGGCAAGAAAAAACAGTAATGGTTTGCTCACTTTTTCACAATTAAAAGTCTCCGATAAGATTCCTAGAAGTCAGTGTGTAAGTCATTCAAAGTCAAAAGCCTCAAAGGCACAGGAAAAGGGTGAACACTATGAACTATAAAATGACGAATGAAAACTCCTCCTGCTGATTAAATTCAGGTATATAAAGGAACAACTCAGTACCAAATATACAAATAGCTTTGTTAATTCCATCTTAAAGATTTTGAGGTTTTGACAAAGTACCCAATATCCAAAAATGTTTAAAGTTTTCATACCTCTTATTTTGTTGGTCACCAGTGTCTCTTCTCTGGAATGCAATTTACTTTATTCCTACCTAAGAAATGTCAACTGGAAGGCCATGATACTTCTGAGCAAGATGAGCAAAGAGTTTCCTCTCCAATGTCTAAGTATAAGGATGGACTTTGAGTTTTCCCAGGAGCTTCTACCACCTGACCAATCTCTGAAGAATATTAAGATAGTCATCTATGAGATGTCCCAACACATTTTCAACATCTTCAGTGAGAATTATCCCCCACTCACTTGGAAAGCTGAAAATATTCAAAAAATTCAAATTGGACTTCATCAGCAATCTGACTATCTACAAAAATGCTTGGAAGAAGATGAGAAAGAAAAGAAGGAACTGGAGAAAGAGATAGAAGATGAAATTAGTTACTTAGGACTTGGTGTCTTCCAGCTGAACAACTTGGAACTAAAGAGATATTTCAAGAGAATAGTGAATTTCCTAAAGGAGAAGAAATACAGTTACTGTGCATGGGAGGTAGTACGAATGGAAATGAGAAGATGTTTCTATATACTTCAGAAACTCCTATCACAACTCAAATAATAAGGTACCTTTTAAAAGAAAAATCCTTTTTTTTCTCCAAAAATTACACTATCATTACATGTTAGAAATTGGTTATTTTAACAACTGCTGCTTCCTATTGCCATATATTGCACATCTATCTTTAGTTCTACTTAGTATCTAAGTGATATTTGTGCCTTTTGACATTCATTCAATGTTTAGACTTGCATGGCCAGTCCAAAGATTGCAGTATTTAATTCCTTGAGGGGTTATTTAAAATCACTCTTCTGCCTAACTCTTCTTTTTCTTCTTCAAGACTGGAACTAATTGAGTAAAAAGGGGAAATGTTTGAATATAGAAGATAATTCTAAAAATTTCAGGAAAAAACACAAAATTCTTGAGACTCCCATAATATTTAAAATAAAAGAGCTAAGGTTAATGCCCACTGTTGACATCATTTATAAAAGATATTTGGACATGTGGGCATGAGAAACGAATTTTAAAAGGGCTAAAGTTTAGTCTTTTTGTTGTGCCTAATCATAGATGGGGAGGAGTCTTACTTGAAAGTCCCTATATCAATCTTCTCAGTGACTAGACTTTAAAAGCAAGTGAGAAAGATGGTGAAGGTAGTAAAGAAGGGTTAGTTATTAATATATTTCTTTATATATGCCTCAAGATAAGTTTAAAAAACTAGTACTTCTATCTTCTGCTGCCCTCTTTTATTCTCCTTTCCTTTCTCCACATTTTGACAAAGTCTCACTCCCTTTGCCCTGTTCTTTTTTTTCTTTTTGTCTCTTCTTCATAAATGTTACCAACCCAACTGGTGATGAGAAACCCACTGAACATTTAAGCAAAAACCAGGTGTTGCCAAATCTAACACTTCAGCTCATTAATCCATTTTGCCCAAATTTTACAATCTATCAAAATGTCTTAATGTCCATGATAAAACATCTGAAGGAAAAAGACTTCCTTTCTCTTTTCATGGAGAGACTGATGGCTGCCATTTTTGAACCATGTGCCTCCAATCTACAACTGTATGTAATATTCTGAAGCCAAGTAAGAGGGCAATTTATATCATTTGCCTTCTCTTGGATTTCACTTCTGAAAATTACCGATGGAACCAAATTTTAAGAGGCAATAAAACACAAGAAATATAAAATCTGAGAAACACTAATGAGAAGTCATAAAGAAACAAAATGTGGTAGAATAAAAACAGGTAGATCCAAAGCTAAAAAAGACCCAGGTTCAAGACCCGTATCTGACACTTAACTAGTTTGTTTTTTTGTTTTTTGTTTTTTTTATGTTAGATGAGGCACTTTATCTTTCCTGACTGTAGTTTCCTAATCTGTGAAATCAGGGAGCTGAAACTAAATAAATAATTTCTAACTATGGTCCTTTCAAGTTCTAATGTTCTGTGATCTTCTAAATACAGTCTGAAAACAAAAACGGCATGATTTTCTATGAAAACTATTCCAAAATGTGAAGTTTCTGTATTGCCTCAAAAGAAACTTCCTAATTTCCCGTATTTCATAGACAGGCAAGACAAAAAGTTGTTTACACCAGAAAAAGAAAAACCTGAAGAAAACACCTAGAAATGAACAACCATAGGTATTTATATTATAATATGGTAAGTGGAACAGTGGTGGATGAGGTATTAGGTAGATCTGAACTCAAGGCAAGTCATTTAACCTCTGACTCATTGTCTTCATCTGTAAATGGGGATAAAAATAGTTCTTATCTTCCTGTTGTGAGGACCAAAGGAGATAATATTTGTAAAATGCTTTGCAAACCTTAAAGCATTAGATAAATGCAAGCTGTAGCTGTTGTTACTAATATTTTATTTTGGGAGATTTAAGATATATTACATAGTTACTTAACACAAAAGCAGTGTTTTCCACTTACTTTCATTCTATACCCAAATGGTTGAAATCTGTGATAGATTTTTTACCTCTTGCCCTTCAAATAAATTAAATATAAAGATCTTTATACTGGGATTCCTAAATATGATACTTTTTTGGTTTCATTCAGCCTGTAAAGTAGAATGTTAATCCAGGATTTAGTGAATTATCCATCATGAATAAATCAAGCCAAACAGTTTTTCTTTCTCATTATTTGGTTTCATTTTGCTTAAATTATTTAAATGATTGAGTGAGCACAATACTATAATGGTTTACCTGTGTAGCCACTGCCCACATTAACTTATCACGTAGCTAATTAATTAGATTTTGTCTTGTTTAACTTCAGAGAACAGAACTGGGACCAAATGACTTGTCGTAAGACCAAAGGTTTTGAGCTGACCGGTGGAATAGGTTAGGTACACAAGACACAGTAATGAATGACTATTGGAAATCTACTCTTTGATAAACCCAAACACTCCAGCTTCTGGGATGAGAACACACTATCTGACAAAAAGTGCTGGGAAAACTCTAAAGTAGTATGGCAGAAACTGGGCTAAGGGATGGGGAACCTGAAGCCTCAAAGCCACATGTGGCCTTCTCACTCATTGGGTATAGCCTTTTGACTGAGTCCAAGTCTTACAGAACAAATCCTTTTATTAAAGATATTTATTCTGTGAAGTTTGAATTCAAAGGGCTGCACTTAAGGACCTAGAGGGCCACATGGGCCTCGAGGTCCACAGATTCCCCACCCCTGCTGGGCACAGACCAACATCTTATACTGTATACAAAGATAAGGTCAAAATGGGTACATGATTTAAACATTTTAAAGGGTGATATTATAAACAAATTAGGAGAGCAAGGAAGAGTTAACCTGCTGGATCTATGGAGAAGGGAAGAATTTATGACGCAACAAGAGACTGAGATCATTATGAAATGCAAAATGTATAACTTTGATCACAATAAATTAAAAAGGTTTTGTACCAACAAAGCCAAAGCAACCAAGGTTAGAAGAAAAGCAGAAAGATGGAGAACAATTTTTACTGCCAGCATCTCTGATGAAGGCCTCATTTCTCAAGGATACAGAGATCTGAGTCAAATTCATAAGAATATGTCATTCCCCAATCAATAAATGGTCATAGGATCACAGGCAGTTTTCAGAAGAAGAAATTAAAGCTACCTACAATCATATGAAAAAATGCTCTACATCACTGATTAGAGAAATGCAAATTAAAACATCACTCCTATCCAATTGGCTAATATGACAAAAAAAAAAAAAGGAAAATTAAGAATGTGGGAGAAGATGTGGGAAAAACTGAAATACTAATACATTGTTGGTGGAGTTGTGAACTCATCTAACTGTTCTGGAGAGCAATTTGGAGCTATGCTGAAAGGGCTATAAAACTGTGCATACCCTTTGATACAGTAATAATTTCACTACTAGGTTTATATCCAAAAGAGATCATAAAATATTTATACAAAAATATTTATAGCAGCTTTTTTGTGGTGAAAAAGAATAGGAAATTGAGGGGCTGCCCATCAATTGCAGAATAGCTAAACAAATTGTGGTATATGAATGAATGCAATGGCATATGAGATTGTGCTATAAGAAATGATGAGCAGGCAGATTTCAGAAAAACCTGCAACACGAAATGATGCTGAGTGAAGTGAGCAGAAGCAGAACATTACACACGGTAACAGCAACATTGCACAATAATTAATTTTGATAGACTTAGCTTTTCTCAGCAATACAATGATACAATTCCAAAAGACTCATGATGGAAAATGCAATCCACACCCAGAGAAAGAACTACAGAACCTGAATGAAGATCAAAGCATACTAGTTTCTATTTTTTGTTTGTTTTTTCTTTCTCATTGTTTTTCCCCTTTGTTATGATTCTTTTTTTCACAACATAACTAATGTGGAAATATGTTTAATATGACTGTACATGCATAGCCTATATGATATTGCTTCATATCTTGGAGATGGAGAAGAGGTGGGAGGAAGGGAGAAAAAAATTTGGAACTCAAAATCTTATAAAAGTGATTTTGAAAACTATCTTTATATGCAATTGAAAAAAGCAAAATACTATTAAGTGGGGAAAAATGAAAATATTTCAACCTGGAAGGTCATCTAGTCCAACTGCTAATCAATGATGTGTTCCTTGAATGGAATGCATAAAAAGTACTCTTTTAAGTCCAAAATAGCTTGTAGAGTATAATAGAAATAGATTATAAATTCTTGAAGACAAAGTTGCATCTCATTTATCTCTGTATACCTCTCAACACCTAGTGTTACCTTGCAGAAGGCGCCATGTAAATATCTGTTAACTACTGAATGAATGAAATTTTTTTTAAAAATTCACATTGTGTTATTTCAACTAATTTCAGAAAGTTAACCTTTTCATACCGTTAGCTGTAGGGAAAATTACTTGGCAAAGATGAAGAGAGTAAGACCCAGAAAGGTTAGGCTCTTGCACTGATAGCTAACAGCAGAGGCAGGATTTGAATCCAGGTCCTGACATCCAATCCAGGACACTCTGGAAGTTGTGGGGATTTCAGGTCAATGTAAGAAAAACTCTCCTTACTTAACGGGGAGAGAGCTAAATCTGGAGTCATGTCACATCATGCTTTCCATATTTTACTAGAGTGTGACCATGGGCAAGTTATATAATATTTGTCAGACTTAGTTTCCTCATTTGTAAATTGGAGATATTATCTGTAAAACCTATGGTATTTTTTGTGGTATTGTTGCTAAGTTCTAATGAGAAAATGTAAAGTGCTTTGCAAACCTTTAAGTGCTAATGTCTGCTATTATTAATAATAATTAGAGGTGCTCAAAAGTAGAATAAGATTGTCCCTTATGGTAGTAAGAGGCCTTAGAACAGAAAATCAGGAGCCACTTTTCAAGGATGTTATAGCTGGGATTTATCATTCACATATGGTTAGGTTGATATGATATTTGAAATGATATTGATATTTCTTCATCTTTTTCAGAAACATCCACCTTCAAGCAAGGAACAAACACAGAAAATATGTCTCTGTGAAGGACTCCAGAGAGAAGGGAATTTACCTGCTGCAATCACTAGGATTTTTCTGGTAGAGTTTATGTGCCAACCTCTCAACTATACACTTTTTTAGTCCTCTTCAGCGTAATATGTACAAGCTTAGATTGTCTACACATGAGGCCCACCATGCACAGGAAGTCTTAGCCTCAAATAACAGTCTCGATCAAGAAATTAAAAAGAAAAAATGAAGGGGTACAGAGCAAGCAAATAGAAGAAGAAAGCAAGAGGGTAAATTAGTGCATAAGTCATTCAGCAAAAAAAAATTAGTCTATAGACATCTCTGATATCTATTGGAGATGTTTTTTGGATTCGCAAAGTAAATATAAAGTACAGAATTACTATTCTTCAGGGATTTCTCTAAGTGTCATTGTCCTGCGAACCACTCTCATATGATATTGGTGCTTCCGATTCTATAATTTACAATTATGACTTTCTTAAGTGTAAGTAAAACGGGAGTATAGAAGAAAATATCGAATTGGTCAAGAATTTCAGTAATCTGTAGCCATCAGAATTGTTCTTGGGATATGGAAGGAAGTCATACTATACTTTTGTCTTCCCCTATACTTAGGCCATTTTCTGCACCAAACTATAACAGAAGGAAAGAATGTATTGCCTTGGACACTTACAATGGTATTATTCATGAAGTTTCTAGTAAAAAACACAGTTCTGTGTTCCTCCTTATGTAATACTGTCTTTAGGAAACATTTTCATGAGAAAATTTCTGAATGCCTCTCATGCTTTAGGAATTTTTTTTCTCTTCAAACCAATTAGTGATAACTGGAAATAAGAAAACAAGGAGGCCCTGTCATCTCTAGTCAATTTACTGATTTATTTTCTTGGCTCCTTTGATATGAAGTCAAAACTAACAAGGTTTACAAATAGGATAGAGGCTGAGACCAGAGGTGCCTAGAGGAGTACCTGGAGAAGTCATTTTTATGAGCTCTCTGAGCTTTGAAAAAGGTGCCCCTGGTATATTTGCAGTAGACTTTTGAGTCTTCACTGTCACAAATGCAACTTGACTTAACATTACAGAAACACCTATTTGTCATAAAAAGTGGAATTTTGTGCTTCCTGCAATCTCCTTGTCCTACTAAGACAATAACCAACATTCTCCTTTCTTGTTTGTATAATTTTATCCCTAGCAGCTTGGCAAAGGGCCTAGCACTTAGTAAGTGCTTAAGGGCACTTTGAAGACTTTTAAGTGCTGTTTAAATGCTAGCTGTTGTTTTTTGGCATTAGAAATGACAGTTTGATAGAACAGCAGAGAGAATATCAGACCTCAAACCTGGTCTCACACCTTTACTAGCTGTGTGACCCCAAGCAAGTCATTTAATCTCTATTTGCTTCAGTTTCCACATCTGTAAGATGGGGATAATAATAGCACCTACATCAATGAGACAATAATTGTAAAGTGCTTAGCAGAGTCCCTGGCACTTAAGAAGTGCTTTATTAATCTTAGCTGTTATCATTATTAGCTACTATAGTTATTATTTATAAGAATAAATAATAAAAGGCATCTATCCTTGCACTACCTTACACCTCCCCTAGACATTTATATTAAGTGACTTTCTACCTTGCTTGTATGGCTTAGTGCTAGGATTTTAATTACCCGGAAATGATTTAGTCCTGCAATCTATACCAGGTCCTTAGTCTACCCAGTACCAACTGTGTAATTTCCAGGTCTAATGAACTGTGCCAAGAGGTGAGACACAGGTCACCCAGCTTTAGTTTGAGGCTCAGCTACCTCCTTCTTTCCCGGGGTGAAACTGGAGGGGGTGCAATGTAAGTTTCTTGTATGCATAAATTTATTGACATTCTACAAAAAGGGCTGGGCAAGATATTTAAGAAAAAAAAGAACAGAATATTCTCAAGAATAGTCTCAAGTACTGAGTAGGTCTGGCATCTCAGTGTATGTATATGCTGCATAGAAAGCATGCATTCTCTTGTATTTACTACTGCACAATTTGTTTCTGTAAATAATACACGAAATATAGGTGGTTTTCTGGAAGATGTTTAAATTGTACAATTGGACACCACACCTTTAAATGGGGAAATGAAGCAGGCTGGTCTATGATCTAAACGGAAATAGAAATGTCACACACAAAAATGGACATAGCACAGCCCTAAGAGTTCCCCTGCTAATGACCCTCAAGCCCGTAAATATGGTTCATTCAAAAGTTAATCAAGTGCCTACTATGTCTCCATTTTAATCTGTGCCATAGGAAAGCACCAAACTTTGATCTGTTTATTCTGCAATTAGCAGAATTTTAATTTGTGGCATTCCCAGTTTACAAAATAAAGGTTTACTTCAAACCTTTCAGCAACATTATTCCCCCCCACCCCCTGGCGACATTAATTAAAGAGTTTGGGGATCTTTGGTTTCACACCCTCTTTCTAGGTGGATTCAGTCTCTAGTTGCAGCTGTTAAGGCTCTCCAGATGCTGCCACCCACCCATGCCACAAAGAACCAATCGTTTCCCCAAACGTTGGAATTTCAAGCTGCACCTTCATTCACCTACCGCGGGGCAGCCCTACACTGCTACAGTATTTGAGTTAAGGGCTCAAATTAAGCGGCCCCTCCGAGAAAAAAAATTGCAGTGCATCTTGGGTTTAATTGGTTTTTTTCTTCCTTTAAGTTAAAAAGGGCGCCTTTTACAGATTGAAGCACTTTTTGAATTGCGGATGTGATAAGATCTGGGAAATGTGCCCTCAGCTACTAGAGGGGGAAGGAGGCGGGGGAATCTAGTAACTTTCTCTCCACCCTTCAACCACTGAAGGCCTGGCGGAATGTCTCCAGGAGAGAAGTACATCTGCAGAGAAACCAGGGAAAGTTTGCTTTCTTGTCCCAGATTCTGACCCTGAGAATGTCTTTTATAGCAGGGAGGAAAAGTAAGGGGTGTCTCTCCTTAAACCTCGAGGTCACCCCCATCCCCCTCCAGCTCTCCCACTCTATTCCCCCGCCAGATGTTTAAAACACAAACAATGCAGCGGGAGGGGGAAAGAGATGCGCGGCGGGATATGGAGTAACAAAAGGCCTTTCCTTAAGGGCCAAGAAAACACTGTCGCCTGTCTGGGACCTTCCACCCTAGGTATGGTCAAGTCAGGAAGAATTCTGCACTTGCTAGCCTTAAATATAACTTCCAGCATCCAGACCTTACTTAAAATGGACCCGGGGTGGGGCCACGTGCTAAGACGAGGAAGATTGGAGGTTTTTTTTTTTTATCTCCACTCCCACCCCCGGGGAAAAGGGAGGGGCTGAGTTTCCAGATGTTTGACAGTAGTTGGCCTATCTGAAAAAGTACTCAGCTGGCTCCGGGTTTACCCCACCAAGGCTACCCCAAAGAAAAACAGAAGCAACCAGAGAGAGAAGTAAGTCTTCCCCCGACCACCCCCCAAATGAGTCATTTTACTTGGATCGACAACATTTCTGCCTCTCCCTGCTGTCCTGGGTAGCTCTTCTTGCGAAAGTTTGTAAGAGAGCTGCTGTCTCTTCCCAGACGCCCCTCACCCCAACACAAGAGCACTCGAGCACAGATGCGCGCGCGCACACACAAACTCTTTTGGTCAGAAAATCGGGTTCGTGGGGAAATCTCATCTGTAAGGAGGTCTAGATCATTATTATTTTTTAATCATTAAAAGCGTAACCAAGGAACATTCAAACTCAAGGGAGTACAAATATATCAGCAAGAGTGGATTTAGAATGAAGAGGGGAATCATCCCGGCCTGGTGAAGAGACATATTCTGGGGGTAAAATTCTGGGAAGCGGGGGAAGGTGCAGGGAGGGAAGAGAGAGAGTGCCAACTTCTGCCACATTGTTGCACAACACATCCAGGTGTGGAAGAGTGGGCCGCTCGCCCCCTCTACCCTCTCCAGCCCTTTCTCCTCCCTCCTCCCCTACCCAGGCACAATGCACAGAGAAGCTGCAGCCAGGACCAGGAGGGAGACGACTGCTGCTAACACTGCTGCGCCCGCCTTCTCTTTGCGCCCCTGCTCGCTGGGTTGTTATTTTACCTTCAGCCTTGGAACCCCGTCTTCTCTCTCTGGATTCCAGGGAGTTGAAGGAGTAGGGAGAGGGCTACCTCGTTGGCAAAGGGAGAAGCGGGCGCAACTTGAAATCCACGGGAGGTAACTCCAAATGCACGAACCGCGCAGTGCCACGGACCCAGTTAGAGACGCAATCGGCGTGCCTGAGCCACACATAAAAAGCCCCCTCATGGATGGAGCAATGCTCTCCGCAACAAGCGTCCTGCTGGGGGCCTGGCACTAGCAGACGGAGTACGGGAGTGGGAGGCCCCCTAGTGTCCGCTGGACGCCGTGGCAGCCCCATCACGGATTAGAGGCGAGCCAAGCAATTGTCACTGTAATTGGCCGGCCTCTCTGGATCTGCAGAAGGGAGACAGGAGCAGGCTCTCCTCTTGGAAATGAGTTACTTTGTAGCAACGCTGACCGACCTCCACTAGACTAAACTGTCTGAGCCTTCTATTGTTCGTTGGGTTCCAGTTTTACCTCTCTTGTCTGATCTCTATAATCTCCCTAAAGGCACGGAACTGACCATTTTACTCCCCTAGCCCCAAAACTTTCAGCTGACTCCTCACTGCCGATAAAATAAAATTCCAAATCGTTGGATTGACATTTAAGGCTTTCCATAACCTGCCTCCAACCTATTTTTCAGATAAATTTATTTCCCTTCCTTCATTCCATGCCCCGATTTGGAAAAAAAAAGAAAAAGAAAAAAACCTTAGTAACAAATATTTATAGTCAAGCAAAACAAATTCACACATTGGCTATAATCAAAAACATGCATGTTTGTGTGTGTGTGTGTGTGTGTGTGTGTGTGCATGTGTGTGTGTGACTGCTGTTCCCTCAATCCACCAACTCTCTGACCAGAGGTGGCATCAATTTTCTTGAATGGTGGGTGGTCACTGTGTTGATCAGAGTTGTTAAATCTTTCCAAGTCATCTTTATAATTTGAAACCTGTATCTGCAGTTTCCTTACATACTACTTCCCTTCATGAACACTGCCTTCCGGTCAAACTGAACTGCTACCCATTCCCAGAGCTCCCATCCCCCGCCTCCCTTCATTAAGATAATTCATTCCCTACTCTTAGATGTAGTATCACCCTCATCTCATCTTCTTAGAATCCTGGCCTACTTTCAAGGCCAATTAAGATGCCTCTTCCTCCATGAAGCCTGATCCTTTCCAATTAGTTGTCTCTCCCTCCTCTATTTTCCTTGCACTAGACTTAGTTTGTGAGTATTCTGTGACCCCACCAATAGAACACAAGCTCCTTAAGGCCATGGACTGTTCCATTTTTAACTTTGTATCCCAGGTGCCTAACACAGTGCCTTCCAAAAAGAAAGCCCTTAAAATGTCTGTTGTTAAATTGTTATTATTTAGGAATCATGCCAAATTTTAATCCCTCAATGACTGCCATCTCATAGGGAACCTCCCAATTAGAATGTCTTCTACTTGAGAACAAAAGACATATCTTTTTTGCCATTATACTCCCAATGCTCTATTCCCTGACACATAATAGGTAATTAATAAACGCTTGTTTATTTATTGTTTCTCAAATGGAATGCATAGAAAGTAGTTTCTTGTAGTTTCTCAAGCATTCAAAAAATAAGTACTAGATGACAAACTCCTGAGAACAGAAACTCTGCCTTTGTTGTCATTGTATCCCTTTTAATATTTATCATTGCCGTGCATTAATGGAGGCTCTAATGCTTGTTGAATGAGGCACTGCATGCTGTAGTTCTATAACTCACATTACATGTTCTTTGGTCTCATTTTGGAAATGCATCAGGCAAGAATTGTAATAACTAAAGAAAACGCTGCTGAAACAAACAAGTGCTGATTAAATATAGCCTTCTAAAATACTACATATCCCTTTCAGTCTCATTAAGTCACAGATCATTCTTTCAAAAATAATTTATTGGGACAACTAGGTGTTGAAGTGAATAGAGCTCCGACCCTTTAGTCAGGTAGACCTGGATTCAGATTTGGCCTCAGACGCTTAACACACTTACTAGCTGTGTGACCTTGGGCAAGTCACTTAAGCCCAATTGCCTTGCCCTTTCCCCCTCCAAAAAAAATACATATAAAATAATTTATTAAGCAAATACTGCGTCCAGTGACATTATTCTAGTGACAAAAGAAATACAGAAGTTTAAATAAGAAACAGTGCTTGCTCACATAGAGTCTAATAGGAACACACACAGCTGTTAATGTATAATGTTATAAATATGTAAATCTGATAGCTAATGTTTATATAGCACTTAGCATGTGCTAAGAGCTTTCCAATTATCTCATCTGAGCCTCACAACCCTGAGAGGTAGATACTATCACTATACCCATTTTACAATTGAGGAAACTAATAAAAAGAGAGGTTAAGTGAGTTGTCCAAGGTCACACAGCTAGTAAGTGTCTGAGGCTGGATTTGAACTCAGGTTTTCCTGACTCTAGGCCCTATATCCTCCGACCTATTGAGCCACCTACCTGCCTAATGTACATCAGAGTAGTAAAACAATGCTCTACAATAAGACACAAATATTCAGCCATTATCAGAGAGTCCATCGTTGTGGTGGCTATAGAGCTGACCTTGGAGCCCAAGACATGGGTTCAAATTCCAGTTGTGACATTATTAGCTATTTTACTATAGTCACCTGACCTGTTTAAGGCTCAGGCAGCTCTAAGACTTACCTATTAAAATTGTGAAAGAATCCATGTTTGTGGAAGAAATTTCCACATTATCAAAATTACAGATCTCTGATACAGGCATACGTTATCTTTATGGAACAATTTTGGATTAAAAGGTTCAAATTAATTTTCAGTCACTAATTGAACTAAAAGATGGCATGCATAAAACACAAATATGTGATAAAGTAAAAAACATCCATTCCAATTATGAAATAGTTTTGTTCTGCATTGAAAAATATATTTTCCAGGTCCTCTTCAATCCATGTAATAACAAGACAGCATTAGGTGCAGATGCAGAATAATATAGACCTTTAAGGGAACATAAGGATCTTTTAGTCCAATATTTTTGTTTTCTAGATGAGATTTTATTTGCCTAGAGAGAGTCAGAAGTGGAAGCAAAGTTGAGTAGCGGAGATACTAGATTTAGAGTCTGAGGACCTGGTTTGGAATCCCAGCTCACACAAATACTAGTGGAACTGTGATGTTGGCTACTATGTAACCTTAGGAATATTACAGTCTCCCTGAGCCTCAGTTTCCCCATCAGTAAAATAGGGATAAAAATATCACCTTTTTTCACAGGATGGCTGTGAGGTAAATGTTTGTAAACCTTAAAATGCAGCTTCAATGTGACATACTGTTATTATTATCCAAGTTCACACAACAAGCTAGTGACAGAGACTGAATAAGAAAGAGTACTCACCTTTATAACTCCCAAGACATTCATATTCATAACAGTCAGAGAGCTCTGAGTCAGTCAGGATCATGAAAACATATGGCACTTTCAGATGTGACTAGGACATGAAGCCTCTCCTAATTTTTGCAGTTCCTTTATTCAATTTATATGAAGCTATTTTTTCCTGTCCTGCAGAGAAAATGAAATAGTATTTTTCCTTGAGAGGAAAAGTAACAAAGAAGTTTATTTTGGAAACCAAAACTAATTTTTTGGGGAGGCAGGGGTAGAAAAGGATCCTTCTTTTGCATTGTAGATGAGTCTGATTAAATGAAATACGAGCAAATCAATCCAGGGTAAAGGTCAGCAGATACAAGAACTATATATAACTAAGGCAAGGTGGTATTTTACTTACTAGCATGATAGCATATGATGCCAGACATGCATCCCTTTCTGAGTCACAGGATCCTTCCCCCAAAGCCCTTTCACCGTGTCTCCCGTATGCTGTGGCTTGCCTTTTCTCACCACCAGGATCCCATATTTTTACCTCCTTCTAAAAGGAGCTTGCCTCTAACCATGTCATCTTTTGGTCCCTCTCATAGCACTCTCCCTAAATGATATGAGAACTGTGGTCTCAGATCCTATTAATTGCCTTCCTCACTCACAAGCATTCCTTCACTCCATTGAATCTGCCCTGGACGTCAGAATTCCCAGTTATTGCTCTGAAAGGAGTAAAAGAAATATTAATGCAAAGAAAGGTCACGATTCTGAAGCATTATTAACAGATCTTAATGAAAAAACAAGTTAGGATAGTTTTCAAATAAATGTCGGAACTATAAAAAGAAAGGAGTAAGGGAGAAAAACTTTTTGCCAAACAGGACATTTTAAGAGGTTGCCAAATGTTTACCAACCAAATAAAGAAATATGTGTTTATGTAACCCCATTGCAGAAGTTTATATTTTAGGACTGAGAAGAATCTCGAAAGATAATCTGGTCTAACTCCTTGCTTTTATTTAGGTTTTATCCCACTTATATAAATCAGTCAACAGAAGCTACAGATATTAAGTAACTAAATCAAATGTATACGGCTATTGACAAAGGAAGGACATTAGAACTGGATTTTCCTGCCCTGAAGTGCTACTGTATTTTGCTTTCTTTTTCCTCATATACAAGTAGAAATCATTACATCAGGAAAGTTGTTAGATCCAAAGATTCAGGTACAAAACCTACTTTTCAAAAGTGCTATTGACAGGGACTTCTCTCTGTACTCCTGTAGATTAAAGAGAAGAAAATAAACCACTCCCCTTCAGAGAAGGGAGAATATTAGAATTATCCTCCTATCTACCTCCCTCTAAACCAGCAGATTAAAAAAAGGAGCCTTGCTCATACAAATTAACCAAACACTAAACTCAGAGGCTCTACTGTTTGTTGTCATCTTTGGAGGCACAAGAGTAGGTTGAGGCAGATTTCTATGTGTTTTGATATGGAATGAATAGTATTCAAACTCCATTCCAAAATTAATGCAAGTTAATTTTCAGCACTTTTTAGTCCCTTTTCAACACTTTCTTTAATGGGACGATAGTGCTAGTGTTCAGGAATGGGGGAAAAACACTCCAATGGAAGTTTTATTACCAAACTAACTCACCACAAGTCCTTTTGACAGTGTGCCATCAAGGAGAGTGGATATGTTAAAAGTGCAACCATAGCAACTTCATAACATTTTGACAGTAATTGAACAAAATAGTCAAAAGCATATTTACCCAATTCATTGACAGAATGAGTACTGTAGCCTGGACTATTTCTAACAGCAACATTTTAGAGTTTTAAGAGATTCTCAATTAAGTTTCATGAAAGGGCATTTCTCGGTTAAGTTCAATTGAGTTTATTTGCCAAATAACATAATGCTTATTCACATTCTAATTATAGTTGCTATGAGCACTTCTTAAAGAGCAACAGCCATTAAAGGTGTGTGCATACACACACACACACACACACACACACACACACACACACACACACACACACACCCTATCTTTCCAGGCTGAACTCCTGACTCCCAGATTTTCTTTACAATGCACCTCTTTCCCAGAGGACTCCATCTTTATATTTCACACATTATGTTTCCTTGGCCCTTGTGGTTTCTTTCTCTACTTGGCTAGTACCTTTCCAGTACCTTACCATTTTGAGAAGGCTCAAACCAGCCCCATTTTCCTCTCCACTCCGTATTCCCAATTTTTTCTACAGTGCCAAAGAATCAGGTACCTTCATGTTTCCCTCTCACTTTTTCAGTTTGCTTTAATGTGTTGTCTTCCCCTGTATAAAGGCAGGCTTTCTTTCTGCTTGTATTTGTATATCCAGTACTTAGCACAGTGTTTGGCGTATAGTAAGGACTTAATGATCCCACTCAATTCTGGAATCCCTGGTTCCACCAGGTTTATTGTAGGGTTGGGACCCTGGGTAAATAATTTAACCTCTCACTATCTCCTACACAACTCTCTAAGACTAGAGCAGGTACAGACATACACACGTAGGACAGAGCCACCTTATCAGGAATTCCCTATGACGATGGACTCATAGGTGTATGTGTATGTATGTATACATAGATATATGGATATAGATACAGATATAATGTATATATGTATGTATACACACATATGCATATATATGTATAATTGAACGCATTTTCTATTAAGAAAACAGAATTATATATCAAAAATCACAGTTAGCTACTGAGAATAGCAAAGTAATTGACAATAGGGGAAAAAAGTGAGCAAAGGTTATTTGTACATAGCCTCTCATCAGAAAATGGGTACAATCTCCCACTGACTTCTGTGCCAATAAGCTGACTCTTAGCCATGTTATTATTGTAGTTTCTTCTTCCTCCTCAAGGGATTGTTTTCTGTTGAGGTGAATAAGGATGTCTGGAAGGATGCTGGTTTTTGTGAGACTGCCCAAGGCCAAGATTGGTGACCAATCAAAATGTTTAGTCCCTAGTTAGTCTTCCTACTAGTGCTCACTTCGCACCGGAACAAAGGCAAGTAAATTCCCTTCTCCTCTCTCCTGGACTCAGAATAAGGCCAGGTGGTCTTTGATTCCAAGTAGTCTACATTTCCACTTAGGTCTGAGCCTTGGGATAAGCATATCCATGAATGCTTGCTCACACACAGTTGAATTGTCCTTCAATTCCCATTATGATACCTGTAGCTAAGACTGGGGCAATGCAAATTGCCTTGAAGGAGTTCCCTTAATAAAATGTAAGCTCCTTGAGGGAAGAAACTATTACATTGTTGTCTTTGTAATTCCAACACCTAACAGAGCAACAGACACATAGCAGGTGCTTAATAAATTTTTGTTGAATGGAATGGAAAGTCCCCTAATTTTCAAGGAGGTACTTGGTAACACTAGAAAGGAAAGGTTTTCATTATCTCTAAAATGAGGATTATAATACTTACTTAGAAGGAAAACTGAACTTGGAGCCAGAAAGATCTGAGCTCAAATCTCACCTCAGACACTTAACTATGTGATTCTGAGCAAGTCACTTAACCTCTGTCTTCCACAATTTCCCCCTACAAAATGGGCATAACAAGACCACCAACCTCCCGGAATTGTGAGGCTAAAATAAGACAATATTTGTAAAGTACTTTGCACACATCAAAGCACCATATAAATGCTGTCTATTATTATAATTATTGTTGTTGCTAGAATTATTACCAATGTCATAGGGTTGTTCTAAGGAAAGCACTTTGGTAACTTTAAAGTAATATAGAATGGGAACTACTGTGAAGGTAAAATGAGATAATTTGTGTAAAATGTTTTGTAACCATAAACATAGAAATGTAGGCTACATGTTAATATCAATATTATTATATGCTCAAAGACTCAGAGTTAGGAAGATGAAAGTCTTTTCCTTGGTAGCTTAAATTTTTAAGCTTATTAGATATAAAAATCTGATACTGTTTTCAAAAAAAAATTTTTTTTTGAAAATTAGTATCAATCACACACAGGGAAATAGAAAGAAACATGGTGGAAATGGAAAGACCCACACTACAAAGAAGAATAATTTGTTTTTATAAATTGATTTATTTACTTTTAGTTTACAATGTTCAGTTCCACAATCCTTTTGTTGTACCCAGAAAACACAAGCAAGACCCAAGTAACAATTTAGAATTGGACCCTTTATTATACACCACGTTGGCTGATCAGGCCACATGGAGGGCTGACAAGGTACCACCCCACCGTCCTGGGTCTTACGGCAGAGATATCAGGTAAAGTCTCAGCTTTTAAAGGGAGGCCACGAGGCCAATGGTTAGGTATTACATAAGCAGAAACTTGCAGAGACAAAAAACAATGACCAGTCAGTACATACCTTGAAATTCCCACGGGCACACCATGTCTCCCTGACCTGGAAGCCCGCCCACCACTGTGAAGGCATGCTAACTGGGGAAAGGCCCACATCCGTTGGGGGAGGGTAGAACTGACCTGGCAATCTGCTCACTTCCCTGAGGGAGGGCTGAGGTTGGGGAGTGGGAAAACCAGGCACTACACTTTGAGTTCCAAATTTTCTCCCCTCCTCCTCCCCCTAGACCCCCTTAGTGCCATGCCATTGAGTTGCAATTCAATATAGGTTCTACAAATACCTCCACATTAAACATTAGTCAAATTGTAAAGAAGAGTTATAACCCATGAAGTGAATATCAAGAAAGAAGGAACAAAACAAAACAAAGCACAAAAGAGAGAGAGCAAGTAGTTTGCTTCAGTCTTCATTCAGACTCTAGTTCTTTCTCTGGATGTGGATATACCTTTCTATCATGAGTCTTTTGGAGTTGTCTTATAACCTTGCATTGTTGAGAGGAGCTAGTCATCACATATACAATGTGTCTATAATTGTATACAGATTTCTTCTGGTTCTGCTCTCCTAACTCAGTATCAGTTTATACAAGTCTCTCCAGGTTATTATGCAGCTCCTCATTTCTTATAGCACAATAGTATTCCATTGCATTCATGTACCACAACTTGTTTAGCCATTCCCCAGTTGGTGGGCATCATAAAGCCACGGACGAGCAGCTTTCCAGAGGATAGCTGCTGTGAACAGCTTTCAGTATTCTGATTACATAGTATAATGAACACTCTACTCAATAACAAATCAGAGCAAAACATTCACAGTAAATCAAAATATAGCATTCACAATGTTATAACTTATCACAGAAAATCAAAATATAGCATTCACAACAAGTTATCACAGAAAATGGCCACATAGTTTTCACCACAGTGGCCACAAAGTTTTCAACAAAGAACAACCATTTAGTAACTCAATCATTCAATCATCCTTAAGGAGGTTTGCCTCCTCAAGGAACACAAAGTACAATAGTCAAAGTTCTCCACTCATTGGGCACACTAAGTTAACTCAGTCACTTATTCAGTCATCAATCACTAAGTACAATCATTTAGTCAATCAATCATTCGATCAACTCAGTCATTCAAACAACTCAATCATTCAGTCATACTTCATCATTCATTATTCAATCATCAGAAAATACATAGACCCTCCACCCCAGGTCACTAGTAAATTACAATTTCTCAGTCAGTACACAGTATCTTGGGTAAAGTCTTCTTTCAGCTTGACTTGGGGTGGTCTCTAGGATTCCCTGGATCCCCTTCCATGGTCCCAGATTCTATCTGGATTCACCAAATTGTCACCTGGGTTCAAAGACAGACAGCTCCCAGGTCCTTGTCCAGCTCTCTGTGCAGTTCCTGCTCCGCATTGGAGCTCACAGTGTCCAGTCCATCTTAAATCCTTCACAGTCTCTGTTCCTGGAAAGACAAGGCTTAATAAAGCCACCAACAGCTTCACAAAAGTACCAGAATTACAGTCATGCTTCCACAGTCTTCAACAGTTCCAGCTGGCCCTCGGAAATTTTCAACAGCCTCAGCAGGTTTCAACTGCTTCCCAGAATCAAAATCACTTCATCCAGGATCTCCAAATCAAAATTATTCTCATCAGCCTGGGTTGGGGTGGGGTGGGAGCTTTCCTCTTTAGACTCCCTGGCAGCAGATTCTGCCTCCATGAAGCCTGCTCCAAGAAGATCTGACTTTCCCAGCCAGGGTCTTTCCTCACATACAGTATTGCTCCTCCCTATTCAGCCTCTTCCTGTTATGTCAGCAACAGGGGATCACACCTTCTTTTTTTTTTTTTTTAACAGAGGCTTGGTTAATTACTAAGTGTTAAGTACCTATTACCTTTGCCAATTCAAAGGGATCAAATTACATTACTATTATCCCCTTGATTTCCAATTCTTTGCCACCACAAAAAGAGATGCTATAGGGGTGGCTAGGTGGCGCAGTAAGAGCGCCGGCCTTGGAGTTGGGATGACCCGAGATCGAATCCAGCCTCAGAAAATGAGCACCCACACATAAATAATGACTAGCCGTGTAACCTTGAGCAAGTTACTTAACCCCAATTGCTTTAAAAAGAAAAAAAAGGGAAAAAAAGAGATGCTATAAAAATTTTTGTACATATGGGTCCTCCTCCCATTTGTATGATCTCAAAAAGGAATAATTTTTAAAATGGAATAAAAGTCAATAAATGCCCAAGTGTAAAAGGATTTGCTAGAAATATTTGCTGCATTCCCTTCAAGTTTCGTTGGTGTCCTCTCCATTTCAGGAAAAAGCATGGAAGGCCCTCACATCAGCATACTAGGTGGATCCCTGCAACAAGTTTATGGAAGGATACAGATAAAAGTTTCATGAGATAAGGAAACATAAATAGGTTGTGATTTGCATCCTTGGGAAGGCCACCCTCATCAGTGAGATCTCAGATCCATCTGAATATTTTATTGTATATTTTTCATTTCTGCTCTTTTCACCCTTCATTAAAAACCCTGATATTGTCTCTCATCTATTTTACTCTTCCTTTCCTTATCAGTAAGGAGCTATGGCAAAAATCTCTGTTTGCTACTCTACTGTAACAAAAGACAAAGACTAAACTCTTGAAGTTTACTACAATACTGTTAGCTAAAGAGAAAAATCATATGCCCAATCCAATCGGGGTTGGATTATTAAAGTATCACTGTGTTCTAAGATCATCTCAGTAGCCAAGTTATCTTGGAACATGGACCTTAAGATAAACAGTATATGGGAGCTCAGAGTTTTTCAGCCACTGCGCTAATTCTGGCTTTGTTATCCTAGAAGATTGTATTATTTATTCCCTTCAGTCAACAGATCAGAATAGTAAGGAAAAATGAAGAGGCTGGAGCTAGTGTGTCATGTATAATTTCAACACAAAACTGATTTTTAAGAAGTCAAGAAAATAATACTTTAAATGAATAGTTTGTGTCAACTCATCCCTAGGGAAAAAAAAATCCCTCTTTGTACTGATAAAAAAAATAAGGTCTTTTATGACTATCAGCGATAGAATTTGCTTCTTTGAATTAAAAAAAAGTCAAATTGTTGTTTACAGCTTTCTCATTTGTTTCCCTTACCCCATCTCCTTAAAATCAATTATTAATCTAAAAGTGGCCTTGTTGCTAAAATATAATTAATTACAAAAATGCTTTTTTGCTCTCTCAACTCTCTTATATCACAATAGAGAAATTATATATACATATATGTATATATATATATATATATATATGTACCCCCACACAAACAGTACTCAGCCACATAAACAACTTTTGTAAGTATGTGACAATTTTAATAGCTTTGTCTTATTTTATATTCCCCTTTTCCAGTTAGGTTTGATCTATTGATTAAATATTTTCACCTAAGAAAATCATGAAAATAGATGTAAATTCAGTAGGAAGTGTAATTACAGAATTTCTGAGTGGTAATGTTTCTTACTAGTTTTTTTTAAATATCTTAGTTCATTCTTACAACAACCCCGGGAGGGAGGTGCTATCATTATTCTCATTTTACAGATAAGGAAAGTGAGGCAGAGGTTAAGTGAATTGTACAGGGTCACACAGCTAGTAAGTTTAACTGAGGTAGAATTTGAACTTAGGTCTTTCTGACTCCAAGTCCATTGCTCTAGGCATTGAGCCACCTAGCTGCCTCTTTTTTTTTCTTTAGCAGAAGAGTTGATTTATTAAACACAGCACAAAAACAGAAAACTCCCATTATTCATATCATTTACTTCTATCAGAAATAATAGGTCACTGGGTATAAGCAGTACCTCCCCACAAGCCATCCTCCCCAATCAGTTGTACAAGAGTCCATCCCCAGTAGGTGCTTGGTGTCAGCCCAAGTGGTGTCAGGACGACCCCAAGGAAATGCTGGGCCCCTTGGCTTTAGTAGAGTTTAAAATGAACAGTCAGGCTGTGAGTAACTGCATGCCCTCTACCCTGGCTTAGCACACTGCGGCCTTCCCCAGTCCTCAAGTGGCATGCTGGAACTGGCTGCCAGTGGGCCCTCCACTACACCACAAAGGCTAGCTCCCAGTGACCCAGTCACTGAATGGTATTAACTAATGGTGGTCCAAGTCATCCAACCTCTCAGGCTGTTTCTTCAAAATTGCAAAATGGGGATAATAATAACCTCTATTTTTATAGGGCTATATTGAGGATCAAATGAGAATATTTGTAAAGTACCCTACAAACCTATTATCATCATACAGTTAATGTTAAAGCTCATCCATATCTATAGAAAAACAATATCTAACATTTTCCTAATAATGTTTTTATTTGATTGAGGGACAGGAAGCCTGCACTCAAAAAAACTGAGGAAATTTTCATTAAAAAAAAAAACTAAAGAGACATTAGGCTGAGTAGGTTTTTTTAAAGGAATGAGAAAGTTATTTAGTTCATTTAGTCAGTACCCCAGAAAAGCTCTTTACATGAATACTGATTTAGCTTTCTTATTTCTATCCATCATTGAAGGCCCAATTCAAATGCTAACTACTCCATAAAGCCTTTCCTGATTCTTCTGAAGCTAAAAATAATACTTTTCTCTTTGAAGTTACTTACCATAAAAGATAATTTTTCAATTTAGTACATTCTATCCCATATCAGTTACTTAATCCAAAGTCATTTGGTTGGAACAGTGATTTCATTTTTATAGGGAATTTCTAGAGAAGACAATTCTCCATCAATCTTAGTTAACACCTTCTTTGCAATTAATAGAGTTATGAGAATTGTCTAGAGGAGAGGTATCAGACTCTATTTGGATCCCTGTCTACCCCATATTGGCTTAGAAAACCACAAGTTAACATTAATTCTGTTAATTCTGTTGCATTGCTTGTTTATCTCGTTAAATATTTCCCAATTGCATTTTAATCTTGTTTGGCCCACCTCTGGAGTTTTACAGGTCAGAGTTTGATCCCTTGGGCCTAGAGCACTGAGAAGTTAAGTAACGTCAGCAGGGTCACCCTGCCAGTGTCAGAAACCAGATTTGAATTCAGGACTTCCTAGCACTGGGTCAATTCACTATCCATTGTGACACACTGCCTCTATTATAATTAATAGTAGTTAGCTATATACTGATCTTATCAACTTACTGTACTATAAGCTCCCTGAGGAGAGGTAACATGTGTTATTCATCCTTGTATTCCCTCAGTGCCTGGTGGAAAGCAAATAAATGTCTGTCCAACTGAACCATAGAAAATTCTTAATACTTAGTAATACAATAATGGGGTTTTCTTAGGACAGGAGTTGTTTTTCACTGTTGCTGTTGGACAAAGATTTTGTTGATTTTATGAAAAGTCCATTTTCTGGCTCAGTGACTTGGAAAGACAACTTTTCTCTCTGCTGACTACCCTGGTAGTGGCAACTCTTCTAAAGAAGCATACTTCTGTCAGTTGATGCTGTTGGACAGGAACATTTGGTGGCTTCATTAATGTCTCAATTCAGTCTTGGCATAGATTTGTCACAAGAGATGGCCTTCTCAGGAGGGATTAGAGGCTTCCCTCAGTAACCCTGCCCCTGGATTCTGACATTCTGCCAAAAAAGAAAAAAAAAGCATCAGTGCCAAAACTTGGTGATAGGCCAAAACCAGGGTACTTGGAATGGGTGTTTACACTTTAATACAATCCAATCTGTAGGAGAAAAGTCATTACACATTGTACCCTCCATGAAGGAACTCATGTAGGAAGCCAACTGAGATTAAAAAACAACAACAACCCTTTTTTTGACCCATACACCAAGGTTGCAATCTAATATATCTTCTAGGTTTCTGATCCAGGACTTGGCTTATTCTACCTTTTAAACATTCCTTCTTTTTGTTTGTCCTTTTGTTTTTTTCATACCTGTGATTTGTAATACTCTTGTTTTTAAGCAGAATAAAATCTTTTCCTTTCCTTTGCTTCTGTTATCACCTTCCTCATCTGTATATGTGCTTTGACTTAGAGTTACGGTGTATGAAAGAACTTCTTGTTTTCTTGCTGTTTCCTATCAATTTGCTAGAATAGATTGTAACTAATATAAAACTTTCTTTCTTCATGAGTTGGGGTCTTTGATGGTTTGGTCAGGTTATTATTAATGCAACAGATTATGTATTTTCATTGCTTATTCCTTTTTCAGAACTTTATTTACTTATTTATTTTATTTATTTTTAGTTTTCAACAATCATTTCCATAAGATTTTGAGTTCCAAATTTTCTCCGTATCTCTCCCCTATCCCCACCCCAAGATGGCAAGCATACCTATGACTTCTTCCCCCGATCTGCCCTCATATATATATTGCCTCTAGGTTATTTCTTTTTTTTTTTCATTTTTAAACAAATGCTTTATTAACTTCTGTTTTACATTATTCATTTCCACCAGATTTTGAGTTACAATCATTTTCCCCCTGTTATTCCCCTACCCAACCTCCCAGAATAGCAGTCCCACAAGATATCGCTTCCTCCAATCTGCTCTCTCCCATACCTTCTCCCATACCCCCTTCGACTTTTCCATTAGAGGAAGGTGAATCTTTGTGTCCCAATGCCTGCAATCTTATCTCCCAATTATAAGCAAAAGAGCATTAATAATAGTATTAATATATTTATGTTATATATATATTATATATAATATATATTATGTTATATATGTATATTAAATAATATATATATTAAATGTTATATATATAACATTTAATGTTAAGACCTCGAATTTCAGATCCATTTCCTTCCTCCCTTGTCACCCATTCCCTCTGGGGACATAAGTAATTCAGTATTTGTTGTACATGTCTAGCTATGCAAAACATTATCATAGTAGATATATTGTACAAGGCTGCTTATAATTCCCTCCCACGCATCCCACCCCCCACCTGGTCCATTCCCTACATGATCCTGTCCCTCTTCTATAGTGGGTACTTCCAACCTCCCCTCCCCCCAAGGATGCCCTCCCATTCATCATCCCTCCTCTCATCCCCCTTCCCCCTATTCTGCTGCAGGTTGAGATATCCCATTTAGTATGTATGTCATTCTCTCCCTGAACCAAATTCAATGAGAGTGTGGTTTTGCCTTTTTTGCCTTCCTATTCTGCCCCTCCCTTGCAACCACTTCTCCTTGCTTCTTCTACATGAGATAGTTTACTCTACCCTGTCTCTCCCCATCTCCTCTTGCCACTTTCCTCTCTCATCTCATAATTTCATCCCTTGAGTATTCTCCCTTCCCAACAAATTCAACCTATGCCCTCTATCCATATATAACTGTAACCATACACACACACATTCACATATGACCCCACACCCTTCTTCCATTATTTTCATAGTGAGAAAGATATCATCAGTCACAGTTATTGCTTTTCCATATAGGAATGTAAATAGTTCTACTTTGATAAGTTCCTTTTGATTTCTTTTCCCTGATTACCTTCTCAGGCATCTCTTGCTTCTTGTGTCTGGATGTCAAATTTTCTATTCAATTCTGGTTTTTTCCTCAAGAATGCTTGAAAGTCCTCTATTCCACAGAATGACCATATTTTCCCCTGAAACAAAATACTCAGTTTTGCTGGGTAGGTGCCTTTGGGTTCATTCCCAGATCTTTTGCCCTCTGGAATATCATATTCCATGCCCTTCAATCCCTCAGTGTAGAAGCTGCCAGGTCCTGGGCTATTCTGATTGTGTTTCCACAATATTGAAATTGTTTCTTCCTGGCTGCTTGTAGTATTTTCTCCTTGATCTGGGGATTCTGGAACCTGGCTATAATATTCCTGGGAGTTTTCTTTTTGGGATCTTTTTCAGGAGGTGATCTGTGGATTCTTTCAACCTCTATTTTGCCCTCTGGATCTAAAACATCAGGGCAATTTTCCTTGAGAATTTCTTGAAGGGTGATTTCTAGGTTCCTTCCTTGATCATGGCTTTCAGGTAGTCCAATAATTTTTAAATTGTCTCTCCTGGATCTATTTTCCAGGTCAGTGGTTTTTCCCATGAGATATTTCACATTGCCTTCTACTCTTTCATTTGTTTGGATCTGCTTAACAGCATCTTGGTTTCTCATAAAGTCATTAGCTTCCATTTGCTCCAGTCTAACTCTGAAGGAATGAATCTCCTCAGTGAACTTTTGAGATTCTTTTTCCATCTGGCAAATTCGACTTTTAAGGCATTCTTCTCCTCATTGCCCTTTTGGGCCTCCTTTGCCATTTGAGTTAGTCTATTTTTTAAGGTGTTGTTTCCTCAGTCAGGCTGTTGACCCTCATTTCATACTTTTCCTGCATCCTTCTCATTTCTCTTTCCAATTTTTCCTCCACTTCTCTTATTTGATTTTTAAAGTCCTTCTTAAGGTCCTCTATGGCCTGCAACCCGCTCATGTTTTCCCCTGGGGCTTTTGGAGCAGGACTTCTGACCTCACAGTCCTTTTCCCGCTCTATGCCCCCAAAATAGGAGTCTAGGGCTGCATTTTTCTGTTTCCTTTGCCTTGGCATGTTGCCACTTAATTACTTGACTTTTGGGCTTGTTGCCATACTATGGCTTTAAGGCCAGATAGAGGAATTTTCGTCCCGAACGTGTGGGGGGCAACTTCCATTTCTGGCAAGCTGTAAACCCACCCACAACTTCCACCCTAGATCACAGTCCAGATCCAGGGAGGTTAAAGCAAGAGCGATTACCCCCGAAGACTGATTGCTGGATCTCCCTACAATTCGCAGGCCAGGAGCTGGAGCTGCTTCTGAAAGCTACAAAATGGCGTGTCTCCTCAGAGGCTTCTAGCCCCCAGGGGAGGGAGCCGACCCATTCCCGAAATACTGGTCCCAAAGTCCATAGGACACTAACCTCTTACTTTGTCCTAGGCATGTCTATGTTGATAATTCTGGAGTCGCCACAGCTGCTGGTGTTCTGGGGTCTCTCCATCCAGCTGCTGGCCCTGCCGCCCTGGGGCTAAAACCTCGGCTCACAGGGACCTTGGCTCGGCTCGGCTCCCTGTGCTCTGCATGCTGCTCGCTGCTGGCTCCCAGACCGCTGCACTGGTCCTTCCTGCAGGGCTGCTGGGCTGTCCTCAGCAGGAGGTTAGCTTCTCTGTGTCGTTCTGTGGGTGCTGGGGCTCCAGAAGTTGTTCAGAGTCCCCTTTTACATAGTTTGGGGGGAATCTGGGGGCAGAGTGGCTTGGATGAGCTGTTTCTGCTCCGCCATCTTGGCTCCGCCCCTAGGTTATTTCTAATAAGATATTTATATAAGACATATTTCTAAGATAAAACGTAGCTTTAATTTGCTTGATATCAATAATGGTGCACAATTCATTCTATTATAATATACAGAGAATTTTGCTTATAAAACACTAACTCTGAAGTTGTACAAACACAACTGTCCTCATTTTCCAGATGAGGAAACAAAGTTTTAAAAATTATTTATAAAACTTCACTTACACTAGTGTGAAATGTAGTGGACAGACTTGGAGCCAAGGGAAACCCAAGTTCAAATCCAGCCTCAGACCTGAAGACTAATTTAACTTTTGCCTCAGTCACCTTAACTGTAAAATGGGGATACCACCAAATGAGTTAGTTTTTATAAAGTACTTTGCAAATTTTAAATTTCTATTCAATGCTATGGAGTATTAGTTGTGATAATAATAAGAATTGAGAATGGCAGTACCAACACTACCCTACTCATCTGCAGTAATCTTAAGGCACTATATAAATGTTAGCTATCATGGATCAGAAATAATTTTTAAATCCATGTCTCTTTATGGAAAGCTGAATGTATTTTCCACTGCATTGTTTGATTTTCTTTTTTTTTTTTTCAAATGCTTTATTAACTTCTGGTTTACATCATTCATTTCCGTCAGATTTTGAGTTATAATTTTTTCCCCATTTTTTCCCCTACCCACCACCCCAGAATAGTAGTCCCACAGGATATCCCCTCATCCAATCTGCTCTCTCCCATCTCTTCTCCCATCTCTTCTCCCCTACCCCCTTCAACTTTTCCAGTAGGACCAGGTGAATTCTTGTGCCTTAATGCCTGCACATCTTATCTCCCAATTATATGCACAATAGTATTAATCATAGTATTTATATATTTTTTTTAAATTTGGTTTTAAAAGGGAGATAAGCAATTCAGTATATACTGTACATGTGTAGCTATGCAAAACATTACCATAATAGATATATTGTAAAAGACTGACTATGTTTCCCTCCCTCCTATCCCACCTCCCACCTGGTCCACTCCCCACTTTGATCTCGTCCCTTTTCAAAAGTGGGTGCTTTCAACTCCCCCCCCCCAGCCTGCCCTCCCTTCCATTGACCTCCTTCTCATCCCCTTCTCCCCTACTCTCCTGTAGGGTGAGAAACCCTATTTAGTATGAATGTCATTCTCTCCCTGATCCAAATTCAATGAGGATAAGGTTTTGCCTTTTTGCCTTCCTGTTCTTCCCCTCCCTTGTAACCATTTTCCCTTGCTTCTTCTATATGAGATAGTTCACCCCATTCTGTTCTCCCCATCTCCTCTCAATATATTCCTCTCTCACCTCTTAATTTCACCTTTTAAGTATCATCCCTTCCTATTAAATTCGACCTGTGCCCTCTATCTATGTATATCTGAAAACGTATATACACACATTCACATATGTATTCATATGCCCATATATCCTGGTCTGGCCGCCCTGGGGCTAAAACCTCCAACTCATGTGGATCTGGGCTCAGCTCCCAGAGCGCTGTGCTAGCTGCTCCCTGCAGGGCTGCCGGGCTGTCCTCAGTGGGAGGTTGGCTTCTCTGTGTCATTTTGTGGGTTCTGGCACTCCAGAGGTCGTTCAGAGTCCCCCTTTTTACATAATTTTGAAGCGGTGTGCCATTGTTTGCTTTTCTAAAACATATTCCTTACATCTTATTTTTGCTTTATATATGAAATAGTCTGAGAGAAGCACAGAAGCAGAGACTGAATTGTAGTCCAACCTACACATGACTTAGAATCCCCTTTACAACAACCTTCATAAGTAATTATTCAACCTCTACTTAAAGTGAGATGGAGAGGTTGGGGCATTCTGCAAAGGCAGCCCATAATATTTTTAGATGGTTCTAATTGTTAGAAATTATCTTTGTATCAAGAGCAAATCTGCCTACCTGCAACTTCCACCTGTTTTTTCCTCATTCTGCTGTCTGGGGTCAAAAAGAAAACATCTAAACTTTCCTTTTTATGTTGGTACTTTAAAACCTTAGAGGAGGATACAGAAGTGTCTTCAGTATCCAATAACCTGTCTTTGTTAAGCTCCTGTGATCATTTAATATTCCAAACATGGCTGTGCTATTCCCTGTGCTTTTAATATTTTAGAAAAATCTGGGAAGACTTATACGAATTCATGCAAAATGAAGTGAAAGAACCAAGAGTATGCTATAAATAGGAACAACAATATTGCAAAGATGATCGCTTGTGAAAGACTTAGGTACTCTAATCAAGACAATGATTTGAGACAATAAAAAAAATCCAGACAAACCCCTGAAGAAAAATGTTATTCACATCTGGAGAACTGCAGAACTTGGAATGCAGATTGAAGCATACGTTTTCAAAACTTTCTTTATTTTTCATTGTTTTGACTTTTCTTTTGCTATATTGGTAGCATGGAAATGTTTTGCATGACTTCACATGCATAATTGATATAAAATTGCTTGCATTCTCAAGGAGGGGAGAGGGTCAATATGGAGGGAGAAAATTTGAAACTCAAAGGTTTTTTAAATAATTGGGATTTTTTACATGTAATAGGGTAATATTTAATGAAATAAAATATATTTTAAAATATTTTAAAGAAAATTAACCAAATCCAATTACTGTGTGTGGTCTCAAAAAATATATAAGGTCTAAGTCTAGTAACTGAAATTAAAAAGTGAATTCTTCATGATACTCCACAACAGTAGTGTCAAACAAATTAAAACAGGGCCATTGATCTATACATAATGAATGAATATTGACTTAGTTTTAAATTTACTCTTATTTATATTATGTGTTTTATTATATTTTTATTTATTTGGCTAAATATTTTCAAATTACATTTTTTGGAGGGCAATTAGGGTTAACTAACTTGCCCAAAGTATATGTGTTAAGTGTCTAAGGCCGTATTTGAACTCAGGTCCTCCTGACTCCAGGGCCAGTGCTCTATTCACTGTGCCACCTAGCCACCCCCTCAAATTACATTCTAATCCTGTTATGTGGTATGTTTAATACCTCTGCTCTACAATACCCATCACTCTGTAACTGCTCCTCCCTGACTCTCACGGCACCCAAGGGGAGTTGTGTTACTAGGAAGCTGGTTGGTAAGAGATGAAGTTAATTTGACATAGATGTGGAAACGAAGGTATTGAGTGCTCAGGGTCAGGAGGAGACTGGTCAGATCAGCAGTGCCATTGGTAAGCTTCTGTGTTCCAGAGCCAGGTACCATGCATACTCACGATATGTTGGCTGTATGCAGCCAGGGAGGCTGGATGTCCTTGCCACCCTGGACAGAGACTAAAGGAAGCACACTGGTTGCAATGTTCCACACTCTAGACAAAGCAAAGATCCTGAATCCAGAATTTTGATGTTTTTATCTTAGGACCAGCTCTGATTGAATCATAAATAGGACAACCTGTGGAAATTATGTGTTTTTTTCTTAAAAATGTCTTTGTTCAAAGGAGTACTCAAGCTATACTTGTAGATGTCTTGGACTGAACTACTTCTTTGGTTAGGAACATTTGGGGCCTAAGAGAATGATGGGCTCTAAACTCCTTGGTAGATATTTTATTATACAATGTTTTAATATTATTATCTACAATTTTTTTGCTTATTGATTCAATATGCAGCAAAAAACCCAATTACTGACAGTTTTTACTTTACATAAGTGGATCATTCTATGCACCTTTACATGGAGCGATTTTTACATGATGTGAATTTGCCTCTACCCATCTGTGCCAAGCACGAGTAGCTTTCCAGAGGACTGCTGCTGTGAACAGCTTTCAAGGTTCTGATTACACAGTATAGTGAACTCTATTTATTCAATAACAAATCAGAGCAAAACATTCACAGAATATCAAGGTATGGCATTCACAATGTTACATCTTATCACAGAAAATCAAAATATAGCATTCACCATGTCACAACTCAACAATTTATCAATAAAATGGCCACATAGTTTTCACCAAAGTGGTCACATAGTTTTAAACAAAGTACATTCATTTAGTCAATCACAAAATCATCAAGTACAAAATTTAATCACCAAGTACAAAAGTCAAAGTTCTCCATCCCTAGGTCACAGTAAATCATAATGTTCCCAGTTGGTACACAGTATCCAAGCGAAGTGTTCTTTCAGTTTGGCTCTAGGCTGGCTCTCAGCTTCCATGGTTCCTCTTCCATGGTCCCAGCTCCAACTGTCACCTGGGTTCAAAGGCAGGCAGCTCCCAGTTCCTGTACCAGCTCCTTGTGCAGTTCTTTGTCTAGTTCCCATTCCATATTGAAGTTCACAGTGTCCAGTCCACCTCAAGTCCTTCACAGTTCCTGTTTCTGGGACCTGACAGAGCCACAGTAATATTCATGCACATTGCTGGCACCATCATCAATTCACTATCTGCCTGTGAAATCAACTCAGACCCACCAACAAGGTCTGAGAACTCAACACAAATCATCAACAGAAAAATCAACACAGACCCACAAACAAGGCCCAAGAGCTCAGCACAAATCATCAGTAAAGTCCCAGGACCTCCAAAACCCTCCTCCAGGACTTCTGTAAACATACAACCAGAAAATCCTTTTTAAGGGCTTCCAGTAAGGTCCCAGGGTTTCTGTACAAAATATCACAAACATCAACACAGACAGAGCAGAAAAACAGAGTGCTGGGATACCACAAGTTTTCTCCTTCTTGACTCTGCCACCATAAGAGTGTTCTCAGTTCTGCCGTCTCTAGCCTGAAAATTCTTATATATAGTCACTAGCTCCTCCCCTTCCTGTTGCAGTAGTTCATGAGTTCTAGCATTCACAAGTTGTGGAGTTTACATGTTCTGTTTCTTAACAGAGTTGATACAAGACTCAAAAGAAACTTGAACTGAAACAAGGTGTGAACTACTTTTGTGCTTGCCATTACATTCCACCCTTCCAGGATCCTTGGCCTTACAATCTCAATCAAAATGGCCATGGATCCTGGAACGAATAGAGTATCCAAGTAAACACAGTATCCAAGTAAAGTCTTCTTTCAACTTGACTCAAGGCTGGCTCTCAGCTTCCATTGTTCCTCTTCCATTACACTATACTTTGTAATACTGCCAACTACACCATAATGGAAAACCAAGCATGAGCAGCTTTCCAGAGGACTGCTGCTGTGAACAGCTTTCAAGGTTCTGATCACATAGTATAGTGAACTCTGTATTTATTTAAGAATAAATCAGAGCAAGACATTCACAGAAAATCAAGGTACAGAATTCACAATGTTACGACTTATCACAGAAAACCAAAATATAGTATGTCACAACTCAACAACCTATCAGTAAAATGGCCACATTGTTTTCACCAAAGTGGTCACATAGTTTTAAACAAAGTACATTCATTTAGTCAATCACAAAATCCTTAATTCAATCACAAAGTACAAAAGTCAAAGTTAACCACCCCCAGGTCACAGTAAATCATAATCTTCCCAGTTGGTGCACAGTATCCAAGTAAAGTCTTCTTTCAACTTAACTCAAGGCTGGCTCTCAACTTCCACTGTTCCTCTTCCATTACACCACCCACTTCACTAAAGCTTATATGACAAAGGCATACACAAAATCCTTTTACACAAGTCATAAAATGTGCTAAAATGAAAACATGTCAAATATTGTACCATGATAATAGAATTATGAAATTAAATGCAAAGTTATGATAACATATTCACCACTATGTTGTATAGTAAAGTTAACATAGTTGTGGAGCATGTTGTCCCTTCCCCACCTATTGCTATTAGCCTTTATCATGGCTGGCTGACTTCAAAAACTTTATTTATTTATTTTTGTCTTTTTGGAGGGGGGAGGAATTGGGGTTCAGTGACTTACCCAAAGTCACACAGTTAGTAAGTGTTAAGTTTCTGAGGCTGGATTTGAACTCAGGGCTTCCTAACTCCAGGGCTGGTGCTCTATTCATTGTGTCACCTAGCAGCCCCCTTTATATTTCTTTTTATGAAGCTCTCAAGAAGTGGTTGAACAATGGCTCTTTTCCCCCTAGTATTTCTAATGATCAGCAATATTATCCTCAGCTACCCTTTGAACTTTTAAAAATATTGAAGTATCGAGACACATCTTTTCAATATGAGAAAAAAATTCACTCAAATGATGAAATACTTCTGCCAACTGTTTCATTGTGAACCTCAGGTCCCAAAACTTTCCTTTCTTCTTCTGCAATCTTTACAGCTAGCAGCTCAATCAGATCCTCATTTGACAGTTCTACATGGGACTCATATCTTTCTCATCGACTTCTAGCTCCAATTCTTGTGCTAATTTTACAATCTTGTTACTCACTTCTTCAAATGTCTTATCATTTTCAAATACACAACAATCAAGAAATAACTGTGGGCACAATTTTTTCCAAACCCTCTTCTTACAGGTTTCTGTTACATCTGCCTATGCCATAGCAATATTCCAGATTGCATGGTAAATGTTATAGGATTTCCAGAAATATCTAAATGTCAACCATATCTGCATCCAAAGCTGCAATTCCCTGGACAAATATTACACATAAATAGTACACTTCGAAATTTGTAATTATTCCCTGATCCATAAGTTGTAATAATGAAGTAGTGTTAGGAGGAAGGCAGACCACTTTTACATTTTCATCAAAATCATTCAGATGGGAAAGGAGACCTGGGGCATTATCCAAAAAAAGTAAAATCTTGAAAGGAATACTATTATCATAACAAAACTTTTCCACCTCTGGAATGAAGCAGTGCATAAACTGTTACCCATATATAATAAGGGTTATCCAGACCTCAGGTTAGAAAATACTGTGTAAGCAGTGTTGTTTTGCTGATTTATTTCAATGCTTCCAAATTTTTTGAGTAGTACACAAGAACAGGTATCAGTTCACAAGAACCAGATACATTCCCTTCAAGCAGAAGAGTAACTATTTTTTGAAGCTTTATGCCCCAGCAGATTTTTTCCCTCCACCAAGATGTAGGTTCAAGATGGCATTCTTTGAAAATAGTTCAATTTGATCTACATTAAAGATTTCCTCTGGCAAGTAGGGACCTTCATCTACAATTTTTTTTTCAGGAACTCTGAGGACTTCTTTGTTATTTCAATAACTGCACTAGCAACCTCTCCTGACTTTTTTCTTTCTCTGTATGAGGATTTTTACTTTATTTTTAATGCTTTATTAACTTCTGGTTTACATCATTTATTTCCAGCAGATTTTGAGTTACAAATTTTCTCCCTACATTTCCCCTACCCAGTCCCCAAAACAGCAATCCCACTGGTTATGCCCTCCTCCAATCTGCTCTCTCCCATATCTTCCCCCATTCCACTTTCGACTTCTCCAGTGGGGCATGATGGATCTCTATGCCCCAGTGCCTGTATATCTTATTTCCCAATTACATGTAAAATAGTATTGATAATAGTGTGTGTGTGTGTGTGTGTGTGTGTGTGTGTGTGTGTGTGTGTAAACATTTGGTTTTAAAACTTTGAATTCCAGATTCATTCCCTTCCTCCCTTGTCACCCACCCCCAGTAGGAAGATAAGCAATTCAATAGAGGTTATACATGTGTATGTAGCTAATGTAAAACATTACCATAGTAGATATATTATAAAAGACTGATTATATTTCCCTCCCTCCTATCCCACCTTCCACTTATTCTATTCTGTACATTGGTCCTGTCTCTTTTCAAAAGTGGGTGCTTCCAACTTCCCTTCCCCTCAGCCTGCCCTCCTTTCCATCATACCGCCTCTCATCCCCTTCCCCGCTACTCTCCTGTAGGGTGAGAGACCCTATTTAATGTGTATGTCATTGCCTCCCTGAGCCAAATTCAATACCAATAAGGTTGACCTTTTGCCTTCCTGTTCTTCCCTTCCATTGCAACCATTTTCCCTTGCCTCTTTTATATGAGATAGTTTACCCCAATTTGTCTCTCCCCATTTCCTCTCATTATATTCCTCTCTCACTTCTTAATTTCACCTTTTAAGTATCATCCCTTCCTATTAAATTGGTCCTGTGCCCTCTATATATGTATACCTGTCAACATATACACACACACACACACACACACACACACATTCACATATGTATTCATACACCTTCTATTCCCTTCAACCATTCTTATACTGAGAAAAATTTCATCAGTTACAATTATCATTTTTCCATGTAGGAATGCAAATAGTTCAACTTTGATAAGTTTCTTATGATTTCTTTTCCCTGTTTACCTTCTCAAGCTTCCCTTGCTTCTTATATCTGAATGTCAAATTTTCTATTCAACTGGTTTTTTCTTCAAGAATACTTGAAAGTCCTCTATTCCACTGAATGACCATATTTTCCCCCGAAACATGATACTCAGTTTTGCTGGGTAGGTGATTCTTGGTTTTAATCCCAGTTCCTTTGCCCTCCAGAATATCGTCTTCCAGGCCCTTCGATCCCGCAGTGTAGAAGCTGCCAGATCTTGTGTTATCCTGATTGTATTTCCACAATATTCAAATTATTTCTTCCTGGCTGCTTGCAATATTTTCTCCTTGATCTGGGAATTCTGGAACCTGGCTACAATATTCCTAGGAGTTTTCTTTTTGGGATCTTTTTCAGGAGGCGATCAGTGGATCCTTTCAACCTCTATTTTGCCCTCTGGTTCTAAAACATCAGGGCAGTTTTCCTTGAGAATTTCTTGAAGGATGATTAGTAGGTTCTTTCTTTGATCATGGCTTTCAGGTAGTCCAGTAATTTTTACATTCTCTCTCCCAGATCTATTTTCCAGGTCAGTGATTTTTCCCAAGAGATACTTCACATTGCCTTTTGTTCTTTCATTTTTTTGGATCTGTTTAACAGCATCTTGATTTCTCATAAAGTCACTAGCTTCCATTTGCTCCACTCTAATTCTGAAAGAATGATTGTCCTCAGTGAGCTTTTCAGATTCTTTTTCCATCTGGCAAATTCGGCTTTTTAAGGCATTCTTCTCCTTATTGCCTTTTTGAGCCTCTTTTGCCATTTGAGTTAGTCTATTTTTAAGGTGTTATTTTCCTCAGTCAGGCAGTTGACTCTCATTTCATACTTTTCTTGCATCTTTCTCATTTCTCTTCCCAATTTTTCCTCCACTTCTCTTATTTGGTTTTTAAAATCCTTCTTAAGGTCCTCTATGGCCTGTAACCAGCTTGTATTTTCATTTGAAGAATTTGGTGCAGGAGTTCTGACCTCACAGTCCTCCTCCTGTTCCATGCTTCAATCCTCTTTGCCCCCAAAATAGGAGTCTAATGTTGCATTTTTCTGTTTATTTTGTTTCCTTTGCCTAGGCATGTTGCCACTCAATTACTTGACTTTTGGGCTTGTTGCCACAGTAGGACTCTGCCACCAGACAGGGGAGCTTCTGTCCCAAATGCTGAGGTTCTCTCAGCTTCTGGAGGTATTAGTTGGGTGCCCTCTCTGAAGCCTCCACATGCTTTGGCAAACTGCTTACACACCCCAAGCCCTCCACAATCAAGATCCACAATCCAGACCACTATCAAGATCCAAGAAGGTTAAAGAAAGAGCAATTTCCCCCCAACACTGGTCGCCAGTCCCCCTACAGTTTGCAGGCCATGAGCTGAAGCTGCAATGTGGTGCTGGCTGCACCTAAGCATCTCAGCGACTCCTCACTCCAGGGGAATAAGCCGAAGTGATTTCCCAAAAGTCCATACTGCACTGACCTCTGACTTTGTCCTTGGCATCTATGTCTTGATAATTCTGGAAATGGCCACAGCTGCTGGTGTTCTGGAGTCCCTCCAGCCGGCTGCTGGTCAGGCCTCCCTGGGGCTAAAACCTCTGGCTCATGGGGTCCTGGGCTCGGCTCCCCGAGTGCTCTGCTGGCCACTCCCTGCTGGGCTGCTGGGCTGTCCTCAGTGGGAGGTTAGCTTCTCTGTGTCATTTTGTGGGTTCTGTAGCTCCAAAGTTTGCTCAGAGTCCCATTTTACATGGATTGGTGAAGATGGAAGCCAGAACCCTGAGGAAGTGCTGTTTCTACTCCACCATCTTGACTCTGCCTCCCCTCTACTGACTTTTGTACAGTTTGGAATCCTACACATTTGTAAATAATGCAAACCAATTGTTGCTTGCTATAAATACCTGTGTTCCATCAGAGTACTTTACCCTTAAATCTTCAAAGAGGCTTTATGCTTTGGTTTGAATTGTCATCAAGCTTACAGGTATATTCTTCTGATTCTGCTCTTCTGTCCACATAGTTAATAGCTTCTCCATCTTCAGAATAGCACCTTCTCTTTGTTTTGACAGATCTGACAACTTCATGCAAGCACTGCTTTTCCTGTGCTCCTTAATCTCCTCAGCATCTTTCACTGTGGTGTTCACAGTTTACACCATAAGAATGTTTACATGCAATAGATGACAATTTATCCTCGTTTATATTTTCTAGTTATTTTTATTTTAATTTCAAAGTCTATTGACTTACACTTATGAAATGGTTCACTTTTCTACTCAAGAGCATGTTTGCCATCAGTAATGGTGAAAATATAAGGATTGCTTTTTAACACAGGGAGAAACACAGTATCATTCAATGTCTTCAGACACACAGATGCTTCTCAGCTTCCCATCACTGTTTATACTGCCCACATCATACAGTCTTATCAAAAAGCTTCTGCTTTGCATAAGGAATTTTCATATTTTTTGTAATATGGATATCTTTCAGAATTCTGTCTGTAAAATCGAATTTATGTAATGAAATTTTATATATAGCAAGAACTATCTATATGTTTATCTCTTGTTTGTGAGTAGTCAATTCTATTATGCCTGAGTCTTAAAATAAGACTCAATAAATAGAATAAAGCAAATTCAGGAAGGAGATAAGTCAAAGCTAGTTAGTGGTGGCTCAGGACTGATTTCTGATGTTATTTCATCATAAAAACTACATGCTTCTTAACAAGTCAGTTCTGACACATACAGAGAGAGTGGCAGAGCTGAAGAATAGAAGACCACACTCTGAAAACCAGAGAAAGCTTAGTGCTTCCTCAGTATTTCTGTCCATTAGGATCCTTATGCAGAACATCAGTGTGAACTAAATCCAAACCTGATCCATTTCCTGATGCTTAGTCTTGAACGGACCAGGATAGTGGCTATCAGCACCAGCTGCTGGTCAACCTTTGCAAACTTGTTTCCTCCCTGTGTCCAAGCTTTCTGTCCATAACACAAAACAGAACAGAGCCAGGAGGTTATTTTTTCTTTTCTGACAAAGCAATGGAAAAAAGAAAGGGAGTAAGGTGAGGGGGTGGACACATCTTTGGGACATCATAGTGGATAGTAAAAATCCAACTGTGCTTGGCTGTCTGGGAGATAATAGTGAGGAAAGGCTCTGGGCTTGAAAGTTCAGGAGCATAGAAATGAGAGTCCACAATCATCAGGTTTTATGTCCACTCCAACCTGCCTTCCTGAATACTTTATCTCATCCTTCCCTTTCTACAGCTGAATAAACCTAGTCCTTCCCACACTATAGTAACTTAACAGAAGGGGAAAGTTAACCAATAAGACTCTCATCTACTGAATAGTTGAATTCCTTGACACCTGCAAAAATCTCCCAAAGACTGGTTGAGAACTCACACAGGATTCAAACAGCATAGAATCATAGACCCTAGAGCTGAAAGGGACCTTGGAGAACATCTAGTCTCAAGCTTTCATTTTAAACATGGATGACACTTAGACTCTGGGAACATAAAGTCCCACAGGTATAGGACTATGGGCTGTGGAACCATATCCTCTGACTCTAGTCAGTACTTTTTCATTAGATTCTATGAGATCTGTCATCTTTTTGCCTTCTTTTTTAATTTTTGCCCTTATTTTGGAGGACAATTGAGGTTAAGTAACTTGCCCAAGGTCACTCGGCTAGTTTTTGTGTTAAGGGTCTGAGGCCGGATCTGAGCCCAGGTCCTCCTGACACCAGGGCCTGATTCTATTCACTAAAAGCAGATTTAAATGAGGGCATAAGGAAGGATAAAAGATTTAATTTGGTCTAATCCCTACCAGTGTAGATCAGGTAAGTGGCTCAGTGGATAGGGTACAGGTCCTGAAATCAGGAAGACCAAAGTTAAAATTCAGTCTCAGACACTTACTAGCTATGTGACCCTGGACAAGTCACTTACCCCCATTTGCCTCAGTTTTTTCATTTGTAAAAAGAGGTGGAGAAGGAAATGGCAAACTACTCCGGTATCTTTGTGAAGAAAACTCCCAAATGAGGTCACAAAGAGTTGGACACAATTGAAATGACTAAACAACTACTCTTGCAGGTCAGCATTTTATCTGCAATATATTCTGAGAGTTAGTTACCTAAACCACAGAGAGGTAAAGTAACTAACCCATGATCACAAAATCCATATGATTTAAGGACAGAGATAGGAAATGTACCAAAATATGTCACAGCCTATCCGTTGTAGCAGTGAGAGTCTAAATAAGCTAAGATCAAATAGTTTGAATAGTATTTTATTTTTTTCACCAGTTACATGTCCAGCTCTGGAATGAAGTTAATCTGATAGGTGTGATTTAGTACCTCAGATTTATTTTAATTTGCATTTTCTAATCAAAAGTGATTCAAAGCACTTCTTCATATGCCTATAGCATATAGATAGCTTTGATTTCTTCATCTGAAAACTGCCTGTTCATATACTTTGACCATTTATCAATTGGGGAATGGTTTGAATTCTTGTAAATTTGACTCAGTTTTCTATATATTTGAGAAATGAGGCCTTTATCAGAGATACTTGCTGTAAAGATTGTTTCCTGTCTTTCTGCTTTCCTTCTAATCTTAGTTGAATTGGTTTTGTTTGTACAAAAGCTTTTTAATTTAATATAATCAAAATTGTGTATTTTATATTTTATAATGCCTCTACGTCTTGTTTGGTCTTGAATTCTTCCCTCCCCATAGATTGAACAGGTAGACTATTCCTTGCTTTTCTAATTTGCTTATGGTGTCACCTTTTATGTCTAAATCATGCCAACTGTCTGTCATATCTAACTTTTCTAATATTTTATTTACATCCTTAGTTTCTTTTTTATTTTTTGGCTGGATTTATCAAGTTCTGAGAGGAGACATCTGAATTCCCCTACTAGGTATATTTTTGCTGTCTATTTCTTCCTGTTACTCACTTAACTTCTCCTTTAAGAATATGGATGCTATACTAATTGGTGTATATATGTTTAGTACTGACATTGCTTCATTTTCTTTTGTACCTTTTAGTTAGATGTAGTTTTCTTCCTCATTTCTTTTAATTAGGTCTATTTTTGCTTTTATTTTGTCTGAAGTCAGGATTGCTATCCTTGCTTTGCTTTTTTTTTACTTCAGCTAAAGCCCAATAGATTCTTCTTCAGCCCCTTACCTTTACTTTGTGTGTGTCTCTTTGTTTCAAGTGTGTTTCTTTTAAATAACATATTATAAGATTCTGGGTTTTTATCCACTTTGCTATCTGCTATCTGCTCTCTGCTATCCACTTCTGTTTTGTGGGAATGTGAATTCATTCCATTCACATTCACAATTATGATTACTACCTATGTATTCCCCTCCATCCTATTCTTCCTCCTGTCTGTCCTCTCTTTCCTTTCACCCTTTCCCTCCTCACCAGTGTTTTGCTTCTGTCTACCACCTCCCCTGATCTGCCCTCCCTTCTGTCAGTCCCCACTCCCCCCCCCTTAACTGATCTACTCCCATCCTACTTCCCTGTTGAGTAAGATAGATTTCTATATTCAACTGACTGTGTAAATGATTCCATCTTTGATCCAATACTGATGAAAGTAAGGGTGAAGCTATACTTGTCACCCACCCCCCTATCTTCCCCTCCATGGTAATAGGTCTTTCTCACCTCTTCATGTAAGGTATCACATCTCTTTGTCATCCCCTAATTTTTTTTATCATTCCTTCAAATTTACCTTATACCCATACCCTCTTTTTATGTATTTTCCTTCTAGCTATACTATTAGTGATAGAATTATAAATATTGTCTTCCTGTATAGGACTGTAAAAAGTGCAGCTCTATTGAATCCCATATGTTTTTTTTTCCTTTTCCTTCTGTTTGTGCTTCTCTTGGGTCATGATATTGGAGGTCATATCTTTGGTTTGGTTCTGGTCTTATGAAACTTTAAATTCTTCTCTTTTCCTGAATGACCATTTTCCCTTGATGTATTATTCTTAATTTTGCAGGGTAAGTGATCCTTGGTTGTAGTCCTAGCACTTTGTTTTACAGAATATCATATTCCATGACTTCCGACTCTTTAATGTTGCAGCCACCAAATTCTATGTAATACTGATTGTACTCTTAAACAAATTTTAGAGCTGCAGAACCCACAAAATGATAGAATGAAATACTTTTCCAGTCTAAGAAAACTTGGAAGGCCAACAGAAAGGGTGTATCAGGAACAGAGCACAGTACAGTGTGGGCTATGTTTGGCACTGACAGGCCTAAGCAGGCCTCAGAGAATTGAATCACTGGTAGCTATGGCAATTTCCAGACTTCTCAACCCATAAATGCTGAGAATAACGTGGAAGGTCAGTGGGAGACCTGTGTGGGACCTGGGTGAAAGAGGAGTGTGTGGTCCAGCCCCAGCTCTGGGGTGGTGGAGGTGGTGGCAGTGGCAGCAGGTGACAGCAGCAGCTGCTGCTTCTAGAGCTCTGGGTCTACAGTGGGGCATCCATCTGTTAAAACAAAACCCCAGAAGCCTGGGACAGTACATCCATCCCCACTCACAATAGAAACAGAGTCCTGCCTTGACAGGGAGTTAGAAAGTCAAGTATTTGGCTGAAAAGATGAGTAAAAAGCATAAAAAGAGTCAGCCATAATATTCCTTGGAGTTTTTGTTTTGGGGTCTCTTTCCTGAGGTAATAGATGAATTCTTTCAATGGCTATCTTGCCCTTTGGTTCCAGGACACCAGGGCAGTTTTCCTTGATAATATCTTGAAAGATGCTCTATATTTGGCAGAATAGAAATAAGACTTCTGCAGGGCTCCCGATTCCACCTCCTCCAATTCTTCTAGGCAAACTTTGGAGCTACAGAACCCACAAAATGACACAGAGAAGCTAACATCCTACTGAGGACAGCCAGGCAGGCCGGCAGGAAGCAGCCAGCACAGCATATTGGGAGCTGAGCCCAGCCCTACATGAGCCCAAGGTTTTAGCTTCAGGGTGGCCACAACCAGCCACCAGATGGAGGGACTTCAGATCACCAGCACCTGTGGCAGTTTGCAGAAATATCAACCCAAAGATGCTAAGGGCAAAGTGAGAGGTCAGTGCAGTGTGGACTTTGGGACCTGGGAATTTGGGAGTGCAGTTGGCTTTTGCCCCACTGAGGCCATGCAGCCAACACCACATGGCTGCTTCAGAGTTCCTGGCCTGCAGATCATAGGGGGGCCAAGCAACCAGTCTGAGGGGTAATCGCTTTAATGCTTTAACCTGCTTGGATCTGGATTGTGGTCTAGGGTGGAGGTCCTGGGGTGAGTGACCAGTTTGCCAGAGCATGGGGAGGCTTCAGAGAAGGCACCCAATGAATAGCTCCAGCAGCTGAGAAAACCCCAGTTATTTGGGACAAAGCTCTGCCCTCTGGTCACAGAGCTCTACTGTGGCTAAAGGCTTAAGAGTCAAGTAATTGAGTGGCAACATGAGCAAACAAGGGAAGCAAGGCAAGCACAGAAACCCGAATTTGGACCCCTTTTTGGGGGATGAAAAAGATTGGGGCATGGAACAGGAGGAAGACAGAAAAGTCAGAATTCCTGCACCAGAAGATTCCAAGAAAAATATGAGCTGGTTATAGGCCATTGAAGAGCTTAAGAAGGATTTTGAAAACCAAATAAGAGAAGTGGAGGGAAAACTGGGAAGAGAAATGAGAATGATGCAAGAAAATTATAAAATGAGAGTCAACAACCTGACTGAAGAAAATAACATGAAAATAATAGACTAACTCAAATGGCAAAAGAGACTCAAAAAGGCAATGAGGAGAAGAACACCTTAAAAAACTGAATTTGCCGGATGGAAAAAGAATCTCAAAAGCTCACTGAAGGGAATCATTCCTTCAGAATTACAGTGGAGCAAATGGAAGCTAGTGACTTTATGAGAAATCAAGATACTATTAAACAGATCCAAACAAATGAAAAAATTAGAAGGCAATGCGAAATATTTCATTGAAAAAACCACTGACCTAGAAAAGAGGTCCAGGAGAGAGAATTTAAAAATTATTGGACTACCTGAAAGCCACGGTCAAAAAAAGAACCTGGAGATCATCCTTCAAGAAATTCTCAAGGAAAATTGCTTTAATGTTTTAGAACCAGAGGCAAAATAGAGGTTGAAAGAATCTACTGATCACCTCCTGAAAAAGATCCCAAAAAGAAAACTCCTAGGAATATTGTAGCCAGGTTCCAGAGTTCCCAGATCAAGGAGAAAATATTACAAGCAGCCAGGAAGAAACAATTTGAATACTGTGGAAACACAATCAGAATAACACAGGATCTGGCAGCTTCTACACTGTGGGATCGAAGGGCCTGGAAGACAATATTCTGGAGGTCAAAGGAGCTGGGATTCAAACCAAAAATCACCTACCCAGCAAAACTGAGTATCATGTTTCAGGGGAAAATATGGTCATTCAATGGAATAGAAGATGTCTAAGCATTCTTGATGAAAAAACCAGAGTTGAATAGAAAATTTGACATTCAGATACAAGAAGCAAGGGAACCATGAGAAGGTAAACAGGGAAAAGAAATCGTAAGAAACTTATCAAAGTTGAGCTACTTACATTCCTACATGGAAAAACTATAATTGTAACTTATGAAACTTTTCTCAGTATGAGAATAGTTAAAGGGAATAGGACTGTATGTGTGTATACACACACACACACACACACACACACATACATATATGTCTATATAGCAGGGTATATGGGTGTATGAATACATATGTGAATATGTGTATATGGGTACAGGTATACATAGACAGAGGGTACAGGACCAATTAAATAGGAAGGGATGATACTTAAAAGGTGAAATTTAGAGGTGAGAGAGGGATATAATGAGAGGAGAGGGAGAAAAATAGAATGGGGTAAATTATCTCATATAGAAGAGGCAAGGGAAATCTGTTAAAATGGAGGGGAAGAACAGGAAGGCAAAAGGGAATGAGTCAACTTTATTCTCAGTGAATTTGGCTTAGGGAGGGAATGACATACACACTAAATAGGGTATCTCACCCTACAGAAGAGTAGCAGGGAAGGGGATGAAAGGAGGGATGATGGAAGGGAGGGCAGGCTGGGGGGGGAGGGAAGTTGGAAGCACCCACTTTTTAAAAGAGACAGGATCAAAGTAGAGAATAGAATAAGTGGGGGTGGGATGGGATGGAGGGAAATATAGTCAGTCTTTTGCAATATAAACACTATGGAAATGTTTTACATAGCTACACATGTACAACCTATATTGAATTGATTATCTTCCCAGTAAGAGTGGGTGAGGAGGGAGGTAGGGAAAGAATCTGGAATTCAAAGGTTTAAAATCAAATGTTTAAAAAATATATTATTATTATTATTTTACATGTAACTGGGAAATAAGATATACGGTCACTAGGGCATAGAAATCCACCATGCCCTACCGGAAAGTCAGAGGGGTAATAGGGGAAGATATGGAAGACAGCACATTATGGGAGGGGATATTCAGTGGGATCGCTGTTTTGTGGTGGTAGGAAGGGTGAAAATGGGGAGAAAATTTGTAATTCAAAATCTTGTGGAAATTAATGATGTAAACTAAAAACAAAAAAAATAAGCTACAAAAAAAACCCCCCACAACTCTATCCATATACATGTGTGTCTCCCTTTGTCTAGGGTATTGTTATCCACTTGGCAATGACCATCACCTGTTGCTAATTAAACTTTTTACTCTTCTAAAAAAAAGATACTCTCTATGACTTTGACTTTCAGGTAATCCAATGATTCTGATATTGTCTCTCCGGATCTATTTTCCAGGTCCGTTGTTTTTTTTTTTTTTCCTGTGAGGTATTTTCTTCCATTTTTTCATTCTTTTGAATTTGTTTGATTGAATCTTGGTGTCCCATAGTGTCATTAGTTTCCACTTTCCCAATTCTAACTTTTAAACTGTTATTTTCCTGTAGTAACTCTTGTACTTTCTTCTCTATTTGACCAATTCTACTTTTTAAGTAGTTTTCCAAACTGCTACCTCTTTTTTCATAATTCTCTTGCATCACGCTCATTTCTTTTCCCATTTTTTCTTCTGCATCTCTTATATGATGTTTAAGCTCTTTTTTGAGCTCTTCCATTAGTTCTTTTTGGGCTTGAGGCCACTTCCAGTTTTTCTTTGAGGGTTTTACCCATAGGTTTTTTGACATTGACATTTTCTGAGTTTATCTCTTGGTCTTTCCTGTCACCATAATAACTGTCTATGCTCAGATTCTTTTTTTGTTGCTTTTTGCTCGTCTTTTTTTTTTTGCCTCTTACTTTTTTAAAAAAAAATTTGAGCTCTGCCCCTTGGGTGGAAGGGTCACTGTGTCAGGTTTCTTGTGCCAGTGGCTGCAGGTCCTGTTTACTTGATTTTGTGCTGATGTAGCCCTGAGGCTCCTTGAGGACCCTTGTGTCTGGTGTTGTGCTAAGAAAGTGAGGCAGAAGGTGGCTGGTGATGCTGGAGGCTGTTATGGGTCTGGTGCTGAGCTAGGGTCCTACTGGTGTTGTCTGTCATTTACCTCCAGTGGGTACAAATGCACAGTGGGGTGTTTCTGCATTTCCTGGGGCTCTGCTAAAGCATATGGTGGTTCTCAGAGCTGGTGTGTGCCAGTTCCCCTAGTTATGGCAAGGCATATGGGGTGTTCCAGTGTTAATGTTTGCCTACTGCACCACACTAGGGTTCAGGATCTCCCCCGGTTTGCTGAATTAGGGTTTGCTGCTGGCTTGCTGAGGTGATTCCTTTCCTAGAATGCACTCCCCTTTTACCTGAAATGTACCTTTCTTACCAATCTTCCAAGTTCCTTGGGCTAACAGACTGTTTTGCCCCATATTTTTGCTGATTCTGCTGTTCCAGTATTTGTTTTGGGAGAGTTACAGCAATTTACTGCTTACTCTGACAACTTAGCCCCTGGAAAAAGTCAAGATCAAATGATTTGAATAATCCTTCCTCAGAATTATGAGTAACAAACTGAAGGCCATCATAGAATCACAGGTTTTAAACTTTAAAGGGCCAAAGAAATCACCTCGTCCATCTTCCCTCTCTTCGTTTTTTAATATAGATGGGAATTGTGAGCCAGAAAGATAATAAAAGTAGTTAACAAAAAGATCAGAATTCAAACTCATCCTGTTTCCAAATCAAGTTTTCTAAGAGGAAATTAGAGAAAATCTCACCCACTTCTCTAATTTTAAATATGAAAAATCTAAGGCCTAAGAGACACTGAATGACTTATACAGAGCTACAAATAAAAAGTCAGAGATCTGGGATTTGAACCCAGGTTCTCTGCTCCAATTCTGGTACTGTTTCTGCTGTGCCACAGTCTTTAAAACCCAAGTCAGGTTTTTAAATGGAATCTCTTTAAGGATATAAATATACAATGAAAAATGTACCTACCTTTGACTTACTCTGATGCTGGGTGTAGATAATTTTGCTTTTCAGCTCACTCACCAGCAGCCAGTTTCAGAATGTAGCTGTGAAATTTAGCCATCATTTACTTTTTTCGTAAAAGTTTAAGGTTTATTCTTGTCCTATTAGGAGAGAGGTGGTACTTAACACAGAAAACTTTGGAGATGCAGTGACAGAGGGCAGAAACACAATAAACACAACAAAATAAAATAAGAGATGCTGGTTTTGTTTTTGTTCTTTTGGGAAACATGGAATTTTTCCTTCTCTTTGTCCCAGAGAGGCAGCAGGCATGATCAGCACAATTGTCATCAAGTATTTATCAAGTGTGGGCATCCTACTGGGCACAAAGCCTTAGGAAAAAGAATTTATGTTAATTGTGCTACAGGTTGAGAAATAAAAGGGATAGGGAAAGAGAAAGAACGAGGGAGAGAGGGAAAGAAAGAGAGGAAATTTATTTTGTATCTTTTGTTTCTGTATATCAATAAATCATTCAGCAAGTATTTGAGTATTATACATGCATCTTAATGTATGAGACACTGTGTTAGGCTCTAAGTGCTTCATAAATGTTTACATTTACACCAGGCTGGTCACTTCAGCCACACTTCTCTTCACACCTCTTTACTCCAAACTTCTCACCAGCTCATCCAGCCTCTTCCTGACTTCTTCCCATTTCCAGTTCTGGAATCTTAATCAAATAGCCATTGTGCCTGCTGCTGGATGGGCTCTACTTACAATCCCTCTCTATTAGAATGTAATTTCATCAAGGTCAGGTATGACCTTTGCTTTTACTTTTGTATCCCAGGCACCTGTTGTGTGTTTGACATATAGTAAGTGCTTATAATGAAGAGGAGGGGGTGTATTTCAAGTGTAGGGGGTAGAGAGTTGGGTCAATAAGCCTGTGTAATATGTAGTGCAAGTAGCCTATCCAAATGAAGACTTGGTCAGTCTACTCCTGGAAAGGTGTGACATGATGCAGGGACTCTTCTTGTTCCTTTTGTGGAACATATTTATCTATCCTCTTAACTTCCCTGTCAGCCTATGGCATGGGTGATAAAAAAGAAACAAACCCTTTTAATTGTCTGATGAGCCAACTGATTATGTATACAAAAAGCTTGAACAAATGAAGTATCTCTATATTCCCTAGCAGCTTTCAATAGAAAAAGAAGGAAACACTGTAAAGCTGTAGGTTGGGGTGGGGGTTGGGGGGGGCGCATTAGTAGCAGATGTGACAGTCGCCTGATGGCTTCCCTTCGTGGCCCATTCTCCCCAGAGAGATATCATCATCATGGCATTATCATGTGTTCACGTTTTTCTGTCTCTTTAGTGTTTATTCTTTCCTGATCTTAAGTAAACGTGTATCAGAGAGAGAATAGACCAGTTACAATTTTGTGTGCTTTGAAAAGTTAGAAGAGGCACCAGAGAGTTATGAACTAGTTTAACCACTCTGGAGAGCAATCTGGAGCTATGCCCAAAGGGCTTAAAAAAGTGCATGCCCTTGACCCAGCAATACTACTTTTAGGGCTGTATCCCAAAGAGTTCATAGGAGTGGGAAAAGAACTTGTATATACAAAAATATTTATAGCAGCTCTTTCTGGGGTGGCAAAGAATTGGAAATCAAGGGGATGCCCATCAATTGGGGAATGGCTAAACCAGTTGTGATATATTAATGTAATGGGATACTATTGTGCTATAAGAAATGAGAAGCAGACGGACATCATAATAACTTGGAGAGACTTACATAAACTGACCCTGAGTGAGGGGAGCAGAGCCAGGAGAACATTGTACACGATTACAGACACAACGTATGTGTGATGACTAACTCTGATAGACTGGGCTCCTCTCAGCAATGCAAGGTTATAAGACGACTCCAAAAGACTCATGATGGAAAGAGATGTCCACATCTAGAGAAAGAAACAGAGTCTGAATGGGGGCTGAAGCAACCTACTTGCTCACTCACTTTTGTGTTTTATTTTACTTTGTTCCTTCTTTATCGTTGTTTACTCCATTGACTATAATTCTTCTTTACAACTAATGTTTAATGTAAAGGTATTTCTAGAACCAAAACTATATCGGATCGCATGCTACCATTGCGGGGGGGGGGGGAGAAGAGAAGGGGAGAAAATTTGGAACTCAAGGGATTGTGGAACTGAATGTTATAAACTAAAAGTAAATAAATTGTTTTTTTAAAGAACCACCAGAGGTCCAGGAGTCTCTCAGAGTGGGCCAGTAACCACAACAACTGAGACTGGTGAGGAGCCAGTCCTGAGTGGTGATCTCTTAGACCAAGGCAGGCAGTGCATTAAGCTTGCAGCTGAAATCCCAAGGTCAGCAAGAATGAGAATGATTCATCCCTTGATTGTGCCACACCTTTACATCTTGAACTTGATGAGGAGAAGGTTGGTAGTCATTAGGTCTGACTTCAATCTCCCTAGGGACCAAAGTGTTAGAAGAGGGTAGGCTCCTGGGTTTGGAGGTTTCTGTACTTTGCTTTTTGCTATATCTTCTCTGTAAATATTCCTTTATAAAAATGCATTGATGTAAATGGTTAATTCATATTGAAGATAGCAATTGATTTAATAGATGTTGAGGTTATAATCACTGGCAACTGATATTTAGGACTTATGAAAAAAATGGCATTAGTCAAATATGATTTTCAACTCTTCAGGGCTACCTCTAGAATTGAGGGGTGGAAGTACCAGCCTGATTCTGGGGATCAAACTTGCCAGTGCAAGTGGGGGTTAGATAGTAAGCCCAGAGCATACGTGCTACATAGCCATAGAGAACAGGCAATGCAAAGGAAAAGAGACTAGAAACGGGACACTATCTGCCAGAATAACAAAAGGGACAGTTTGACAGTAATGTGCATCAGTGACGTCAAACTGAAATAGAAATTAGGGCCACTAAACTGTACATAAGAATCCTTTAGAAAACCACATATTAACATTTTCTATATTCTATTGTACTTTTATTTTTTTTGTTAAATATTTCCCAGTTATACTTCAATGTGGTTCAGCTAAACTTGAGTGTTCCTGGGGCTACAATGCATGTTTGAAATCTCTGGTGTACATGAAGGAGAGTAATGTGCAATAAGGCTAGAAAGTGAGGTGAAGTCCAGGTTTTTAAGAGCTTTAAATGCCAAAGAGAGGAGTTTATATTTGTTGCTATTACTTCAATGACCAGAGCTCATTGAGTAGGGTAGTAACAGATACATAAATATCTTTATTATCTCCTCACTTTTTCATGATAAGAATGTAGTGGGGCATTGGCCCTGGAGTTAGGAGGCCCTGAAAAGTCAGGAGGACTGGCCTCAGACACTTGACACTTACAAGCTGTGTGACCTTGGGCAAGTCATTTAACTCCAATTGCCTTGCCTTCCCCCCTCAAAAAGAAAGAATGTAAAACTGTTCTTTGTTCCAGCATATCTGTTGCTATTTCAAGCTGTTAGGCCTTGCAACATGTGTTTCTTCTCTATATAAATAAGCTAGACAGCAGCAGGAAAGACATCACGGTGCTTTTAGGTATCTACTTCAAGAATCACTAATTTACTATGAAAGGAATATCTATAGGAAAATGCTGTAGTTTGTGTTCTGCCAAATTTTGGTTTGGGTCTACATAAATTTTCCAGTTCTACTTTCTTTTAATAGCCTTTCTATCCTGAGTAAAGTTTGGTTCTAGATTTGTCAATATATGCAATATCTCTTTATCTTAACAAGGGGATATGAAAGGTTAAGGAAAAGCCAGTTTGAAGGAACTGTTCTTTATCAAGAGAGAAACCAATGGGGTTTTCTGAAAAGTCCAACCATCACCTTTGTAGGTAGGGCCACTTCCCCATCTTCCTGTTATTATTACACACACACACACACACACACACACACACACACACACACACACACACACACTTTCACTTAGCATAGAATGAAGTTATACCATCCAGAACCATTATTATGGCTTCAGTAATAGTTTTTTGAACACTCTAAAAGGTGAACTCATAATGAAACTATAAGAGACTAGAGAGAAAAGAACACATGTATTTCAACAGCAAAGCAAGTTATTCTTGTACAATGACGTCAAACTAAAGTAGTTGCAAAGGATCTCTAAGCTCTTGATGGTCACATAGTAGGCTGTTTGATCTCTAGATTGTTATATTACCCAATTCCAGTTAAGGTGCTATAGATACAGCATTTATGTTGTACTTACTGTGTGCCAGGCACTATGCCAAGAGCTAGGAATAAAACAAAAACAAAAAGACAGTCCCTACACTCAAGGGGATTGCTAAAAAGGTGGAGGGGGGACAGGAAGGGGCAAGGGAGGGGGCAGGAAAGGAAGGTTGCTATATAGGGACAAGATGTAAAAGTCCAGAGTAATGGAGCTGAATTAGAATTAAATATAGTTGACCTAGACATACCTCAAATGGAGATTCTGGCCAGAAATTCATCAGTTGGAGGAGTGGATCATAGAAGGTGGAGACATCACTAGTGTGGGATAAAACCAAAATGTTTGCTAATGTTAACAGCAAGAAAAATAGTAAACAAATAATATCTTTTATTATATATCTCTTCCAAAGCCTTTTAAAATGAAAAGAGCATCAGATTGAGAGAAAGTAGACTTGTGTTCCAGTCCTGATGCTACTACTAAAGAGCTATGTGACATAATGAGGTCTCTAGACCTCACTTTAAAATGAAAGTTTATTTAGATGATCTCTGTAATCACTTGAAGTCCTATGATTCTATTATTCTGTGATTTTAAGTGGAAAACAGCATAGGATGGTAGAATAGACCTTATACAACACATAGAGTCTAGCAGACTTTTTCTTTTTGGTCTGGACTTATGATTTCAGTGGCATAGGGAGCTTCCAAATGAAAAAAAAAAAATTCTTCTACCAGTACAGTTAAATAAGTGATCTGCAACTTAATAGGAAGTTATGTGGGAAACACAGAGTTTAAGTTCATTAGTCCAACATAGCCAATATTCTGCCAAACCTGAGGAATACCAGCTTTCTGTAGGTTGGGCCCAGTTGCCTCAGGCAACTAGGAAGCCATGTCAATGGTTTAGTTCCTCAGACCAATGAAATTCAAATCAGCTTAGCCAACATAAAACAGATACTGTTCGTTTAATTTATTTTGAATTTAACTTTCTAGTTTTCAACATTTACTTTTATAAGATTTTGAGTTCCAAAGTTTTTTTCTCTCCTTTCCCCCCTCCCCAAGATACATGCAATCTGATATTATACATGTACAATCATTATTAAGCACATTTCCAAATTCTATAATCAGAACAAAAAGAAGAAAACCATAAGAACAAAAAGGGAGAGAAAACAGTGTGCACTGATCTGCATTCAGTCTCCATAGTTCTTTCTCTGGGTGTAGATAGCATATTCGATCTTGAGTCTTTTGGAACTACCTTAGATCATTGCAATGCTGAGAAGAGCTAAGTCTATCAGAGTTGGTCATGGCACAGTGTTGCTGTAACTGTGTACAATGTTCTCCTCTGCTCACTTCACTCAGTATCAGTTCAAGTAAGTCTTTCCAGGTTTTCCTGAAATCTACTGCTTATCTTTTCTTATGAAACAATAACAGTCCATTACATTCATATACCACAACTCGTTCAGCCATTCCCCAAATGATGGGCATCCCCTCAATTTCCAATTCTTGGCTACCACAAAAAGAACTACTATGAATATTTTTATACACGTGGGTCTTTTTCCCTTTTTTATAATGTCTTTGGGATACAGATCTAGTAGTGGTATTGCTGAATCAAAGGGTATACACCAATTTATAATCCTTTGAATATAGTTCCAAATTGCTCTCCAGAATGGTTAGATCAGTTCACAACTCCAACAATAAGGAATTAATGTTCCAATTTTCCCACATCTTATCCAACATTTATCATTTTCTTGTTTTGTTATATTAGTCAAGTTGTTTTAATTTGCATTTCTCTAATCAATACTGATTTAGACCATTTTTTCATAGCTATAGATAGCTTTAATTTTTTGATCTGAAAATTGCCTGTTCATATCATTTGACCATCAATTGGCCTTCAATTGGTGAATGATTTGCATTCTTATAAATTTGTCTCAGTTCTCTATATATTTGAGAAATGAGGCCTTTGTCAGAAATACTGGCTATAAATGTTTCCCAGCTTTCTGCTTCCTTTCTAATCTTGGTTGCATTGTCTTTATTTGTGCAAAAACTTTTTAATTTAATCTTATTAAAATTATTAAAATTGCATTTCATAATGTTTGGTCATGAATTCTTCCCTTCTCCATATATCTGACAGGTAAAACTATGCCTTGCTCTCCTAATTTGCTTATGATATCACCCTTTATGTCTAAATCATATAGCCATTTTGACTTTAGCTTGGTATATCATTTCCCCCCTCTTCTGTCAGTACTCCCTTTTCTTTCCCCTTTACCCTACTACTTTTCCCTTTCCTTCTTCCCTGTCTTCTAGCCACATACTTCCTCCTCCTTTTTCTTTCCCCTTTCTCCTCCTACCTCCTTATAGAGTAAGAGAGATTTCTATAACCAAATGAATGTGTATGTTATTCCCTCTTTCAGCCAAATCTGAGAGTAAAGTTCAAGCAATGCTTTCCCCCCTACCTTCTTTCTTTCCACTGTAATACTTCTTTGTGCCTCTTTTTGTAATGTAATTAACCTATTCTGCCCCCCTTTCCTTTTCTCACAGTACAATCCATTTTTTTACTCCTTAATTATTTTTATCATCACATCAAATATACCCTCGGTCCATTTATACCCATTCTAAATGCCATAATAAAGATACATTTCTCAAAAGTTACAGGTATCATCTTCCCATGTAGGATATAAACAATGTAACCTTATTGAATAACATCTTTTTTTCTTTCTTGTTTACATTTTTAAGATTCTCTTGAGTTGTATATTTGAAGATTGATTTTTTTGTTCAGCTCTGGTTTTTTTCACAGAAGGTTTGAAAGTCCCCTATTTCATTGAATGTCCGTCTCTTCCCCTAAAAGACTGCACTCAGTTTTGTTGGATAGTTGATTCTTGGTTGTAATCCAAGCTCCTTTGCCTTATGGAGTATCATATTACAAACCCTCCAGTTATTTAATGGAGAAGCTACTAAGTCCTGTGTAATCCTGACTGTGGTTCCATGATATCCTTTCTGGCTGCTTGCATTATTTTCTCATTGACATGATAACTCTGGAATTTGGTAACAATATTTGTTAAAATTTTCATTTTGGAATCTCTTTCAGGAGACAATAGGTAGATCCTTTCAATCACTATTTTGCCCTCTGGTTTTAGGATATCAGGGCAGTTTTACTTGATAATTTCTTGAAAGATGATGTACAAGTTCCTTTTATTAATCATGACTTTCAAGTAGTCCAATAATTCTTAAATTATCTCTCATGGATCTGTTTTCCAGGTTTGTTGTTTTTCTGGTGAGGAATTTTACATTATCTTCTATTTTTTCATTCTTTTGATTTTGTTTGACTGATTCTTTTTTTTTTTTGTAAAACATAGATCATACATTAAAACTAAGTTATTCAATATGCAGACTGCAAGGATTTCTATTTCAGTCTGACATTCTTGCTCTAAGGGATCTTCCATTTGTTCTTTTTTTTTATTTAAAATTTTTTTTTCCAAATGCTTTATTAACTTCTGGTTTACATAATTCATTTCTGCCAGATTTTGAGTTACAATTTTCCCCATTTTCCCCCTACACACCACCCCAGAATAACAGTAATACAGGATATCCCCTCATCCAATATGCTCTCTCTCATTTCTTCTCCCATACCCCTTCAACTTTTCCAGTAGAGAGAGGTGAATCTCCGAGCCCCATTGCCTGCACATCTTATCTCACAATTATATGCAAAATAGTATTAATCATAGTATTTATATACATATATTTTAATTTGATTTTAAAATGGAGACAAGCAACTCAGTATATGCTCTACATGTGTAGCTATGCAAAACATTATCATAGTAGATATATTGTAAAAGACTGACTATATTTCCCTCCCTCCCATCCCACCTTCCACCTGGTCCACTCCCCACCTTGATCCTGTCCCTTTTCAAAAGTGGGTGCCTCCAACTTCCCTCCCCCCCAACCCAACCTCCCCTCCAGCACCTTCCTCCATCCCCCCTCCCCACTCTCCTGAAGGGTGGGACACCATATTTAGTATGCATGTCATTCTCTCCCTGGTCCAAATTCAATAAGAATAAGGTTTTGCCTTTTTGCCTTCTTATTCCTCCCCTCCCCTGCAGCCACCTTCCCTGGCCTCCTCTACATGAGATAGTTCAACCCATTGTCTCTCCCCACTCCCCCTCACCACATTCCTCTCTCACCTCTTAACCTCACCTTTTAAGTATCATCCCTTCCTATTAAATTTGACCTGTGCCCTCTATCTATGTATAACTGAAAACATATATACACACATTCACATGTGTATTCATATGCCCATATACCCTTTTTCAACTATTTTCATACTGAGAAAAGTTTCATCAGATACAGTTATTTTTTTTCCCTGTAGGAATATAAATAGTTCAACTTTGATGAGTTCATAGTGATTTCTTTTCCCTGTTTACCTTCTCAAGCATCTCTTGTTTCTTGTATCTGAATGTCAAATTTTCTATTCAACTCGGATTTTTTCCTCAAGAATGCTTTTAAGTCCTCTATTCCACTGAATGACCAAATTTTCCCCTGAAACATGATACTCAATTTTGCTGGGTAGGTGATTCTTGGTTTTAATCCCAGCTCCTTTGCCCTCCAGAATATAATATTCCATGACCTTCAATCCCTCAGTGTAGAAGCTGCCAGATCCTGTGTTATCCTGATTATATTTCCACTATATTCAAATTATTTCTTCCTGGCTGCTTGTAATATTTTTTCCTTTATCTGGGAATTCTGGAACCTGGCTACAATATTCCTAGGAGTTTTCTTTTGGGGATCTTTTTCAGGAGGTGATCAGTGGATCTTTTCAACCTCTATTTTGCCCTCTGATTCTAAAACATCCAGGCAATTTTCCTTGAGAATTTCTTGAAGGATGATTTCTAGATTCTTTCTTTGATCATGGTTTTCAGATAGTCCAATAACTTTTAAATTGTCTCTCCTGGATCTATTTTCCAGGTCAGTGGTTTTTTTCATGAGATATTTCACACTGTCTTCTATTCTTTCATTTGTTTGGATCTACTTAATAGCATCTTGATTTCTCATGAAGTCACTAGCCTCCATTTGCTCCAGTCTAATTCTGAAGGAATGATTGTTCTCAGTGAGCTTTTGAGATTCATTTTCCATCTGAAAATTCGGCTTTTTAAGGCATTCTTCTCCTCATTGCCCTTTTGGGCCTCCTTTGCCATTCGAGTTAGTCTATTTTTTTAAGGTGTTATTTTCCTCAGTCAGGCTGTTGACTCTAATTTCATACTTTTCTTGCATCTTTCTCATTTCTCTTCCCAATTTCCCCCCACTTCTCTTATCTGCTTCTTAAAGTCCTCTATGGCCTGTAGCCAGCTCATATTTTCATTTGGGGCTTTTGGTGCAGGAGTTCTGACCTCACAGTCCTCCTCCTGTTCTCTGCTTTGATCCTCTTTGCCCCCAAAATAGGAGTCTAATGTTGCATTTTTTCTGTTTATTTTGTTTCCTTTGCCTAGGCATGTTGCCTCACCATTGTTTGACTTTTGGGCTTGTTGCCACAGTAGGACTTTGCCACCTGCCAGGGGAAATTCCATCCCCAAAGTTGGGGTTTTCTCAATGTCCAGAGGTATTAGTTGGGTGGCCTCTGTGAAGCCTCCACACACTCTGGCAAGCTGGTCACACACCCCAAGACCTCCACCCCAGACCTCAATCCAGATCCAAGAAGGGTAAAGCAAGAGCGCTTACCCCCCAGACTGATTGCTGGATCCCCCTATAGTTCGCAGGCCAAGAGCTGAAGCTGCAATGTGGCAATGTGGCACAAGCTGCGCAGTTTCCTCAGTGGCTTCTCACCCCCAGGGGAAGTAGCTGACGCATTCTCCCAACCAGTCCCACTTTGTCCTAAGCATATATGTGTTGATAATTCTGGAAATGCCACAACTGCTGGTGTTCTAGGGTCCCTTCAGCTGGCTACTGGTCTGGCCTCCCTCGGGCTAAAACCACAACTCACATGAGCCTGGGCTCAGCACCCAGAGCACTGTGCTGGCCACTCCCTGCCGGGCTGCTGGGCTGTCGGGCTGTCATCAGCAGGAAGTTAGCTTCTATGTGTCATTTTGTGGGTTCTGGAGCTCCAGAGGTCGTTCAGAGTCCCCCTTTTACATAATTTTGAAGTGGTGTGGGTTGGAGCTCCACAGAAGTGCTGTTTCTACTCCGCCATCTTGATTCTGCCCCTCTGTTCAACTGATTCTTGATGTCTTATACAGTCATTAGCTTCCACTTCTCCAATTCTAACTTTTAAGAAATTATTTGCTTCAGTTAGATTTTTTTACCTCCTTTTCCATTTGGCCAATTCTACTTTTGAAGGAATTGTTTTCTTCAGTCAGTTTTTGTCCTTCCTTTTCCATGTTGCTGACTGTCTCTTATATACCTCTCATTTCTTTTTCCAATTTTTCCTCTATCTTTCTTATTACACTTTTTTTTAAACAAATGCTTTATTAATTTCTGGTTTACATCTTTCGTTTCCACCAGATTTTGAGTTACACCTTTTGCCCATTTTCCCCCTACCCACCACCCCAGAATAGCAGTCCCACAAGATATCTCCTCATCCAATCTGCTCTCTTCCATATCTTCTCCCATACCCCCTTCGACTTTGCCATTAGGGCAAGGTGAGTTTCTGTGCCCCAATGCCTGAACATCTTATCTCCCAATTACATGCAAAACAGTATTAATAATAGTATTAACATATATTTGAAACATTTAATTTTAAAACCTCGAATTTCAGATCCATTCCTTTCCTTCCTTGTTACCCACTCCCTCTGGGAAGATAAGCAATTCAGTATATGTTGTACATGTATAGCTATGCAAAACATTACCATAGTGGATATATTGTAAAAGGCTGCTTATAATTCCCTCCCACCCATCCCACCCACCACCTGGTCCATTCCTTATTTTGTTCTTGTCCCTCTTCAATAGTGGGTACTTCCAACCTCCCTTCCCCCAGAATGCCCTCCCCTCCATCATCCCTCCTCTCATCCCCCTTCTCCCTACTCTTCAGCAGGGTGAGATATCCCATTTAGTATGTATGTCATTCTCTCCCTGAGCCAGATTCCATTAGAATATGGTTTTGCCCCTTTGCCTTCCTGTTCTTCCCCTCCCCTACAGCCATTTCCCCTTGCTTCTTCTACATGAGATAGTTTACCCTACTCTGTCTCTCCCCATCTCTTCTTGCCACTTTCCTCTCTCACCTCATAACTTCACCCCTTAAGTATCATCCCTTCCCACCAAATTCAACCTCTGCCCTCTATCCATGTCTAACTGTAAACATATATACACACATTCACATATGTGTTCATATGCCCATATACCCTTCCATTATTTTCATACTGAGAAAGGTTTCATCAGTCACAGTTATTGTTTTTCCATGTAGGTATGTAAATAGTTCAACTTTGATAAGTTCCTTTTGATTTCTTTTCCCTGATTACCTTCTCAGGCATCTCTTGCTTCTTGTGCTGGATGTCAAATTTTGTATTCAACTCTGGCTTTTTCCTCAAGAATGCTTGAAAGTCCTCTATTCCACTGAATGACCATATTTTCCCCTGAAACAAAATACTCAGTTTTGCTGGGTAGGTGACCCTTGGGTTCATTCCCAGCTCTTTTGCCCTCTGGAATATCATATTCCATGCCCTTGATCCCTCAGTGTAGAAGCTGCCAGGTCCTGGGCTATTCTGATTGTGTTTCCACAATATTGAAATTGTTTCTTCCTGGCTGCTTGTAGTATTTTCTCCTTGATCTGGGGATTCTGGAACCTGGCTATAATATTCCTGGGAGTTTTCTTTTGGGATCTTTTTCAGGAGGTGATCTGTGGATTCTTTCAACCTCTATTTTGCCCTCTGGGTCTAAAACATCAGGGTAATTTTCCTTGAGAATTTCTTTAAGGATGATTTCTAGGTTCTTTCTTTGATCATGGCTTTCAGGTAGTCCAATAATTTTTAAATTATCTCTACTGGATCTATTTTCCAGGTCAGTGGTTTTTCCCATGAGATATTTCACATTGTCTTCTATTCTTTCATTTATTTGGATCTGTTTAACAGCATCTTCATTTCTCATAAAGTCATTAGCTTCCATTTGCTCAAGTCTAACTCTGAAGGAATGAATCTCCTCAGTGAGCTTTGGGGATTCTTTTTCCATCTGGCAAATTTGGCTTTTTAAGGCATTCTTCTCCTCATTGCCCTTTTGGTCCTCCTTTGCCATTTGAGTTAGTCTATTTTTTAAGGTGTTATTTTCCTCAGTCAGGCTGTTGACTCTCATTTAATACTTTTCCTTCATCCTTCTCATTTCTCTTTCCAATTTTTCCTCCACTTCTCTTATTTGCTTCTTAAGGTCCTCTATGGCCTGTAATCTGCTCATATTTTCCTTTGGGGCTTTTGGAGCAGAATTTCTGACCTCACAGTCCTCCTCCTGTTCCCTGCTTCGATCCTCTTTGCCCCCAAAATAGGAGTCTAATGTTGCATTTTTCTGTTTATTTTGTTTCCCTTGCCTAGGCTTGTTGCCACTCAATTACTTGACTTTTGGGCTTGTTGCCACAGTAGGACTCTGCCACCAGACAGGGGAGCTTCCATCCCGAACTTTGGGGTCTTCACAACTTCTGGTTCTGGCAAGTTGGATACCCCCCCCCCCCAGACCTCCCCTCAGATCACAATCCAGATCCAAGCAGGTTAAAGCAAGAGTGATTAACCTCCAAGACTGATCACTGGATCTCCCTACAGTTCGCAGGCCAGGAGCTGATGCTGCCACTGGAGCTGCAAAACAGTGAGTGTGCCATGTCTCCTCAGAGGCTTCTTGCCCCTGGGAGGAAGCTGACGTGTTCCCCAAATACTGGTCCCAAAGTCCACAGGGTACTAACCTCTTACTCTGTCTTAGGCATGTCTTTGTTGATAATTCTGGAATCGCCACAGCTGCTGGTGTTCTGGGGTCCCTCCAGCCAGCTGCTGGCCCGGCCACCCTGGGGCTAAAACCGAGGCTCAAGGGGACCTGGGCTCGGCTCTCCGGGCGCTGGGCTCCCAGAGTACTGTGCTGTCCCTCCCTGCAGGGCTGCTGGGATGCCCTCAGTGGGAGGTTAGCTTCTCTGTGTCCTTCTGTGGGTGCTGGGGCTCCAGAAGTTGTTCAGAGTCCCCTTTTGCATAGTTTGGAAGTGGTGTGGGTCAGAGCACCTTGGAAGTGCTGTTCCTACTCCACCATCTTGGCTCCACCCTGGCTCTTATTAGACTTTTAAAATCCTTCTTGAGCTTTTCCAAGAAGGCTATTTGCTCTTGAGACCAATTCATATTTCCCTTTGGGGTTTCAGAAGTAGGTATATTGACAATGTTATTCTTTTCTAAGTTTGTATTTTGATCATCCCTGTCACCGTAAAAGTTCTCTATGGTCAAGATTCTTTTTCTTTTTGGTCATGTTGTTTGCCTATTTCCTGGCTTTTAAAGTTGAGCTCTTCTGCTGGAGCACAGGGGGGCACTGAACCAAACTTCTTGTGCTGGGGGTATAATGTTAAATGGGATATAAGATCTTCCCCATCCACTAATAGGACTCAAGGAGCCTATTAAGGGAAATTTGCTTAGGGGAGGCTGGCCTGTTGGAAGGCTTTCACACCATTTTGTTAATTTCTAATTAGACACTGAGTCAGGAGATGTGATGTTCTCTGGCTCTAAAAAGGATATATATATGTATGTATGTATGTATGTATGTATGTATGTATGTATGTATGTATATTCTGAGGTTAGCATTTTGCTTTAGGGCTCACTTACTGGAAGAGTATTTTTGTGATTTGACCAGATGAGACCTGGTAGCTGTTAAGGAGCCCCACAGCTTCAAAAAACCCAGATGTTGGTGCTTCTCTCTCTGGTAACTGTTTGTATAGCCTTAGTCAGACAGTTGGATCTGTCTGTTGATCTGTGGCAATTTCTCAGACACTTAGAAGCCCTATCTGTTGGTCTTTATTTCTCTGCTTATATTTTCTCTATTTTCTTGGTTTGGATTTTCTCTGAAGTTCAGGGTGCTGGGTATGCCAGTATGGTTGCCACCAAAAGGGGCCAGGGTTGTGTTCATTAGCTTTGTGCCCTGGGGCCTCAGGTGCTAGCAGCTGTAAGCTGTAAGGGTCTGGCAGCTTTCCTGGTGCTGAGCTGGGGTCTTATTGGTAGTATCTGGCCTATGCTGAGGCCAGGTGGAGTTTTTCTGCATTTCCTTGGGGTTACACTGAAGAACATACAGGTCTGGCCCTTGGAGGATGCCTGTTTGCCATAGGCCACACTGAAGAAAGTGGATGTCTGGCCTCTGGGGTACACCTCTCTGCCTGGGGATGTGCCAAAGTACCCCTCTGGGGGACACCTGCCTGTCTGAAGGCTTCACCAGGGCTAGTGGTTCTCTGAGCTAGAGTCTGCTTGTTCCTTTGGTTGTGTTAAGGCATGTGGGGGGTACTGGTTTTGGTATTTGACTGTTCCACTACCCTGGGGCTCGGATATCCTGTGTTTGCTGAGGTGGAGTGGGCTGCTGGCTTGCTGGGATGCCTCCTGTCTTAGATTCTGTTCACGTTTTACCTGAGTGATACAGACTATTTTTTCCAATTATTTAATTCTCTTGGATCAAAGTGTACTCTGTCTTTCTGATGACTCTGCTGTTCCGGTTGTTTGGGGTGCTATTTTATGGTTGTTCAGGGGTGAGAATTGGAGAGGAATAGTGTTCTATTGATTACTCTGCCATCTTGGCTACCAGATAGCTACTGTTCTTGCCACAAGCAACATGATCATGATGAACAAGTCACTCTCCAGGCAGCTCTATAAATTAGAATTGCTAATCTGCATCCATGAAAATAGCTACCACCCTGGGCACACCAATGAAGCCACAGTTCTGGACCTAAAAGGGAAAAATATTCTAAGGCTTTATGTTTAATTAGTATTCATATTGGTAGTATTCATGTTGGTAGTATTGATTAGCATTAGTAGTATTAATATTGTAAGTATTAGCTAAGCCTGACTTCCAAGTATAAGTGTAAACTTGCAAGTTGCAATTATTTCATTCATTGAATTTGAAAGTCTTCTCTAGTACATTGCCCGGAACATAGTCATTTCTGAATCAATGCTTGTTGATTTATTGATAGAGTACTAAACATGAGAGTTGTGAAGCTTGATATGCTAAATAGAAAAGTTCAGTAAAGATGACGAAGGGCAATAAAAATATATCTTAAAGATCCATGATAAAACTGGAGCCTTTAAGTAAACAATTTTTTTTAAAATTAGACTACTCTATCCACTAGACCATGCTGCCTTTCAAAGACTATGAGTACTAATGAGACTAATTTTTATTATTATTATTTACATACACATAACTCTGATATCAACGAATTATGACAGTATGGGCTACTGGTCAAATGTATTTTTACAATATTACTATTATAGTTACACATTGCTGATGTTTAAATGAATATATTGTTTCATAAAACTATGTGGTAAAATCCAAGACAATCCCAAAGCACTCATGATGACAAAAGAATTGATAAGAGTCTGAATGAAAACTGAAGAACATTATTTTTCACTCTCTTTTTAAATTTTTTGGTTTGAGTTTTCTTTCACAAAATGACTAATATGAAACTTTTTATATTATTGCACCTATATAACCTAAATCGTATTACTTACCTCTTAGGGAGAAAAGGAGAGAATTTGGCACTCAAAAATTTTTAAAATGAATGCTAAAAATCGTTTTTACATATAATTGGAGAAAAAAAAGCAAATTTTAAAAAAAGACTGTGGTAAAGTCTGTGGAATGTTGTCTTACTTCATGAGAGTGAATGTGTGTTGCTTTTTCTAAGGAAGCCACATTGCACTTTCAGTTGTCCCAGATGGCTCCCTACAACCTAAGTTCATCTTTTCAATACCAGTATTCTTCCAAGTGATATTATATGGTGGCAAATTAAACATACTTCACAAAAACAAACTTTGTCAGTTATTTACTATGTACGAGGATATAAGGACAAAACATTAAACCATTCATGCCCTTAAAGAGCTTATATTTTACTGAGATTCCTGAAACAACAAGATCTATTAGCCACAATTGCAAATGACCCTAAGGTCAATGAAAAAACATGGAGGTAAGTAGGCTGCAAGGTGGTGCAATGGATAGAGTACTAGGCCTAGAATTCAGGAGATCTAAGTTCACTTCACACACTTATAGCTGTGTGAACCTAGCAAATCACTTAACCCCTATTTTGCCTCAGTACCCCATCTGTAAAATGGGGACACACCAGAAAAGGAAATGGCAAGTTACTCCAGTATCTTTGCCAAGGAAACCCCATGAACAGAAGTCCAACAAGTAGCCTGCATTTTATTACAAACAATCACTTTTACATAAGAAGTAGCGTAAAATAAATCATTTAAGCCATATATGATTGGAAAGGGAGAGAGGTAAGTCATACATACAATTTTGTGATAAGAGATGGACAGATTAAAGGTTACATTGGTATCCACAAAATATTAAGACTTAGACAAGGGTCCTCAACATGTAGAGTAGGTCCTTTAAGGAGGGTTAAATGGAAGGATGTGGACAAAAATTGCACAAGTTGAGGAAGCCTGGATAGATTACAGTCTGCACTGGTAGATAAAAAATATAGTGAGGAAATGATGGATCCATTAGTATATCAAAGAAAGCAGTATCCTTCCTTTAATCAACTGTTTCTGGAAATTTTCTGTTTCTCACCAATAAATTAGGCATTTTTTCCCCTGGCTTACACAGACTTGAACAGGAGTAGTGTGGAATGCTGCTTAGAAAAGCAAATTTAGCATTTGTAGAACTTATAATTGATTACATGATGCTGTGGTGGGGAGGAGGGAGGAGAAGGAGGGAAGAAAATTTGAAACCTAAGAAATTGTGGAACTGAATTTTGTAAACTAAAAGTAAATAAATAACTTTGTTAATTAAAAAAAAAGAAAAGCAGGTTTAGAGATTGGGAAAGAAAAAGAATTTTTAAAGAACTTTAATAATCTAAATTTTTGGCCAAACAAGTCCTAGTACATAAAAATATATCCTTTTTTTTGGAGGACAAGGCAATTGAGGTTAAGTGACTTGCCCAAGGTCCCACATCTAGTTAAGTGTCAAATGTCTGAGGCTCAATTTGAACTCAGGTCCTCTTGACTTCAGAGCCGGTGCTCTACTCACTGCACCACCTAGATGCCCCAAAATATATCCTTTTGAATCTGCATTATCAGACCCTGAAAACATAAACAATTCTGGAGTACATATTATTTGAATAACTTGCTTTGCAAAAAGGGTTCCTCACTCATTCTCCTGGAGACAACAAAGAATTCCTGAACAAATTCAATGTTGATAAAACTTAGGTCATAATACAGTAAAGAATCGAAGCACCAGGTAGCAGATTACCAGTTGTACAGTTAATGTGCCTCTGCCTCATATTTTCCTATCATAATTCCAAAGTGATACAAAAAAGATGAGACTTCAGCATATAATTAGGCTATACTCACAAACAACATCATTTAAAAACTCAGTTGTATGCCTGTAGTTAGATTATTAAGAGTAAACATCAATATCAATACTTGATCAGAAGAAAAAGTAAAGGATGAGAAGATACTACATGCTCCAAATTCTACCTGTTTAAGCTGATACTGCTAAAAAAAATAGAAACCAGGTAAAAGTAAAGAAATTGACTCTATCACCATTTCTTAGAGGAATTTAGCCAGTTCAATTGTCACCTGTAATGGTAATGGGAATTTGAAGCTCTTCCCTGCCCCTTGATAGGCTTAAGTGAATTTGAGGACCTTCCCTGATTTGAAAATAAGCTCTGCCCCCTAAAAGGCTGCATGTGGTCACAAGGGGCCTGTGGTGGGAGGATTGTTTTTCAGGAAAGCACAACTTTTGCTACTTTGTAGTCAAGTGGGTCATGACGGTTGTGATGTTCTCTGACTCTGGAGAAAGCTATATATAGTGTGAGGTTTTCCTCTGGGGTTCACTTTGGGAAGAGTTGTGTGATTTGGCCATATGAGACTGGGCAGTCTTTAAGGCCCCTGGCTTTGAAAACCCAGATGTTGGTGCTACTCTCTCTGGTTGACTAACTGTATGTATGTGATGGTCAGACAGCTGGAAGCCCTGTCTGTTGGTCTGTTGCATTGTTTTTTCCTCTGTCTACATTTTTGGTCTGCTTGTAACTTCTGTTTGTATTCTCTGAAGTTCAGGGTGCTAAATTTTGCCCTGAACTAGGTAAATGATATCTGTTTGATTAAAGTAATATTGTGTTAACCCTTTTTGAATTGCTTTCCTTTAGAAAAGCAGATCAAAGAACCTGTGCTAGCAGCTATACTGGGTACCTTAGGGTACTTGCTGCTGCATCACCACAAAAAAAGAGGCAGAAAAAGACAAGAAATTTTGTAAGCCAGCAAATACTTAAATTCATGGACGAGAAAAGAGACATAGCAATCAAAGCCAACACTGGTTTAGAATACAAATTCATTTAGAAAACATTATGGAGAAAAATGTCTTAAGTATAGAAATATTACTTCCTCAAAGAGCCAAAGGCAATTGAGGAGAAAACAAATGTTCAAAGTGTTTGGCATATGTAGACTATACAGAAGCCTCAAACATATACATAAATGTTTAATTCAAGAAATGAATCAGAAGGAACTGGAAATGGTAAATACTAAACAATAATACTAAATATAATAATGAATATTAAACAATAGCACACACAAAAATGAAACATATCCTATTTTAACAGAGAGAAAAAGATTTATTTCTAATGTAGGAATCATTCCTGAATCATCTGTGCTTACAGTCAGATTAATGACTCGTGATAAAAATTAGTATAAAACTACAACAAAGAATTAAAATGAGAAAAAAATGTCGTGTGCAATTTAAAAAACCTTAAACTTGACATTTAAGTGTCCTAAGCTTCCAAAAAGGAAGATGCAGATTGAAGAGATGAAAAGGCCCTAAATCTCATCTAAGTCAGCAAAACTTACCTGCCAGAGAGCTGTAGTATCCAAGAGCAATCTCAGTTGAGAATATAAACTTGTTAATAAAATATTACATGGAAGAATAGTGGAAGATTAATGTCTAGCATTTATATAGAGCTTTAAGGTTTTCAAAGTGCTTTACACATATCTTTTTTTAACCTCACAACTCTGGAAGGTGGGTATTATTGCTATCCTCATTTAACAAAGGAGGAACAGAGGTTAAATGATTTGACCAGGGTCACACAGCTAGCAAGTATCTCAGACAAAATTTGAACTCAGATTTTCCTGACTCCAGGTCTGGCATACTGTCCACAGTGCCACCTATTATATACAGAAATATCAAGTCAGAAAACAAAGCAAAACAGAAAGGTAGCAGGGTGGGAAGAAATAAGTAGTGGGAAGGAACTAGAATAAGTAAAGTTTGGCAAAAGATACAACCTGGTTGTCATCTGGAAGGTGTTTAAGAAAAGGACAATAGGGGCGGCTAGGTGGCGCAGTGAATAGAGCGCCGGCCCTGGAATCAGAAGGACCTGAGTTCGGAGCCGGCCTCCGACACTTGATCCGAACAAACAAAAACCTAGCCGTGTAACCTTGGGCAAGTTACTTAACCCCAATTGCCCTAAAAGGGGCGACTAGGTGGAGCAGTGAGTAAGAGTGCCGGCCTCGGAGTTGGGATGACCTGAGATCAGATCCGGCCTCAGAAAATGAGCACCCACGCATAAATAATGACTAGCCGTGTAACCTTGAGCAAGTTACTTAACCCCAATTGCTTTAAAAAAAAAAAGAAAAAAAAAGAAAAGGACAATAGACAAAAGACAGAAAAGATCTGCAAAGATCTTTCTTTTCACAATAAAGGATAATAAAATTGTCACATATAGACTTTAATATCACAGTATTGGATCTGCTTATAGAAATGATACTACAGAAAACAAAGATGGGAAAAATACCTGAACAAGATCAAATATATACACATCTGATGTGTGCTAGAGGTAACACAATTGTAAGGACACTGAGAGATCAATTCTCTAGGTATATATTGAGAAGGGGAAAATACCAATAGCATGGGAAAATTTTTTGAAATCTAATTAATAATAATAACAATAATAATAAAAGGTAAGCCAGAGAATATTAATGACTGTTGAGGTTTAGGGGTATAGGGACTCCAAAATGGCAACACATGGGTTCTGCCCAAATGAATTAGACCCAAGTCTTCTTTCAGACAAAGAAAAACACAATTTATTAAAGATCCTCCATATTAGCCAGACTCTTAAGGAATCTAAACATTTTTATAGCTAATGTAAATGGTGCAGATTGAACCTGAGTACTTTCATGGAAACAAGATGGATCTTAATAAAGATCTAGGAGAGAGGGATCTAGGGTTGGCCAAGTAGTCTGGGATGACTGGAGGAGGGGCCTAAAGAGTATCTTGATGGGAGTGGTGAGTAGGCTGGGGTGACTAGAGGTCAGATGCCAGGAACCAAGAGAATGGGGTTTAGATAGGATCAAGGATGGGTAATAGCCTAAGGAAGATAACAAACAATAGAGGGTTCAGCTAAATTAAGGGTAACAGAGAATTGGGCTAAGAAATAATGAAAAGCAAGGTGGCTAGGTGGAGCAGTGAATAGAGCACTGGCCCTGGAGTCAGGAGGACCTGAGTTCAAATCTGACCTCAGACACTTAACACAAAATTGCCCTACCTTCCCCTCTCAAAACAACAACAAAAACCAAGAAATAATGAAAGGTTCAAGCCTCAGGTGAATGCCAGATCAAGTGGGGAAATTCAAGGAGAGTTCAAGGTAGGGTTTTCTAGTGCCAGTATGTACTCTGTCACAACTATTGACCTATATCCTTACTTTCACATCTGAATAAAAACTTTATGAGAATAATTTCCATAGGAACCGAGGATATCTTTGATGAGATTATTAGTAGGTAATAAGCAAGGCTTCCTTAAGTGATGCTTCCCAGTTGTACCACATTTCACTATCACATAATTCATTGAAAGATGTAGAGAATATAAGATCTTACTGTTTTCTCCTGGAAACACATAAACATCTGATTGGTAGAACAAAATGCTTCTTTTAAAGATTTTCTTCCAACCAGATATTTCCTATGCATGCATCATCATTGTGCAAAAATCTTCACTGGAAGATAGGGTAGAAATACTTCATCCCATTACCCTCTAATAACTAATATCAGGAGAGACATAAAACTGGCAGAAATATGCTTATTGGAGTTGGTTGCTACTGTCAAGGGTCAGTTGGGAGAGCTGGTTCAGTTTTGAAAGAATTCAACCAGACCTTCTCTTAAGCCAAAGGGAGGTTTATTGATGCAAAAGCATATGGGCCTGAGACTTAGCAAGGAGCTAAGCAAAGGCATTGATAAAGGAAAAGGACCCAACTTATATAGCTAGAAAGCTATGCAGCCTGTAGGATGATGATGTAATTTTAGGGTTTCTAATGGGGGTTGGAGCTTTAGTTACAGGATGAGGAATATGGATGACACAAGATAAGGAAGACAGGAAATTTTATGACCTAGGATGGAGGGAGACAAGGAAGTTTTATGGTCCTGGATAAGGGGGAAGTTTTATGGTATTCCAAATGGTCCAGGATAAAGAGAAAGTTTACTTTAGGATCATCTGGCCTCCCAAGGTACTGAGAAAGCAACCCTTAATATTATTTTTAGCCCTTAGGGCACCTCTGTATCCATATCACTACTAACCTGGAGAAGATCAGTCCAAATTATATATAGAAAGATTGGTGGTGAGGTTCTCCCGATGTTCCAGTTTATGGGTGACATTGCCATAGTTTTGTCAGGCTCTAGAAAACGGCATAGCCACCTAAAAAAAGATCTACAATATTAAAAAGTGTTCAAATTATCCACACTGAGGGGGAAAAATGTATGAAGAATGCCTGTTATATAACTGACGAATCAACAAGTCTTTATTAAAAATTATGTACACTATGATACATAGTGAAATAGAAAACCTATATAGGGCTTTATCTATATCTTTCTATCATGTATTTATCAAGCTCCTACCCCCACATAATACACATACAGTCATTCCAAATGGACAATGAGTTGGGTCCTTAAGTAAATGAGGTGGAGGGGGCTAGATTGCATTTGGAAAAATGCAAAATTCTTAGTGATTCCAAACTTTTTCCCCCAAAATAAAGGCTTGTTTTTTTTTTAATACCAGTATTCTACCACTGTAGTTGTATAAGCTATGAGTCACAAAACACTATTGTCTAAAAAATTAAAAATGAGTATTAATGAAAGAGCTATGCAGGTCCATAGTGAGTGTAAGCAGATTGCAACACATTCCAAACAGGAGAATCAGATTAAAGGAAGTCATCATGTATGATCTAAAAAGATTAGTAAGTTATGTGGTGAAAGTAGGAGATAACCTGTGAATTGCCTCTGTATTTCAATAGAATTCTTTCAATGCCAAGAGAAATCTAGGAAGGCCCCCAACACAGTGAGTGAATCTCCTATGGTGAATTTATGGAAAGGACATGTTCAAGAGTCAAACAAGGTAGATTGATGAGTTTTAATACTGTTAGATGGCCTGCCTATATCAGTAAGATGATGAATCTGCAACCCCTTATAGATCTATTGATTGTCAATCTATAGATTGACTATTTCTCAATGCCACAAAAGTACATCTTTTTAACACAAATCTTTCCTTACTGATGCTATATGGATACAAATGTGGAATGCCAAGATCTTGGACAAATCAGTATCATATGTAATTGAAAGAGTAATTTAAAGGAGGGGAGTGGGTGGTTGTAGATGACAATTTGCATAGGAAATGTGACATAAAAATATTATCAAAGGTACTGTGAGAAATGCTGGCAGTTTTGTTTCCATAGATTCTATAGGAACAATGGATGTTTATATGCAGGAAGGCATAAAACTGTAATGAAGGGCCTGAGCTAGGCTGGCTCAGATCAGTTGGGGGATGGTCACTAACTTTTCATTAACACGAAGGCTTAATGGGTAGGTAGGGAGAGTTGTAACCCAGAAGAGCTGGAGCCAATCCCAGCTCTGAAGGGAAGAATGGCAGGAAAGTCAAATGAAATGAGCATTAAAAGGGCTTGCCTTTGTCTGATCCTTTGTAGTCTTTTTTGGGAGGCTAGCCATTTATTTATTACAGAATAAACGTAAAATCAACATAATGAAAACCTTCCTGATATTTCCAATAAATATTTATTCCTAGACTGAGCATGTTTTTATAACAGTATGTATGACTAGGAAAAGGGAATGGAAATCTGTCCCAGTGAGAATGAGAGGCAAGAGACAGACAACCTCATAACTTAGAGTTAGAAAGCACCATGCTTTGCACATTGTAGGCATTTAATACATGTTTGTTGAATTGGAGTTTGGGTAAATTTTCCATTGAGAATTTATAGACCTATATAAAAGGATGTGTTAAATACTTATGTACCAGGCACTGACTATACTGCCTACCATCGTTACAGATATAAACTAAGATAGTCCCTATCTTCAAGAAGCTTACATTCTACATTCTTGTAGTGGACAGAGATTTACACAACATTATATTACATGAGGAGGTGGTGCTCAGTAAAAAAGGATCATATCAAGAATTTATAATCTAACATGAATATGTAGCCAGAAATCTTAGGTTAAAAGGTACCCTAATAAACTTTCAGATCACTCTAGAACTTTGTTTAAACCTTATTTTAAAATACTGAAGTCGCTTAATGAAATGGGCAGAGTTCTAGACTTGGAATCAGATGACACTAAGTTCAAATGTTGCTTCTAACACCTTCTAAATGGGCCTTGGTATAATGGTAATGAGGATTTGAAGATCTTCCCTGCCTCTTGTAATGGCAAGCAAACAAGTACTTAGTGCCTTGTTTCAAGTTGAGCCTTGCCCTTGATTATATCAAGCCTTTGTTAAGAAACAGAACTTGTGAATCCCACAATGGGAGGAACTTGCTGATGCAACAGGAAGGGGGTGGAACAGGGAGGAGGAACTAATGATGAGATACAAATCTGAGCACAAGCTGAGAGAGCCAGAACTTCTGGGAGCAAGCAGCATGGAGGCTGAGAAGCTACTGTGAGTGAGAGAGGGGCATCCTTGCTTAAGGGAGTTTGTTTTGTTTTGAAAGCCTGATGGAGGGAAGGTTTGGGAAGGCTTGGGAATGTTGGTGTTTGCTGCATTGGTTATGTGTACCAACTTTATGGTTACTATGATAAATTGGATTTTCTGGTTTTTGGATTTGGCTTTCTGGTATTTGAATAAATACTTTGGTTCTCTTCCATCTGGAGAGTCTGATACATTTTGTGATTTACAACAGCACCAGCATATTCATAGCTGCGATAGGCACTGTGAATATAGCATTGGTGTTATATTTGGCAACGAGGATGGGATCACAAAATATCAGACCTCTATTTGGAGGCAGGAGGGCTTTAGAGGAAGAAATGGCTATCCCAGGATGGGAGAATTTGACTCATTCTTCCCTAGCAAGAGAACGGGCTAAAAGCACAGGGCTCTGTGAAAACTGGGAACTGAGGCTACAGAAGGGAGAACCCAGAAATTTGGAAAGATGTTTGCAAGAAATACCAACAGAACCAGAGAAAGAACTGTCAGGGGTATGTAGGAGAGGCTGGGCCTTGCTAACAAGTTATCATCTTATGTGTAAAAGTAGAGATAAGCTGCTCGAGGAGAAAGCTCAGATGGCAAGGGAGTTGGCTGGTTTGCATGAGCATTTTTCTATTCCACAGCATTTTGGCTCAAGTTGGAGGGTCTCAGGTGGCAGAAGAACAAGCTACTGCTCATTTAGCTAAAAAGAAGTGAAACACTAACGGAAGAATGTGCATGCAGCTCTTGTGAAGGCTGGGCAGAGTTACCCCAAACTGCCAGGAGAATAAGTAGAGTTAGATGAGGAGACTTCTGATGCAGAAGATGTCCCTATTCTAAAGAGAAAGCAAGAGAGCCGCCAGGGCCAGAGTTCAGGGAGGTAATTGAGGATTCCACTCACAAGAGGTTACTGACATATTAAATCAATTCACCCAACAATGGGAGAGTCTTTAGTGTCTTGGATGGTAAGAATCAGTGATGAAGGAGCCAGAGGAGTATCACTAGATAGTGTGGATTGCTTAAAATTCATAGGCTTCTGCACACCAAGCTTTTAGAGATTACTATATGCAAGGAGGGAACAACACAACTAATCTGTTAGCTTTAGCTGCAGAGGGATGCAATAGGCAATATCCTCCTGACTCTATGTGGCCTGGTGGAGACAGACCCTGGTACTCAGAGACTGTATGAGAAAGCTGAAGGAGGAGATAATGAAAACTGTTATCATGGTTGGAAACACAGATACATATCACGATATCCCCCTAGCAGTTCCTCATAGAAATATCATAGTGAAGATGGCTCCTCCTGCTTATAAGCACCTAATTCTAATTCTACTAATTGGGGAAATAGGGCACTCTCTTTGGGAGGTGCTGAATAAAATTTCACAGGTCAGTGACTTAGGGGAATGGGAAAATGAGAAATTTCCTTGGGAGAGGAGAGTAAATAGCCAGCAGATTCCAAGACAGAATAGACTGACAAGAAGAGAATTGTTTACTGCTCTATTGAGATCAGGGGTAGATTTTAGAAGAACAGATGGTATTCCAACTTAAGAGTTGCATTCGATGTATCAATAAAAGGTACTTAATATTAGACTGAATAGGGAAGTAGGAAACACCCCTACAGATACTCCTGAATCATTGTATCCAAGTTTGCCACATCTTCAGGGAGAATAGGAATTAGGCCTAGTCCCAGCCCAGATTAAAGAAATACACAGACGGGATTACAGACCCCATATTGGTTTAACAATATATTGGAAAAATGGATCAACCACTGTAACTAGGGCATTTGTAGGTACTGGGGCAGAGGCTTCCCTTATCTATGGAAACCCTGATAAATTTAAACATAGAACTCCTATTACCATCACAGGACTGGGAGGGGCTGAAGTATCAGCCAGACAAGTTAAACTAACTATGAAAATCAGACAATTACCTAAGAAAGAATATACCGTGGTTATTGTACCCATTCCTGAATACATAATTAGAATAGATATATTGAGAGGTGTGACTCTGAATTTACCTGAAGGAAGATACCAACTTGCTGTAAGGAAGATAGGAATTAATATAGTTTTAGTGGGAAAAATAAAAAAAAAATGGACCCAATTACTTTACCTGAACCTTTGAAGTAATTACTTTAAAGCAGTAGTGTGTTCCAGGTGGGCAAGATGAAATTACCACTATGATAAAGGAATATGTTGAAGTATAATTGTTAGTCCCTACAACCTCATTATGGAATAATCCTGTCTGATGAGTAAAAAAATCAGATGGGATGTGAAGAATGACTGTGGACTATAGACAAATGAAAAAGGTGACTCGTCCCTTGTATGCTGCTATTCCAGCTGTTATCTTAATAGAAAGGATCCAGAAATATGATGGGACTTGGTATGCAGTTATTGATTTAGCCAATGCTTACTTTACCATACCAATAGACTTAAACAATGGGACCAGTTTGCTTTCACTTGGCAGGGCAGACAATATACTTTCACCCGCTTGCCGCAAGGATACCTGCACAGCCCCATTATTTGTCATAGGATTGTGGCTAAACAGTTGAATGAATTAAAGCTACTTGGTGTGTACACTTACACTTATCCACTACATTGATGATATCATGATACAGGAAAAAGATGCAAAAGAAGTGGAGATCCTTGATTGGAGATTGAGCATATGCAAAACAAAGGGTGGGAAATTAACCTTGTAAAGATTCAAGGACCAGCTTAAAATGTAAAATTTTGGGGTATATACATTGGAATAAGGGACTACAAGAAATTCTTCCACAAGTCTGACAAAAGATTCAGGATATTCCTACCCTTAGCAATAAGAAGGAGGCCCAAAAGTTCATAGGATTGTTTGGGTACTGGAAGTACCACATTCCACATGTGGGACAGATTTTGAAACCTTTATATAAAGTCACTCAGAAGAAATATGAATTTGACTGAAGCCAAGGCTGCTATACAATTGGCCCTGGATTTTTGGCCTATATACAAAATGGCCCAGTGTAATTACAAGTGTCTGCACAGGATGATCACACAAACTGGAGCTTATGGCAAAAGCAACAAAGCCAAAATGTACCCTTGGAATTTTAGGGTAGGAAACCCCTTCATCTGGAGTTCACTATACACCTTTTGAAAAGCAGTTTTTAACTGCATATTGGGCTTTGGTAGAGACTGAACAACTGACTCTGGGCTATGAAGTGGTATTAAGACCTGGAATCCCGATTATAACCTGGATAATGAGAACCCCAGCTTTTCACAGAATTGGACATGCCCAAGAGGCTAGTATAATCAAATGGAAGTGGTATATTCAAAATAGAGTGAAAACAGGCAAAAGCGGACTCTCTGCTCTACATGAATCTATAGCAAACATAGAGACTGAGGGGAATTATACACTCCCTGAGCCAAAGCAACAGTTGGTACAGTTCTCTGTAAAATGGAATGAGAGATATGTGATGGATTAACTGAAGAACAAAAGAGATGTGCATAGTTTACTGATGGGACAGTAAAATACTTGTGCCACAAAAGACATTAGAAAGCAGCAGCCTATAACTCATGTACTAGGTGGACTTTGGAAAGTACTGGGTTAGGTGGAAGTAGTCAATATGCTGAACTTATGGCAGTATATCAAGTCATCAAAATAGAACAAGAAGGACAATGTCATATATTCACTGATTCATGGGCGGTAGCTAATGGGTTAGCTACATGGATGCCCATGTGGAAAATCAAAATTGGGAAATTCATGGCAAACAAGTCTGGGGCAAAGAATTATGGGAAAATATCTGGAACATGTCTTTGGTCACTGACTTGTCAGTTTTTCATGTAGATACTGACGTGGCCCTCACCACCCTAGAACATGAGTACAATGCTCATGCTGATCGACTGGCAAATATTGCCACTGAACATACTGTCCCTACTTTGACAACAACTGATGATCCAGTATTTGTAAAATGGGTCCACCAAATACTGGCCATTTGGGGGTCCAGGCCACACACCAGTGGACACAAGATCGAGGTATTAGTATCTCTCATTCACTGTTAAAACAGATAGCAGAAGAATGTCATATATGTCAATTGGAAAAGGAGCAAACTGTTCCTCGGGTAGTGACTGGAGAGATAGCAAGAGGAAAAGTCCCAGCCCAAATCTGGCAAGTAGACTATATTGGTCCCCTCCCCCCAAGATAAAGGAGGCAGATTTATATGTGCTTGTGTTGACACCTATTTGGGTGTACTAGTGGCTTGTCCTTATAAGAATGCGACCCAGAAAAACACCTGTAAAACTCTAGACCTCATAAGTCTGTATTATGGAACCCCAATGCAGAGTCAAAGTGACAATGGGTCACATTTCAAAGTTAATGAAATGAAGAAATATTGTCTACTAAACAATATAGAATGGATACATTGTACTCTGTATTATCCACAAGCATATGGGTTAATTGAAAGAATGAATGGATTATTAAAAGAACAATTAAGGAAGTTAAGTTCCAATAATTTGTATCAACATTGGAAGGATAATTTGTACATGGCTTTACATAATTTGAATAATAGGCCATTGAAAGGAAGGACACCTCTAGCCAGAATGATGACCCCAAATCTGCAAATTAGAAAACAGCAAACACATAAGATCCCAAATATCGAGTATTGGACTTTGAGGCCAGATGTCCTAGGACCATACCTAGGAACACCTGGTTCAGTGGGGTATGATTTACATTGTTCAGAGGACTTTTGGTTGGACAGAAAAGAAACAAAAAAAATAGCCACTGGCATATGCATAAGAATCCCTAAAAATCACTTTGGACAGATTTTATGCAAATCAGGATTAGCAGCCCACAGAATACACATATTGGCTGGAGTAATAGATTCTAATTATCAAGGAGAAATTATTGTGATATTTCATAATTTAGGTGAAGGGCCCATACAGATTCATAAAAATGACAGGATAGTTCAAGTGATTATTATTCCTTGTAAAACAATACCACTTGTAAAAACTGACCCTCCTTCCAAAATAACTGTCAGAGAAACTGAAGGATTTGGTTCTACAGATAGAATAAAATTGGGAGCTAAAGTATCGGTAAAACAGAAGCCAGTTGATGTTACAAAGGTTTATTCTGGAGAAGATGATTACAAAATTTTACCCTTAACTCATATGTTCTACCATGATTGAGGCTACAATAGTGGGCTCATGGACTCCAGGAGCATGGCTGATCCTATATCTACCTTGTTTCTGGTTATTGTCTCTTTGCTTCTTGGCTTTTTGTCTGTTTACCTCATTTGCTAGATTTGTTTCTGTAGGTTTGGTACCCTCCACCTTTAGATGCTTGATAGCTTAAGCTGGATGTCACCTCCTGTCTGTAACTGTGATGTGTCACCCCTGGACCTGGCATCAAGCACATTAAGAACTGACCTCTCAAATGGGACCCCTTGGGACAGGGACAGCTCTACATCTGATTTCAGCAGCAAGTAGCCGTAGAAGAAGAGACCTTTGCCCCTTACCCCAAGATTCTGGGGCCTCATTTGCTCAGGGTGGAATGACGGGGAACTTGTGTTCAAGCCCCACCCTAAAATATTGTTTTCTGTGTTTATTGTGTGCTATTCTTGTTACATTGTTGTAAAATTCTGTTGACACCAGTTATTCCTAATGTATTTTTGCCAAGTAAGGGACATGAAAGATCTTGGGGGTGAATGAAGGGGTTATGGGATTTAAAGATCTTCCATGCCCCATTGGGCTTTGCTGCCATAGCAGGAATGGGTGGGGAAAAAGGAAGAGAAAGCCAAGCTAGAGTGCATGTGGTGACTAGCAGCTGCAGTGGCAGTAGTAGCAGCAGTGGCAGCAGCCTTAGCAGCCGAGGAAAAGGTGGAAGGTGGAGATGCAAACTCCTTCTTTGAGCCAGCCAGAATTTCTGTTAAGGACTCCTGCTGAGAACTGCCAGGGACAGGAACTGTGGGGGGCTGGAGCTGCTGGGAGCACTCTTCCTGGATGCTGAGCAGTTGTTGTGAGTGGGGAGAGGAGGACCTTTGCCTGAGGTAGCCTGTTCTATTTTGAAGGCTTGAGAATGTGGGTGCTTACTACATTAACTACTTGTGCCAACTTAATAACTACTGTGATGGCTTTGATTTTTTGGGGACTCAGTTTTCTGTTATTTGAATAAATGTTCTAGCTTTATGCCATATGTAGAGAGTCTGGTAAATTTTGTGATTAATAACCATATGAGCATATTTATAGTTACCATAGGCATTGTGAATAATGCATTGTTGATCAGTTCACAACTCCACCAACAATGCATTAGTGTTCTAATTTTCCAAATCCTGTCCAGCATTTATCATTTTCCTGTTAAGTCATCTTAGCCAATCTGACCAGTAAGATATGGTGCCTCAAGAATTGTTTTAATTTGCATTTCTCTAATCAATAGTAATTTAGAGCATTTTTTCATATGCTTATGGATATCTTTAATTTCTTCCTCTGAAAATGGTCTGTTCATATCCTTTGACCATTTACCAATTGGGGAATAACTTATATTGTTATAGATTTGACTCAATTTCTCTGTATACTTTAGAAATGAGGCCTTTTTCAGAAACACTGGTTATAAAAATGCTTTCCCAATTTTCCACTTCCCTTTTAATCTTGGTTACATTGACTTTATTTGTACAAAATCTTTTCAATTTAATATAATCAAAATAATCCATTTTGCATTTCATAATGCTCGCTAAATCTTGTTTGGTCATAAAATCTTTCCTTCTCCATAAATCTAACAGATAAACTATTCCTTGCTCTCCCAGATTGCTTACAATATCAGCCTTTATACCTAGATCATGCACCCATTTAAACTTTATTTTGGTATACAATGTAAGATATTGATCTAGACTCAGTTTCTTCTATACTATAATGTAGTTTTCCCAGCAGGTTTTTTTTTTTTTTAATAGTGAGTTCTCATCTCAGAAGCTGGGCTCTTTGGGTTTATCAAACAGCAAATTACTATAGTCATTGACTACTGTGTCTCATGTACCTAATCAATCCCACTGTTCCACTACTCTGTTCTTCAGCCAGTGCCAAGTAGTTCTGATGACTGCTGCTTTATAATACAGATTAAAATCTGGTATGGCTAGGCCACTTTCCCTAGCATTTCTTTTCATTAACTCCCTTGATGTTCTGGACCTTTTCTTCTTCCAGATGAATTTTGTTACTATTTTTTCTAGCTCCATAAAATAAATTTTTGAGCAATTGATGAGCATTTGATGTTTTCCCGATTATTTACATCTGACTTTATTTGTGTGAAAAGTGTTTTGTAATTGTGTTCATATGGGTCCTGGTTTTGTTTTGGCAGGTAGATTCCCAAATATTTTATAATGTCTTTAAATGGAATTTCTCTTTCTATTTCTTGTTGTTGGATTTCATTAGAAATATATAGGGATGCTGAGGATTCATGTGGGTTTATTATATATACTGCAATTTTGCTAAATTTATTTATTATCTCAAGTAGTTTTTTACTTGATTCTCTAGGATTCTCTAAGTATGTCATCATATCATCTGTAAAGAGTGAAAGCTTAGTATCTTCTTTGCCTAATCTGATTCCTCCAATTTCTTTTTCTTCTCTTATTGCTACTGCTAACATTTCTAGTACCAAATTGGATAAGAGGGGAGATAGTGGACATCCTTGTTTCACTCCCGATCTTATTGGAAATGCTTCTTCCTTATCCCCATTATATGTAATATTTGCTGATGGTTTTAGATAAATGCTACTTATTTGAAGGATGACTACATTTGTTCCTATACTTTCTAGTGTTTTTTTAATAGGAATGGGTCTTTGTGAATTAAGCACTGGTTCTATACTTGGGCAACTTCCTGAGATTTACTAAAAGTCATAGATTACATCTGTGTTAGTGGAGAATGGACTGCCACTAGCATTTTTCCATTTCAGAGATATCCGAGATTTCCAGCATTCACATATTTAAATCTTAAAAAACCAAAAAACATAGAGAACTGGGGGAAATGGGAAATGAGTTTAATGCCATAGCAGGCTTTTTACCTTCTGTCTCTGAAGAGATGATCTATTTTACCTACCTCATGATCTAGCTACACCAGCCTTTTTCTTGTTTTTGGCACAAGACAGATTCTATGTGGGCCTTGTAAACTGTGGCTTACAGAAGACACAATTAGCTCCAGATTCTAATCTAGGTCTTTTCACTGACTGCCTCCTTTCTGCTACTTAGAATACTCTCCCTCTATACCTTGGCCTTCCAGGCTTCCTTTAAGAGTCAGTCTCCAGGTCTCTCCTTTCTCCCACAGATAGTGCCAAGATTCACTTCCATTTAATTGTATGTAAATAAAATTAATTGCATATAGTTGTCTTCATTAGAATGAGAGCTCCTTGAGGGTAGAAATGTTTGTGTTTGCCTTTCTTTGAATCCCAGTGCTTAGAATGGAGCTCACAAGTGTTTAATAAATTCTAGTAGAATGATTACCTTTTGACTCGATTATTCTTATCCCAATATACACAAATTCTCAAAACAATGCAGAAACTAGGACCTAGGGGCCTTTCTAATCTTTTGTTTCTTTTCTACTTTCCTTTAGCCCACTCTTGGGCATTCTTATTGCTTGGTAACATTTGCAGACGTAGGGACATATAAAAATACCAATTCAGTTACAAGCATTGATAATAAAGAGAATGTTTGGCTGTAGTAGAGATTATTTGTAGATTACTTTTGCCAAAAATAACAAAGGTGAAGTTAAGGTATAATGTATGGAGAATGTCTACAAATTTGAGCAGAAAGAATGATGGATCATATAATCACTGAAAAGGAATTTTTAATAACCAAATTCTGGAAAATAGAAAACCACTCACCTACACATATGCTTCTTTTCCATTAAATTTAACATGAGCAAAGAAAGTGTATCTTTTCTTTCAAGTTTAAATACTGAATTTCAAAAATAAAAAAGACTTCATAACTACTGAAATCTACATAAATAGCTTTTGGGGGGAGGTAGAGTAGGAAGCTCTAGAAAGTGAAACACAGGGCATGATGTTTTTGTTTTTGTTGCAGAGTCAGGCTCCCTAACAAGAAAAAAAATGGAGAAAAAAATTAACAATGGTGTCTTTTCTTAAACAATGAATGTTATTTTCCTCTAGGCATCAGGGAGTTTTAAAATTTGACAGAATTATTCAGCTTTCAAAGCATTCCACATTCCCCACCCACAAGCAAATGCTGTTAGGGCCCAGTTTCAGCCAATTTAGAGCCTAGGAATAGTTTTGTAAATACTAGATCAGATTTCTTAAATGTTCATACTCCACAAATGGATACTTTAAATTGTAATAATGAACAGCCTGATGAAAAGTGCCAAAGCTTCTCCCCACTTCATATACTTATTAACTTAGTGGCTTAGCAAAATTAATTTTTAATGAATGGCTCACCAAGAAGATGAGAGCGTATGAGAAGTGCCAGGAATCACTATTAATTTGTTGAATTGGTCTACAAAGCTTTCAAAATTTGGAGATATTTTATACTACAATCAAAATTAAGGATTAAAGGAACTCTAGAAAAATATGCTATAATTGAACAAAATACAATTGTGATTTCCACGATATATAATACATCTTTTAAAGTGCTTGCTATGTCCCACGAATCATACCAAACCCTGGGAATGTAATTAGGAGCAAAAAGAAAGTCTGCCCTCAAGGGCAGTCTAAAAGGCGGAAGACAACTCATAAAAGAGCTGAAAAGTGTGGGGGTACACTGGCCCGCCTGGGCACTTCTTCAAGTGGAGATTCTGAGAGGAACTTATCAGTTGGGAGGGCATTGGATTTTGTAAGGAATTATTCTTTTCTGTGAAGTAGAATTAGAAACAAAATGATAACTTTTTGTTATTCCATTAGGATACCAACTCAATATTTATTCTTTGAAAAAAGGGACCAAAACACCCCTTCCCCCCACCTCCAAATTCTATACCCATAAATATTCTGAAAACATTCTCCTGTAGGGATGGATGGAAAACTTTAAAAAAATTATTTGAATACTACAGATATACAAAAAAACATCAATTAAAGGCCAAGTACAATGGTTCTCAATTAATGTTTTCTGTGGTTCAGTGGTGGCCAATTAAAAAGAACAAAAGCTTCCTATGCTTGCTGTACAGTCTAGTGCGTTCATGCTTTCTTTCATTTTGTTCACTGAAGGAAAACAAAGCTTAAGCTAGATAAAAACAGATGCTTCTCATTCCACTCCTCCCTGCCCCTCCTCTTCACTCAATTAAGAAACTTTTTTTTTTTTTTGAAGGAAAAAATCCTATGTATATTTGGCCTGGAAGTCCACGCCATAGGACCACAGATAAACCTAACATATGGAGCTTTTGATCATTAAGCTACTTGGAAGTAGTGTAATTTTTCCCATGTGCTACATTAGAAAGATCACTGGTGTGTGTGTGTATAGGGAGCGAGAGTGAGAGCAAGAATCTAGGTTTAAACCCTGTCTGTAAGAGGCTTTGGGCAAATCACTCAATCTCTCTATGCCTACAAAACAAAGGGGTTGAATTATAGAACATTTAAAGTTCCTTCCAGTTCTAGTCCTATATTCCAGGTTGGTTATAGGTCCTTTTTTGGATGCCATATCATACTTCCTTTCCATAGTAAGCCTGCAGTCTCTTAAAATGCCTGGATTTACCCCATACTAGATTGTTAATTAGCTATGCTGCCACTATCCTGTACTTTAACAGCTGACTTTAAGAATGAAGGAAATAGGACTTTACAGTTGGGTCTATTACATTTTTTCTTGTTAGATTTGCCCATCATTCTAATCTCCTGAGACCTTTTTGATTCCTATTCTGTCACAAAACGTGTTAGCTTTAAAAAATATTTTTTTAATATGTTAGTCCCTTTAAACTTTATGCCAAACAGCAAAGAACTAATGATGTTAGATTGCTGGGTCATTCCATCAGAAAATTCCTTACTAGCTGAAATGGATCTATTAAAGGTTACTCTGCGTCCTATAATGCAGCCAATTCTGATCCAGCTAAGTGCAATGTCATTTAGCCTACAACTTGACTACAAGGAGAATATGACATATTTTGTCACATGTCTACAGAAATACAGGGGCAAAATGATTTAATTTTCCTGTGTTCTGCCTAAGAAAACCAACAAATTAAAAACAAAAAATAAAACAAACCATAAGGTTAGTTTGGCTTTTAATAATGATCACATTTCTTCAACAAACCATCCTTTTACATAGCACATATGAAGATTTTGTCAGGAATCAAAAGCAAGTTTATTGTCCTATCTTTTGAAGATTTATCCTTTTTAGAGGCAGCTAGGTGGCACAGTAAACAGAGCACCAACCTTGGAGTCAGAAGGACTTGAGTTCAAATTTGACCATTGAGACCTGACATACTTAGTAGCTATATGACCTTGGGCAAGTCACTTAACCCCAATTGCCTTGCCTTCCCCCCTCCAAAAAAATCTGTGAAGGTAAAAATGACACATGAAAGCATTTTATGAAGTGCAGTCTTATATAAATGTAAAACACATAAAAAAGGTACAGCTTGTGTAAGAAATCTGGTGCAAATTGTAGATAGCCAAAACACTAGGAAGAGAATATATGTGTGTGTGCATATATATATATATATATATATATATATATATATATTTTTTTTTTTTTTTTGAGAGGGGAAGGTGGGTAGTCGGGGTTAAATGACTTGCCCAAGGTCACATACCTACTAAGTGTTAAGTATCTGAGGTTGAATTTGAACTCAGGACCTCCTGACTCCAGGGCTGGTGCTCTACTTATTACACCACCTAGCTGCCCCAGCAACAGAATATTTACTGAGCAAAAATCAAAGTTACAATAATTTTATAAAGATATAGCCATCTTTTAAGTTTTAAATAACTTCCTAACAATGGGGCTAAGTGTATAAAAAGAAACCAATTTCAAGGCCCCAGACCAAATTCTGACAGAACTTTCCTTTTAGAAAATGCTGACAAACATGTGGAGAGAAGACCATACTATGTAGCCAGAGGTTTACATGTTTAGAGCTAGGAGATTTAATGAGTCTTACAAAAGTCTGAACCAGGCAGTGCATCACTCAAGTTAACCTATTGGAGATAAATGCTATGCAAAATTTATTAAATAAAATTTCATATAGCCATTAAACTAATAGTGCCTCAGTAAAAGTGGTAAGCTGGGGGTTGTTGGAGGGAAAGAAATTTGCTTGGAATGATCCAAATTCTCTGGGTTCATGTTCTTTTAGTTATAAACAAATGAAACATTATATAAGACAGCTTATTTCACAGATTTGCAAAATATCAATCAATCAAATACTTGCATATTATCAATCAAACTACATCTCCTCAAACATAATTACGTTTAGTAAGTCAAAATGCATAGCTTGACCATCTGTTAATTCATGCTACCCCCATCCCTTACTCACGACCCAACTTTAAAAAGTGGGTGGTAACATGTATTTCAAACTATACTCCAAGGGCAAATAACTTTTCATGAGTGGTAGATATTTATGAAATTATAACCTAGAAAACTGCATATCACAATTAAATTTTATTTAAATAGGAGATTTTTCCAATACCATGCCTAATTTGATAGGCAGTACTGCTAAAATTTACTCCATTTTTAAAGCATTACAAAAATTTGGAAAGCTGTGTCATGTTTATCTGGCAACATTAATGTTAAGTTTTCATTTCTTACCCAAGAACATAAGAAATTAAGCATTTTCAGGAATGTTACTAAACTGACTTATAGTGTATTAACTTCTCCTGTAACCGAAAACCTTTTTGATTTTAATCTTAGTTACAACTGGAGATTTATATTGTCTGCATTTTTACTACAGGAATCCTATGGTAAAGGAATTGAGTGAGTGTGTGATTACAAAACTATGAAATTATAACTCCATCTAAACAAGCTGATTTTAGGAGTCTAGCTGCCCAATAACTACACTGAAATTTTAAAAAAATATATACTTCAAATTAAGTTTTGCTTTGGAAATGTGTTTGGGTTGTTTTTTTTTTTTAAATCTCCAGATGATCCTCACAATTAGTTGAATTTCACACAGTAGAAATTTTGTTATCAAAAATGACCTCAAAATACAATCTCTTTCATTTTAAGAAACAACAACAGGGGCAGCTAGGTGGTGCAGTGAATAGAGCACCAGCCCTAGAGTTCAAATTCAGCCTTACACACTTAATACAAAAACTAGCCATGTGATCTTGGGAAAGTCACTCAACCCCAATTGCCCTACCTTCCCCTTTCCAAAAAGAAAAAAAAAAAAAAGAAACCACAAGGTGGGGTGGAGCCGAGATGGGAGAGTAGAAAAAGGACTTCTGTGTAGCTCCAGCTCCCAACACCTCCAACACATGTAAAAAAAAAATTTAAATATTTTTTAGCAATTTTATAAAATTTTTAAAACAAATTTTAGAGCTACAGAACCCACAAAATGACAGTGAAAAACAAATCTCCTGCTGAAGACAACCCAGTAGGCTGACAGGAAAGGTCTATTGCATGGAGCTGGGAGCCCAGTGCAGTGTTGCATGAGCCACGAGGTTCTGGCTCCAGGGCTGCCCTGACCAGCAGCAGCCAGAGAGTGAATGAGAGTGAATCACCAGCATCTGTGGCAGTTTCCAGACTTCTCAGCCCATAAATGCCAAAAACAAAGTAAAAGGTCAGTGTGGACCTCTGTTGCAACTGTGGGGATAAGGGCATGGTCCGGCCCCTACCCCCAGTGAGAAGTGGTGAAGGTGCAGTGGTTGCAGTTGCTGCCATGTAGCTACTTCCAGAGCTCCTGGCCTGCAGAACGTAGAGGTACCAAAAGACCATTCAGAAGGTAATTGCTCTTACTTTCACCTGCTTGGATCTGGATTACAGTCTTGGGGTGTGTGGCCAGTGTGCCAGACTGCAGAAAGGGCACCCTCCTAATGGCCCCGGCAGCTGTGAAAACCCTAGCAATTTGAGGCACAGCTCTCTGAAATCTGGAAACAGAGTTCTACCACACCAAAGGGCTCAAAAGCCAAGTAACTGGCTGGCAATATGAGCAAGGGGAGGAAACACAAACAGACCATAGAATCCTTTTTTGCCAACAAAAAGGATGAAAACATGGAGCAGGAAGAAGACAATGAAGTCAGAACTGCTGCATCAAAGGCTTCCATGAAAAATATGAACTGATTACAGGCTGTGGAAGAGTTCAAGAAAGATTTTAAATAGCAAGTAAGAGAAGTGAAGGAAAAAATTGGGAAGAGAAATGAGAAAGACATGAAAAAATCATAAAAAGTGAGTCAACAGCCTGCTAAAGGAGACCCAAAAAAATACTGAAGAAAAGAATACCTTAAAAAATAGATTAACTCAAATGGCAAAAGAGTCCCAAAAAGCCAATGAGAAGAATGCCTTAAAAAGCTGAATTTGCCAGATGGAAAAGAATTTCAAAAACTCACTGAAGAGAATAATTCCTTCAAAATTAGATTGGAGCAAATGGAAGCTAATGACTTTATGAGCAATTAAGATACTATAAAACAGATCCAAACAAATGAAAAAAATAAAGGCAATGTGAAATATCTCATTGGAAAAACCACTGACCTGGAAAACAGATCCAGGAGAAATCATTTAAAAATTATTGGACTACCTGAAAGCCATGATCAAAAAAAGAGCCTAGACACCATCTTTCAAGAAATTATCAAGCAAAATTGCCCTGATATTCTAGAACCAGAGGGCAAAAATAGAAATTGAAAGAATTCACCGATTGCCTCTTGAAAGAGATCCCCAAAAGAAAACTCCTAGGAATATTATGGCCAAATTCCAGAGTTCACAGGTCAAGGAGAAAATACTGCAAGCAGCCAGGAAGAAACAATTTGAGTATTGTGGAAACACAATCAGGATAATACAAGACCTAGCAGCTTCTATGTTAAAGGATAGAAGGGCTTGGAAGGACTAAAACTAAGAATCACCTACCTAGCAAAACTGAGTATAATGCTTCAGAGAAAAATATGTCATTCAGTGAAACAGAGGAGTTTTGATTCTTGATGAAAAAACCAGAGCTGAACAGAAAATCTGACTTCCAAATACAAGAAGCAAGAGAAGCATGAGAAAGTAAACAGGAAAAAGAAATCATAAGGAACTTATTAAAGTATTTACATTCCTACATGGAAAAAATGATAATTGTAACTCATGAGACTTTTCTCAGTATGAGGATAGCTGAAGGGAATATGTATGTATAAATATGTATACATACATATGTATATATGAGGGTGTATGTGTGTATAAATATATATGTGTGTGTGTGCATACATGTATACATAGATAGATGGCACAGGATGAGTTAAATATGAAGGGATGATATCTAAAAAAATAAAATGAAGAGGTGAGAGGAATATTTTGGGAGAAGGAGAAAGGGAGAGATGATTAAGATAAATTATCTCATATAAAAGAGGCAAGAGAAAACTGTTACAACGGAGGGGAAGAGCGGGAGGGTGAAAGGGAATGGGTCAACCTTACTCTGACTGAATTTGGCTTAAGGAGGGATTAACATACACACTCAGATGGATATTTTACCCTACAGGAAAACAGGGGGAAAGGGGATAAGAAGGGGGATGATAGAAGGGAGGGCAGATTGGGGGAGAGGGTAGATAGAAGTAATAAACACTTTTGAAAATGGACAGGGTCAAAGGAGAAAACAGAATAAGTGGGGGGCCGGATAAGATGGAGGGAATTATAGTTAGTCTTTCACAATATAAATACTATGGAAATGTTTTGCATAACCACACATGTACAACAACTTATACTGAATAGCTTATCTTCCCAGTGGTGATGGGTGAGGACAAAAGGGAAAAAATCAGGAACTCAAAAGTTTTAAAAACAAATGTTTAAAACAAAAATTGCTTTTTTTCCCCCTATATGCAACTGGGAAATAAGATATACAGGCACTGGGGTATAGAAATTCATCTTGCCCTACTAGAAAGTTTGGGGAGAGAAATGAGGGGGGATATAAGAAAGAACAGATTAGGGGAAGGGGCATTCAGTGGGCTCACTATTTTGGGGTGGGGGTAGGGGAAAGATGGGGAGAAAAATTTGTAACTCAAAATCTTCTGGAAATGAATGTTGAAATCGAAAAATAAATAAAGAAATTGGATAAAAAAAAGTTTAACCTAAATTGAAAAAGAACAAATCTATAGTTAACATAAAAAAAAAAGAAAGAGCAAGAAGAAGCTAATAAAAGGTTAATACAGACACACTGGATATTTACTTGAACTAGAGCCTCAATCAAGCTTTCCAGTGACCCAAGTACCGATATGCCTAGAACAAATGAGTCAGACAAAAATAGTTTCAAAGACATTTTATTCAAAATCCTTCTGCCTGGAAAAACAAGATATATGACACAGAATCTCCACATGCTTTAATAATTTATTTCTCTGTACAATATGTATTCTATACATACAACCCAGCATTTGAACAACAATCCAGCATTTAAATTAAGAATCAAGGCTTTGATTGAGCTATGGGACACTGCAGTTAGTAGTGTCTATTGATTATTCAAAGCTCTGAGCTATAGTGCATTATGTATTTAAATCAGTGTTTTGCCTAAAAATCAAGATTTTGATAGCTGTTATTTGCATTGAGAAAAGACCACTAACTTTTAAAACAAGATGAATCTTTGTGGGCAAAATTTTCTTGGAAAGTTAAGTCTACACAAACATCATCCTTTTGTTTCTCTTCTAAATATTAATTCTTTTTACTGTTTCTAGTGCAATTTAAAATGGAAAGATTTTCTTGGGCACAATGTTCATGCCAACAATATTCTTTTGAATATGAAAACATGTTAATCAGCTATTGCATAGCTAGCAGCAGGACGCAAAATATGAAGGGAATCAAACAATATCCAAGTTCTGCCAAAGTAGTACCTATTCTTCAGGATGAAAATATTTTGAATATGTAGAAAACATTGGAAATCTTTCCCAATTAGGTATGATGAGCTTAACTGTGGCCTAAGATTATCCTTTTCAGTATAAGCAATTTAGAAACATATACTTTTATTTCCTTTTCATAAATATTTCCATTTTTTAAAGTGGCAAAATGGTCTCAAGAGGAAAAACAAATTACTTTATGAGACAAGGGAGTCTCCCACAAACCCCTTTAAGAAAAATTATAATAAAGGGTTTTCTAAGAATAATAATTAAAGTATCTTTGGAGAGCCAAACAGCAATACAATTGTGCATGATACATCTTTGGGCTCTGGGGTAAGAATAAAAGCAAAGAAAATGTTAGCACCACAAAGCTAATATTTCAATGACTCTAATATAAATCATAAATCCCAAGTCCTCTAAAGCACTTATATCCATTTAAAGTTGTTAGCCAGAAAGCTTCTTCCAAAAAAAAAAAAAAAGAAAAATAATCCATCCTAAAAGAAAACAGAACAGTAAAAATACTTCTTGCTTTACCCCATTTGATCCAGAAAAGAATATAAAAGTCTTATGAATTTGGACTTAAAGGTGTAAGTAGGTAGAAAGAAATAGCTCTCAGGGATCAAAAGGTTTCCACTAATGCATTTTGCCACAATTTTTTACAATTTTGGAGCTACAGTGATTGCAAAATCAGATCAGAATAAGCATATGCAAAGGAAAATTAAATTAATTTAAAAACATTTTATATTCTTCAAATTTCCATTTTTAAGGAGGGAAAGACATAAATGTTTTTAGTCTGGCTCTTAACAAAGAAAAATGCTTTATTAAGAAGTTCATAAGAGCAATTTAAATGTAAATTTCAAAAAAACCGCCCAAAACCCAACCCCTATATTTTGCTCATAGTTCAATTAGCCTGGATGATAACATGAGAAATATAGGGTAGTCCACTATAATTAGAGTCTGAATATTATTTGGTTTTTCAATAAAGTTTAAAGACTCAGTTTTAAAGTAGCATCTAACCATTATGTAGCTCTAACAACTGCTTGATCGGTATTTTTATCTCTAAAGTTTAAATTATGTTCACCTTTCCCTTTTGTTCTATAAATGATTCTGGTAAACTGCTCTGATTTTCAAATAGTTGATCTACAGAATACAAAGTATTTATGGCAACTTAATGCCCCCAAAGTCATCCTGGAAAAATAATTTGGGAAACAATTGAACTTTTGAAAAATTAACACAAAACATTTTGAGATGAATTTAAATAAAATATTTGTGAGGTTCTGAAGATAGCAGCTATGGTCAAATTTAGATATCACCCTAACATTAAATATTTATTATAATTGTAAACAAAAGGCTGTTCCAAAAAAAGTGCATGTAAAAAGGGATTCATTTGTAATGATGTACCTGATAAAGTAATTATAAAATACTTTATTTCATAAAGATTGCATTACAATAACTTTTAGCTCAAAGTATAGAGTAGAGCTTTGGATGCATGACCAAAAAGATGATGTTTTTCATAACACTAATTCTCTGAGCAGCACTCACTAGTATGATGATATGTACTTATAAAGTTACGCTTTTAAAACGTCATTAGCACATCCCGTTCTTGTACACTAGTGTAAAAAGGTCTTCCAAAGATAAACGAATGTAGGCCTGGTTTAATTTTCTCAGCTAAAGCCATTATGATGTTAAGATCGCCCTCTGCTGTTAGATCGAGATCTATCTTCAAGTTTCGGAGAGATTTAAATGGCTTTTTTCCCTTTTGCCTGAAAATCACAAGAAAAAACCCTGTTACATCATAAGAAATGTTCACCTGAAAAAATGTAAAGTTACCCTCATCCTACCAGAAGTCTTACTTACGTATCATCCTCTATGTATTTTATTAGAGTTAAGGCTTTTCTGTGGAGGACAAGTAGAAACTGTGCAAGAAAAGTACTTCTCAGAGACAAACCAGGTTTCAAATGAAAAATCTAAAGGGAAAAACAATGGGATTTCATGAGTAAACAAAGTCACTAACAATGTTAATCATATTTATGCTTCTTCCAGAATTCTTCCCATAAATTCATCTCCGCCATTCAAGTAGTATCATTATGCTTCTGCAGAGACTACGACTGAGTAGCAGTAGAGAGCGTGATAAAAACATTCTCTGACCATTTACAAACATTAACTTTACCACTGGTACTCTAAACATGACATCTTTGTCCAAGGACCAACAGATTTATATACCTCAACTAAAACACATCAATATTGACATTCTCAAGCTAAAACAGAAAGGCAAAGTGTAGTTGCAGATAAATGGATAATGGCTCAGACACTCTTCTTGGAGAGGCAAACAAAAGTTGGGGGAGCTGGTTTCACTGTGTACTCAAAGGCAACAAGAAATACCACCTTTTTATCAGATGTCTTTTATGGGACATCTGATCAACTTTTCTTGCAGTGCTTATGATAAACATAAATAAAATAACATGAAGATAACTGCAGCATATGTGCTGATGTTTGTTGCAGAAGATGAAGATATAAAAAATTTTTTTTAAGAATTACTTGGTCTTCAAGATAACCAACTTTTATACTTTGTGACTCTGATGTGAAGGTGGTTATAAAAAAATCACAGAAAATATTGGAAAATACAACTCAAGTTAGAGAAACATAGACACCAAAAAGGCTTATAGACTCCAGGAAACTAAAGCCCAAGTATCACCAATACTTTCATCAATAAAATAGAAGATGTATCAAGCCCCAGACGGAAATATGCCTACTATCTGTGTGACTCTGGGCAATTCACTTAACCTCATTGGGCCCCAGTTTCCTCATCAGTAAAACAAGGTGTATGTACTAGCTGACTTTGAGGTCCTTTCCTCCCTTCCAGCTCTACATCTATGATCCTAAGAACATCACAAAAAAATGAAACTATTATCTTAGTCAAGAAATTACTGGTTATTGATATGCGATTTATTAGAATCTGTTTTCCTTTGAGCAATCAGGCTTGTCTGAGCAAAGATCAAAATCAATATTAGATTAAACTGAGAAAGATAAGATGACATTGGGTACAACTACAACAGCCTCAGCTCAACCTATTTAAATGAAGAACGTGAAAAGACAAAGAGATCGTCTTTGATTACCACCATTTATTGTAGAAGTGTAATTGACTATAAAAGCAGTAACCAAAAGGAGGAAGTCAAAATAGCCTAGAAATGGCCATTATTCCTGGTCTTGTCATTTTTAGGTAGGGTCTGCCACTGGTGATGTTTAAGAAGCTGCTTTAGTTACAGTGATGAGCTTTACAAGAAAACCTACTAATACTTTAGTTGTGATAAGGAAAGTTACAAAGATCATATTCTACTATAACCAACAGGCATTATTTACTGACTAAAGTCAATGACAAAATCACTGATAACCACCTCAGCAAACACTTCTAATATTTCGATGGATGTGTATCTCAATATATGTATTCCTCCAAAGCACAGAAAACGATTCAACCTAGTGTAACTTTGTATCATAGGGAGCTTACATGTCTTAACATTATAACCCATTACCAATGGATCATGAAAATTGTTCACTGCTTATTTTCTGTTCTTGCTATATAACTGTCCCCTCTTTTTTCTTGGCATAAATCTATCATTGGAAGATGTTATACTTTATGCTGCTTCTCCTACACAACTTCTCATTTGGAGTATGTTATAGTCTATGTTCATAGTACCTCTACATTGACCTTTGGGAAACAGATCCTCAATTTTTATTCCCTGAGATTTGTACTACACAACTTGTAAAAAGATGAGAGAACCCTGAAGGTCATTAAAAGCACTACACACTTCCCTAAGGTAACTCAGCATGTTTTCCTCTTGTTCAACTCTGGGGGTAGCTCACTGCCCATCTGCAGTGTATGTATGTATGAAAAAAGTCTATGGATTGGCCAGTCTCATAGTCTCTAAGCCTTTTTTTTTTTTTAAAGTACAGATACCTACCAATAAAAAAATATTTGTGTGTGTACTGTAATATATGTATTTTCTTATTCATAAATTGTGTACGTGTACTATTATTGTACTAAGCCCTATACATCAAAAAACTTGCCCAAAGAAGAAATAAAATGATATAATACTCTGAAAATAACATTCAATGGTACAAAAAAAACTTTTCAGTCGTTAAAATAGCAAGCATTACTGACAAAGTGATATTTTTGTGTGATCAATGACTGAATATGCTATATTATTGGAAATTGGAATATATTTGGAAATTGGGTCTAACACTGTGATAATAAGTCTAAAGTCTGGATCATTTTGACACTTGGTTTAAAGTCTTTCATGGCTGAAAAAAGATACCTCACAGAGATACATAGCTCTAAGTGAAAGAAATACATCATTGTGGGCTGGGCTTACTAAATCCTAATACTTATTTTTCAGTCATGTCTACCTATTATGAAATGGTAATTTAAAAAATTCAATGTGAAAATTTCCACCTTCCTTAACTTCAACCAGTTGTTCTTGCAAACTAATTGGAAGCTGTGCACTTTTACATTTTTTAACCAGTAGGTTAAAATCATATTGAAAAATATTCATTTATAAGATTTCAAAGTGTATGGATAGATATGAGAGGTTTTATTGGTGACATGTTAATTAAAAGAACATTTAGTAACTTTCAAGAAAGCAGTTTCAGCTGAGTGAGGAAGGAATGAGGAAAAAGAAGGTTAAGAATCAGTGAGATAGGAAGGATACTGATGCCCTTCATAAAGAGGGGTGAGTTTGGGAGGAAAATATAATGTGATAGGATCTGCAACATAATGTGATGGGACTGTTTTGCTTGCTCATCCTATGTCAGTCATTCTTTCACCAATAAATAAAAAGTGAGGCATCTGACTCATTGGCTACTACACCAAATACAAAGCTCACCTGCTGAAAGGTGCCTGTGGTAGCCAAGGGGAGGAGGTGGGGTGGCACAACGGAGGGTGAGAGATTTACTGGGGTGATAGTTAGTGTATGCTACCTACCCAATTGCAATATACTTGGTTAGCTAGAACTTAGGGGCTGATGCACAGTACAGTTACTTAGTGGGGTCAGAACTGAAGGGGAAGAAATGTGAGAAGTGACAAACTATAAATGAGTGAAAGAGAGGTGATGTAGCTCCATTAGGAACAAGCCCACAATCGGCCATCACAAAGAGGATGGTATGTGACCTACTATTCTACCCTCTAACTGATCATACAACCCTGGAGTGATGCCACAGAACATACTTTGGAGACCGCTGGTCTAAGACATTGGGTATTTTGCATCCATTTGGTTTTTCTTGCTCATTCCTTTCATTCTGATTATAGTTTGATGACAATAAAAAAAAAAAACATTTGATTTGACAGAGAAAAATAGTACCTTGAGGGATCTTTTCCAAAAAGGCCTCTAATATCATTCAAGATTCCTTGAAGGCATTAGGTAAGGAGACATTCTTTTTTTTTTGGAGGGGGGGAGGCAGGGAAATTGAGGTTAAGTGACTTTCCCAAGGTCACATGGCTACTAAGTGTTAAGTGTCTGAGACGGTATTTGAACTCAGGTTCTCCTGACTCCAGGGCCGGTGCTTTATTCACTGTGCCACCTAGTTTACCTTCAAAAAGACATTTTTGCCAAAATATACTCCCATAATGCCAAGGTCATGGAAATGTTGAGCCTAGAATCCAAATGAAAGAGGAAGGAGTTCCTGTGGATAACTAGATGCTTCAGATAGCTCTGATTTGCATATGACATTGGGTTGACACTGCAAAAGCTTTCTAAATGAGATCAATCCAATAATCACTCAAGAGTTTGGCCTAACTACTCACTTGGGAAAAGTAGAGTACAAAAAGAATCAAATGGATTGGGACAAAAGTCACCAACTCCTATTACTGATATAATAATAAAAAAAAATATATATATATATATATAAATATAAATAATATATAAATATATAAATTTTTATATAATAAAAATAGATATGTCAGTATTTTGTTTTATTTTATTTTATTTTATTTTTTGCTTTTTAGAGGGCAATTGGGGTTAAGTAACTTGCCCAAGGTCACACGGCTAGGTTTTTTTGTTTGTGTGTGTTAAGTGTCTGAGGCCAGATCCAAACTCAGGTCCTTCTGACTCCAGGGCCGATGCTCTACTCACTGCACCACCTAGCCACCCCGCCATGTCAGTATTTTAAACAAAATACCAAATAATGTTCACAGCATGGAAGAATAACTAGCAAATTAATGCTGTGAAACTATGTTTATAATTCTACTGAGATGATTATTTCTCGCTTTTTTTTCCTTTTAAAGTCATTACAGTTTATGAATAAGTCAACAGGTATTTGAATGCCTTAAATTTCTAAAGTTGTCAAAAGGACAACAAATAGTCTATTTAGAATAACTATGTAAACATTTTTATAGTGATCTATTTTCTTATCAATGACAACTAAACTACATTTGAGTACCCCAATTCCCATTTTGTGATATGAGGAAAGTGAAATGGTGCTAAAGACAATGAAATCAGAAAGAATGACAGTATACAGCAAAAAAATATATTGGAAGGGATATAATCTTAAAAGCATTAAGTTAACAGTGATGACTATATTACTACTCAATGAACTTAAATCAAAAGGACTTTAATAATTACCAACTGATATGCATTTCTCATTTTGTGAGAATGGTCTATATATATATATTTAAGCAATATTAAAAAATATTAAAAGGAACAGGAAGTCTTTAAAAACATTTTTCTATGATAGACCCTATCTTTTCAGCCAAACAACTGACTGCCAATGGAAAAGACTATGTTTGTTTGCTGATTCTTTGCCCAAAATTGATTTTATAGAGCAAGATATATCCTTTACAATTCTTCTCCAACAAAATTTCTGATACATATATTACAATCAGACAAGATTCTTTTATCTTTCTTTGCTCCCTAGCCCTCAGACCAATGTTTGACACATACATAGTAGGTGCTTAGTGTTAACTGAGTGACAACTGGCTGCCAAGTCTTAATGAGTCTCCCTTCACATCCTCTCTTGCTTCTCTCTTTCTGTCTCTCTCCTCAACCTAATTCAAGCCCTCATGAATTCTTGCCTCTATTACTGTAATAGCCCTGACAGGTCCACTTGCCTCAAGTCTTTCCCTTCTCCAATCTATTCTCCAGAGAGCTGTCAAAGTGAATTTCCTAAAGCACAAATCTGATCAAGTCACTTGGTTGTCTGAAAAACTCCAGTTGCTCCCTGTTATCTCTAAGGATAGAGTTCAAAGGAATTTAAAGCCTTTACAACCTGACTCAAACCCTTTTTTCTATTTTGATGCACTAAGTGGTCCAGCTGAACTCATCTTGCTATTCTTCAAATAGACTATTTTTCTTTCATCTGATGCCTCTCCCATTTCATTCTTATCTTTTTAAGTTCTGTATATATTTACATATGTATATGTTATTTCTTCCCCAAATATGGAAGCCCCCTGAAGACAGGGACAATTTCATTTGTTGTCTTTATATCCCCATGAGCTATCACAATGCCTGGCCCGAAACAGGTGGTTTAACCAGGCAAAAATAATTTTGGGAAAGTGCTATGCCTACTTATTTCAACTGAATCAAAAGTCAGTAATTTTTAACATTATAATCTATGGATACTGTGACTGTAATTAAAATATACAGCAGTGGATGTGTGAATACCTGTTTTTTCCATAATTACTCTATAGATTTTTCCATTAGTAATGAAGAAGAAAATCAGAAGCTATTTAGAAAGAACATTAAAAATATGATTTTAGTTTGCAATGAATGATATAAGGAGGATAATGGAAGCCTATATTAAATAAGAAAATGTTTTATTTTTGTTGATTTCCAATTCAACTCTTACCTGATCCAGGAAGGCTTTTACTAGTGTGTCTCTGTGCAGGACATCTTGAAAAACATTCCTGGGAAGGCAGTATAAAGACAGGATATAAATCAGACAGTTAAAAAATGGAAACAAAGAGAAACTGTTTATAGATGGTAGGAAGAGAAAAGAAATCTAGTTTTTAGGAACTTGAATAACTCTATAATTTAAGGACTTATTTCCCATAGAAACTTTCATGTCAGTTCACTTCCTTCTTTCTACTATAATCAAATCACTACATGGATTATTATAACTTGCCTCTGAAAACAGAGACCATGCTAAAGTATAGGCAGTAGATAAAGGTAATGATTACTTCTAACAACCTGTAAATAAATTTGTTCTTATAAACTAATAACTCTTTATAATCAGGTTTGGGAAGGAAATAACGCGATATAAGGGGTATGAAGGAAGACTGACATGGTACTACAGGACAGGCAACTGGAATTTCTTTTACATAACCTCACTTCAACTATCCTTATATTTCTGGTGGGGTATGTTTGAGGAGTATGATCAGTTGATACATAAGAGTAAAATATCCTCCACCTTGGCATATACCAGGCTGAGAAATCAGGAAAATCTCATAATCTTTCTCAGAGAATTTATCAGAATTCAAAGTTAGACTCAGGTCAGAAAGAGAGTCAGTGCTTAATAAAGGGTAAAAAGCTAAAAGAAAAAGCAAAGCAGTAACCATGTGACCTCAGCAGAAGCAGTGGGACAGTGTGTCAGATTCACTGTAGTCTAGAAAATAAGGGGACAGATAAGAGGTTTGGAGAGATGGTGGCAGAAGAAAAGTGACCAAACTGCAAAATTCGCATGCTTGGTTGTGTGGCTTAGACACCAGGGTTGCATTTCTAAGGCACCAGGCAGCAATAGATGAGCATTATGGTGGGTATCTTAAGGCAACGTGATAACCTGAATGAATTACTAATGCTGCTTCAGGGGAACTGCAAGAAACACTAGAGTTGAAACAAGGTAGGCTCTATTTGTCTGCTGGTCTCAATGAAAGTTATATATGAAGTAAGGCATCACTGAAATGGTGATTAAGCTTTCCATTTTCTATTGTCTACATCTTAGACACCAGTACTCTGCTCTATTCTGCAAAGTCAATCATGATGACACGTAATAACACTGTTGTAGCCTGATACTTTTTTGGGGGCTGGGTGGGTGGAGTAATAGGGGTTAAGCATGTGAGCCCAGGCTCATACAGCTAGTGTGAAGTATGTGAGACCACAAGTGAACTCAGGCCCTCCTGACTCCAGGGCTGCTGCTCTAGTCATTGTGTTACCCTAGCTGTCTCTTCCCTACACTTCTTGGCATGAGCAAATGGAGAAATCATTTTTCTGGATAAGCTTTCAGGTAATCTGAACTTGAATCTTGTTTCTTTCCATCTTTGCTGGTCTAGACAATTGAATCTGATGAACAGTTGCATTTATAAAGAAAATAACATCTGAAAGATTAAAAGATGAAAGTTATGCCGTAATTCTCTTATTTTCAGTGTTATTTAGATTTTCTCTATGATATTATGATCATTATCATCTATTTTCATAGTCACCATTTTTTTATTTGGGAAAAAGATACTCAACCTGTAATTTTGCAATCATAGATTTTCATTTCATTGAATTTAAAAGCCATACCCCATGACTGGAATGAGGAAAATTATATATTAAAAATGATTGACTGTAAAGCACAAAAAAGAGGCTCAGTCCTACACTCATTTATTGCAGTGTGTTTTGCACTATGCCCAGGGTATATTGCATGCCTTTTACAGGATAAAAATAGCCAGAATTCATTCCTTCTGTTTAGTTACCAAGTTAATTAAATTAATGTTAACACTACTGTCATTTTGAAAGGTTAATTTGAACCATTCAAGGAAAAAAAGGACAATGGTAACAGGAAAAACAGGTCTATTTTACTTAGAAAATGTTCATTCAAACATTATCATTAATCATGTTCCTTTTCTTCTGAACATATTATTTGAATTTTATGCATTTAGATGTTATTGGTAGCATTCAAACACACAAAATAATTAAGTTTGTTGAAATAGAGTAACATTAAGTATGATTTGGAAGCCATTACATACAAATCAGGAGTGAAGCTTTCATCTGTATAGATAATTGTATCCTGAGCTACGTCTTCTTCTGAAGTGGCTCTCCAAAATGCAGTCAGCTCTGATCTCATGTAACGACGCTGGTTATAAATATGTTCGTGACAGGGTGGCATCTGTTTCACTGTATTAACATCCACATCTATGTGTGTAGTGGGATACGGGGCATACATGACTTGTCGGAAGGGCAGCACAAAACTTCCAGTCGAATCCTGTCACAGCAAAAGGTAAATTAAACTTGCTATGAAAATTTTAGATAAATTTTCCATGCTTTTAGGATTTTTTTCCCCAGGATTGGGATTTTCCCTTGTTCTGTAAAATATTCACAAATATAGAGGATACCAAAACTTTCCAAACTTTCAAAGAGCTACCAAAAGAGCCTATTATACTTCTGTTTAGTTATAACTCTCGTCTATGAAAAGTTATCTTTTTCTTAGATAATTCCATTCATGCTCTTTCTGAATCAATTCCATCCATCACACCCCAAATCCTTAATATGGATATTTAACTTGTTAATAGATAAGATGCTTTTTCTTTACATGAGGGAAACTAGCACATACAGAGCAAAGGCACTATGCTGTACCTCAGGAGTCTTGGGTGCATTAACTGTCTAGTTGACCGGAAAAGTCACTTCATCTCTCTAAGGGTCAGGTTTTGATCTGTAAACATCCATTCATTCATTTAGCAACTGCTGAATTCATATAGTAAACTAAGCATGGTGGAGGATGAAGATATTATTGGATCAAAGGATTTAGAGCAGGAAAGAACCTTGTAATTCATTTGGACCAATCTCCTCATATGACAGATAAAGAAATGGAAGACCTAAGAGTTTTAAGAGCCTTCACAAAGATCACATGACTAATAAGCAGCAGAAAAAGGATTTATATCCAGGTTCTGTCTCCAAATGCAGCGGTCTTTTCTTTATTAGCATGTTGCTTATCATGCCCTGTGGTCTGGTGGGAGTGTTAGCCAGTTTATGCAACTAACCATAATATGATAGGGAAGGCAATGAGGTACAAAATGGGGTGTGGTGTGTTGTTAGATGGGATAGGGACTAGGGAAGAAACAGCAATTGATCCAACCTTGAATAATGAGCAGGAATTGGGTAGGCAGAAGTACACGGGAAAGAGAATGGACCAAATGATTTCTGAGGTTTCTTCCAGCTCCCTAAGTCCTATGATTTTATGATTAGGAGAAGCTACTAAAGAAAGAGCATTAAATTCTTCAGCTGATTACTTTCCAAACATATATGCATTCTTGGATTTTGATAAATTCGTACAAAGTAAGTTGGTGGTTTTAGTTCCCAAGGAGTAGTCACACTGAAATTCTGTCACTGTGAGTACCCAGTGTGAAGCTTCTAACAGTTTCCATATGGAATAGATAAAATGTTCTATATTCATTTGTTTTGCATCCTTCTCCCCCTCCCTTTTTCATCACTTTGCCTTGTTTGCATTCTCAAGAAAGCAACCCTAAGACAGAATAAGGATCTCAGAACAATATGCAAGTTATTACTTTACAGCTTACTGATAATTCCAAAGAGTAAAAAAGATTCCAAGAAATAAACAATGAGGGGGTAGTTAGGTGGCACAGTGAATAGAGTACAGGCCCTGGAGTCAAGAGGACCAGAGTTCAAATCTGAACTCAGACACTTAATACTTACTAGCAGTGTGACCTTGGGAAAGTCACTTAACCCCAACTGCCCTACCCTCCCACCTCCAAAAAGACCAAAAAAAAAAAAAAAAAAGCAAAAAAGGAAATAAACAAAGACATTGAATCTTTGATTATTTTTAGTATAATTAAGCATCTGAATAATTACTTAAAAGTTTTGGTCTTTGGTTCTTTATTGCTCACTTTATACTTGACATGCAGAAAAAGAGAAAAGTGATATAATTTTAAAAATACAAATAGAAATTAAATTTATACAGGAAACAGCTTTTTTTTTCTGTTAATATCCAAGGTAGTATAAATTTAAAAATAGCAAAACTGCTAAGTGGCTCAGAAAAAAATGAAATGTTCCAATTTGAGTTGTGTAAATTAATGGAAATTTTCTCTCAAATCAAAGAAATAAAAATGAATTCATTTTTGGAGTGGTTTTTGAAAGCTGGCCATAACAAAAACACTGAGTAGCTATAAGTAGTTATATGTGGAATACTGGTAGGAGGGGGAGCATACTCTGCTGTGCCACTGACTGTATAATCAACATACCCCAGGACACATATTTTAAAAGGCTAGGAAGAGTTGGGGTAGCTAGGTGGTGCAGTGAGTAGAGTGCTGGCCCTGGAGTGAGGAGGACCTGAGTTTGGATATGGCCTCAGACACTTAACACACAAAAAAAACTAGCCGTGTAACCTTGGACAACTTGCTTAACCCCAATTGCCCTCCAAAAAGCAAAAAAAAAAAAAAAAGGCTGGGAAGTGATTGTGGATTGTGTAGAGACTACATTCTTTGGAAGAATACATTCCACAATGAAATATATGTGTGTGTGTGTGTGTGTGTGTGTGTGTGTGTGTGTGTGTGTGTGTATGTCCTAACACATAAAATAGTAAATATTTTTAGTGAGTTTCCAAAATGACTTGGGATTTCATTTTGTTGAAAAGAGTACAATCTGTACCTTGAGAAGGCCTTGCACAAATAACCCGGATTCATACTTAAATGAAGACTCATTCCTACAAAGTCTGGAGCATTTTCGTTCTGAAGGAGTCAGAAAAAGGCACAATGTCCTCACTATCTGTGAAACAAAAGGATTTGAGAAGGAAAAAATATATATAAATATAGCAAACGGGTCACTGGTTTATGAAAGAAAGATATCCTGACTAGAAACTAAAAGTTTTAAGTTTTATTTACTGATAAATAAGTTCAAAGAATAATATATTTCCAATACTTAAGTGCACTTCCAAGTTGCCTTACCTGCCATGGCAAATTATTTCACACAAAAATATAATTTTCTAGAAATATATAGCAAAGCTAGGTACAAATAAAAGATAACTTGTGAGATTTATGCAAATAAAATCCAACTAAAAGGACCACCAAGGGCTATCCAGGTTCAAAGCTTTTTGTAGTACTGAAATTTTGTTCTATCAAATATTGGTTGAAAAAAATGGGCCACCAGCTAGGATCTGGAAATATCTGTTGGGAAAATGAGTTACTGAAGCATGTTTTGGTAGTTGGACGGGAGGTGCTATTTCTGCATGGCTTTAATAGTTTAACTTTTTAACTCAATGGGTTATTTACATTATACTATTTTCAACATTTGAATTGACTAATATAATACATTAAAACTCTGTAGGACCAGTTCACTAACTGGTCCTACAGAGTTTTAATTTCCACTGGCTTGCCCAAGTCATGAAAAGGATGTGAGAGCCCTTGTCATCTGGGCTTGTTTTGAGATTTTCTGGAAACTCTTATTTTTATGTTTCTTCTGGGCACGGAAAGGTTGTGCTCTCACTGGAAATTAACAAAGGATTATGGTGAAACTTCCCTGAACCAATTTAACATAGTGCTTGGTACACAGCAAGCATTTAAATAAATAAATGCTTGTGGACTAATCTTTGCTGGTGCATTCTCTCTCAGATTATCTTGTAACTAATTACTCTCACCAGGCAATCACACAATGTTACTTTGCATTCATTCTCTTTTTATGTATTCTGTATAGACTTTGACAAGTCTTTAATGTTTCCTATTAGAATAGAAGTTCCTTGTAAGTAGTATTTCATTCACTGTATTTGAATCCCCACTGCCCTAAAATTTTGGTCTTTGGTTCTTTATTGTTCGTTTTATCCTTGAAATCCTTTTGACAACTGCATTTGACACTGCTGGCTACACTTTCCTCTAAGACACTCTTTCTTCCCTGGGTTTTCATGACACTCTTCTCTATTGGTTGGTCTCCTGGTCGAGGAAAAGAATAATGATGGCACTACCTTCTTCGTTATCTTCCTACCTCTCTGACCACTCTTCAATATTTTTGATGATTCATCATCCACACCAGACCTGCTACTGCCTATGAGATTTTATTTTACTTTTTTTCCAAATTGCTTTATCAATTTCTGGTTTACATCATTCATTTCCATCAGATTTTGAGTTACAATTTTTCCCCTACCCACCACCCTAGAATAACAGTCATACAGGATATCCCCTCAACCAATCTGCTCTCTCCCATCTCTTCTCCCATACCCCTTTTGACTTTTCCAGTAGGGCAAGGTGAATCCCCGAGCCCCATTGCCTGGACATCTTATCTCACAATTATATGAAAAATAGTATTAATCATAGTATTTACATATTTTTTAAAAATTTGATTTTAAAAGGAAGATAAGCAACTCGGTATATGCTGTACATGTGTAGCTATGCAAAATATTACCATGGTAGATATATTGTAAAAGACTGACTATATTTTCCTCTCTCCCATCCCACCTTCCACTTGGTCCACTCCCCACCTTGATTCTGTCCCTTTACAAAAGTGGGTGCTTCCAACTTCCCTCCCCCGCAACCTGCCCTCCCCTCCATCACCTTCCCCCATCCCCCCCACTCTCCTGTAGGGTGGGACACCCTATTTAGTATGCATGTCATTCTCTCCCAGATCCAAATTCAATGAGAATAAGGTTTTGCGTTTTTGCCTTCCTGTTCCTCCCCTCCCCTGCAACCACCTTCCCCTGCCTCCTCTACATGAGACACTTCACCCCATTGTCTCTCCCCATTCCCCCTCAGCACATAACTCTCTCACTTCTTAACCTCACCTATTACGTATTATCCCTTCCTATTAAATTCGACCTGTGCACTCTATCTATGTATACCTGAAAACATATATACACACATTCACATATGCATTCATATGCCCATGTACCCTTCAACTGTTTTCATACTGAGAAAAGTTTCATCAGTTACAGTTACTGTTATTCCCTGTAGGAATGTAAATAGTTCAACTTTGATAAGTTTATAGTGATTTCTTTTCCCTGTTTACCTTCTCAAGCATCTCTTGCTTCTTGTACCTGAATGTCAAATTTTCTATTCAACTCTGGTTTTTTCCTCAAGAATGCTTGAAAGTCCTCTATTCCACTGAATGACCAAATTTTCCCCTGAAACACGATACTCAGTTTTGCTGGGTAGGTGATTCTTGGTTTTAATACCAGGTCCTTTGACCTGTGGAATATCATATTCCATGCCCTTCAATCCCTCAGTGTAGAAGCTGCCAGATGCTGTGTTATCCTGATTGTGTTTCCACAATATTGAAATTGTTTCTTCCTGACTGCTTGTAGTATTCTCTCTTTGATCTGGGGATTCTGGAACCTGCCCACAATATTCCTAGGAGTTTTCTTTTTAGGATCTTTTTCAGGAGGTGATCTATGGATTCTTTCAATCTCTATTTTGTCCTCTGGTTCTAAAACATCAGGGCAATTTTCCTTGAGAATTTCTTGAAGGATGATTTCTAGATTCTTCCTTTGATCATGGTTTTCAGGTAGAACAATAATTTTTAGATTGTCTCTCCTGGATCTATTTTCCAGGTCAGTGGTTTTTCCCATGAGATATTTCACATTGCTTTCTATTCTTTCATTTGTTTGGATCTGTTTAACAGCATCTTGATTTCTCATGAAGTCCCTAGCTTCCATTTGCTCCAGTCTAACTCTGAAGGAATGAATCTCCTCAGTGAACTTTTGAGATTCTTTTTCCATCTGACAAATTTGGCTTTTCAAGGGATTCTTCTCCTCATTGCCTTTTTGAGCCTCTTTTGCCATTTGTTAGTCTATTTTTTAAGGTTTTATTTTCCTCAATCAGGCTGTTGACTCTCATTTCATACTTTTCTTGCATCTTTCTCATTTCTCTTCCTAATTTTCCCCCCACTTTTCTTACCTGCTTCTTAAGGTCCTCTATGGCCTGTAGCCAGCTCATATTTTCATTTGGGGCTTTTGGTGTTCTGACCTCACAGTCCTCCTCCTGTTCCATGCTTTGGTCCTCTTTGCCCCCAAAATAGGAGTCTAATGTTTCATTTTTTTGTTTATTTTGTTTCCTTTGCCTAGGCTTGTTGCAACTCAATTACTTGACTTTTGGGCTTGTTGCCACAGTAGGACCTTGCCACCTGCCAGGGCAACTTCCATCCCAAAAGTTGGGCTTTTCTCAACTTCCAGAGGTATTAGTTGGGTGGCCTCTGTGAAGCCTCCACACACTCTGGCAAGCTGGTCACATACCCCAAGACCTCCACCCCAGACCTCAATCCAGATCCAAGAAGGGTAAAGCAAGAGCGCTTACCCCCCAGACTGATTGCTGGATCCCCCTATAGTTCGCAGGCCAAGAGCTGAAGCTGCAGTGTGGCAATGTGGCACAAGCTGTGCAGTCTCCTCAGCGGCTTCTCAGCCCCAGGGGAAGAAGCTGACGCGTTCCCAAATACTGGTCCCAAACTCCATAGGGCACTAACCTCTCACTTTGTCCTAGGCATCTATGTGTTGATAATTCTGGGAACTCCACAGCTGCTGGTCCCTCCAGCTGGCTTCTGGTCTGGCCACCCTCGGGCTAAAACTGCGACTCATATGGTCCTGGGCTCAGCTCCCAAATCTCCATGCTGACTGCTCCCTGTTGGGCTGCAGGACTGTCCTCAACGGGAGGTTAGCTTCTGTGTCTTTCTGTGGGTGCTGGAGCTCCAGAGGTCATTCATAGTCCCCCTTTTAAATAATTTTGAAGTGGTGCGGGCTAGAGCTCCATGGAAGTGCTGTTTCTACTCCGCCATCTTGACTCCGCCCCCCACCTATGAGATTTTATAAGCTGGATGTCCTATATGCTCAACTTGTTCAAAGCAGAACTCCTATTTGCTCCAACCCCAGTTATGAACTTCCCTATTTCCATTAAGAATACAAACATCCCTCTAGTCAGTTAGGTTCTCAACAATGGCATATTACTGGTTTTCTTACTTTCTCTCATTTCATATATCCAATTAGCTGACATGACTATTGACTCTAAGAGCAAACATTTTTCATCTTTATTGCCTACTTTTAAAATTTATATTTCTGAGTTATATAATGTATATAATTATCACAACACTAAGCATGCTTATAATTTATAAATAAACATACATATATTAGGGGTACATTTGCAAAAAAATTTTTTGCTAAGAGTGGTACAATAAAAAAAGCAGAGACCACTAGTATTAGAAACTGATGATAATCTCATCCATTAAATGAACATAACAATGTGAATGTTATTTGAAAACTTCTTTGAAAACAGAAGTACTACACTTTTCTGGGGATATTATTTTATTCTCACTGGTGTGAATAGCACAGATGCTGAAACTATACTAAAACTGAATTATTCAAATATGGATTATTCACTTTGCATATTACTTCCAGATATTTCTTATTTCGAATTGGTTTCTTTAAGCCACCAGTACATACCTTTAAACCATGTCTACCATCAATACATCTATGAATCAGAAAATCCTAAACTAAAAAGTAAAATGATACATTTCTAAACCAAACATAAATGCCCAAATTACAGGTATGATTTTCTTCTTCCATTTTTATAAATAAGCAATTCTGAAAATGAATAAACTAACAGGTCTGATCCTTTTGGTCACTTCATTAGAATAAGAGGGAATGAGGGCAATCATAACAACAACCCTGCTATTTATACCCAATTCTCCTCTGAGAAAATGTATGGGACAGAATAATTCTGGGCTCAAAGAAGTAAAAAAAAAAAAAAGGATGAGATGGAAGTGGGAAAGACTAAGGAGGGAACAAAAAAGAAAGGTTAAAGTAGGAGGCAGAATGAGAAAAGGAAAAGTCTTAGAATAGGAGAAAGGGGAATACAATAGGAAAGAGAGGAAATGTAAATGGATAAAACAGAAGAAAATATCAAACACTTATGGTAAAATGTCTTTGACTATAAAAAAAAATCTTAATTCCATTTATGTAATTCACATAGTCAACTAAAAATGGTTTTTCTGAAACGTCAAATTGAAAAGGATAAATGACTTTTCACTTTTTGTCATGATACACAACAGCACTTTGGTCAGACTCTATTGCTTCTAAATGCTTTTTTTTCTTTTCTCTCTTTTTAATTTTTTTAGTTTACATAATTCATTTCCACAAGATTTTGAGTTACAAATTTTCTCCCCATTTTTCCCTGCCCACAACCCAAAACAGCAATCCCACTGAATATCCCCTCCCCCAAACTGCTCTCTCCCCTATCTTTCCCCATTCCCCTTCTGAATTTCCAGTAGGGCACTACGGATCTCTATGCCGAAATGCCTGTATATCTCATTTCCCTGTTACATGTAAAATAATAATAATAATAATGATAATAATAATAATAATAAGTATATATATATTTGAACATTTGATTTCAAAACTTTGAATTCCAGACTCTTTCCCTTCCTCCCTCATCACCACCCTCACTGGGAAGATAAGCAATTCAATACAGTGGATATATTGTGAAAGACTGAATATATTTCCCTCCATCCTATCCCATCCCCAACTTGTTCTATTCTTTACTTTGATCCTGTCCCTTTTCAAAAGTGGGTGCTTCTAACTTACCTCCCCCCAGCCTGCCCTCCCTTCCATTATCCCCCCCTCTCTTCCCCTTCCCATCTACTTTCCTATAGGGTGAGATATCCTACTTAGTGAGTATGTCTTTCCCTCCCCAAGCCAAATTCAATGAGAATAAGGTTGACTCATTTCCTTTTGCCTTCCTGTTTTTCCCCACCATTTTAAGTTTTCCCTTGCCTCTTCTATATGAGATAATTTACCCCATTCTGTCTCTCCCCATTTCCTCTCATTATATTCCTCTCTCACCTCTTTATTTTACCTTTTAAGTATCATCCCTTCCTATTCAATTGGTCCTGTGCCCTCTGTCAATGTATACCTGTACACATATATACACATAATCACATATGTATTCATATACCCATATACCCTCCTATACAGACATATATCTATATACACACACACATACATTTCTATTCCCTTCAACTATTCTCATACTAAGAAAAGTTTCACAAGTTAAAATTATCATTTTTTTCATATAGGAATATAAGTAGTTCACTTTGATAAGTTCCTTATGATTTCTTTTCCCTGTTTGCCTTCTCATGAGTCTCTTGCTTCTTGTATCTGAATGTCAAATTTTCTATTCAACTCTGGTTTTTTTTATCAAGAATGCTTGAAAGTCATCTTTTCTACTGAATGACCATATTTTCTCCTGAAACATGATATTTAGTTTTGTTGGGTAGGTGATTCTTGGTTTTAATCCCAGTTCTTTTAACCGCCAGAATATCACATTCCAAGCCCTTCAATCCCTTAGTGTAGAAGCTGCCAGGTCTTGAGTTATCCTGACTGTTTCCACAATATTCAAATTGTTTATTCCTGGCTGCTTGTAATAGTTTCTCCTTGATCTGGGAGCTCCAGGACCTGGCTATCATATTCCTAGGAATTTTCTTTTTGGGATCTTTTTCAGGAGGTTATCAGTGGATTCTTTCAACCTCTATTTTACCCTCTGGTTCTAAAATGTCAGGGTGATTTACCTTGAGAATTTCTTGAAGGATAATTTCTAGGTTCTTTTTCTGATCATGGCTTTCAGGTAATCCAATAATTTTTAAATGATCGCTCCTGGATCTATTTTCCAGGTCAGTGGTTTTTCCAATGAGATATTTGTTTTTACATTTGTTTGGATCTGTTTAATAGTATCTTGATTTCTCATAGTCACTAGCTTCCATTTGCTCCAATCTAATTCTGAAGGAATGATTCTCTTCAGTGAGCTTTTGAGATTCTTTTTCTATCTGACAAAATCGGCTTTTTAAGGCATTCTTCTCCTCATTGCCTTTCTGAGCCTCTTTTGCCATCTGAGTTATTCTATTTTTTAAGGTATTATTTTCTTCTGTTAGGTTGTTGACTCTCATCTCATAATTTTCTTTCCTCGTTCTCATTTCTCTTCCCAATTTTTCCTCCACTTCTCTTACTCGGTTTTCAAGATCCTTTTTAAGCTCCTCTATGGCCTGTAATCAGCTCATATTTTTCTTGGAATCTTTTGGTGCAGGAGTTCTGACTTTGCTGTCTTCCTCCTGTTCCATGCCCCGATCCATTTTTTCCCCCAAATTAGGAGTGTAAAGTTAGACTGCTCTGTTTGCTTTGCTTCCTTTGCTTGCTTTGTTGCCATTCAATTAATTTACTTTTGGGCCTTTTGCCACAGGAGAACTCTGCTACAAGAAATGGGAGCTTTGTCCAAAATGGCTGGGGTTTTCGCAACTGCTGGAGCTATTAGTTGGGTACCCCCTCTGAAGCCTCCATAAGCTCTCTGACAAACTGCATCATGCACCCAAGGACCTCCACCTTAGCCAGCAATCCAGATCCAAGCAGTTTGTTAAAGCAAGAGCGATTATCCCTCAGAATGGTTGCTTGTTCCTCCTACAATCTGCAGGCCAGGAGCTCTAAAGCAGCCAAATTCCCAGGTCCCAAAGTCCACATTGCACTCACCTCTCACTTTGTCCTTAGCATCTATTGGTTGATAATTCTGGAAACTGCTACAGCTTCTGGTGATCTGAAGTCCCTGCAGCTGGTGGCTGGTTAGGCCTCCCTGAGGTTAAAATCTTGGGCTCCTGCAGTGTTGGGCTTGGCTCCCAGAGCTGCGTTGGCTGCTTCCTGCAGGCCTGCCAGGCTGTCCTCAGCAGGAGGTTACCTTCTCTGTGTCATTTTGTGGGTTCTGTAGCTCCAAAGTTTGTCTAGAGTCATTTTTTACATGAATTGGAGGAGGTGGGAGCTGAAGCTGAGCAGAAGTCCTATTTCTACTCCACCATGTTGACTCCATTCAGTCCTCCAAATGCTTTTAAAGCATATTAATTTCCACCCTTAAATTACTGCATGTAATATGTTGACAATACTAATGATTCTAATAAAAACTACTGAATGTAAAGTGACTTACCTTGTTCACTTTATCTGCACTGCTACCTACTACTATAGAACAGCCACAGGTCTGCAGGTGGGAGCTGATGGCACTGTAAATTAAATGAATATTTACTAGCTAAATAAGATAATTTTACACACTGAAAATCAAACAAAAGCAAACAATAACAATTACTTAATAATAACACTTTCAAATCATGATAAAACCCAAAGCTATAGCATAAAATACCAAAACTATTACTGAGATAATCTCATGTTCATTTTTGCCATTATATGGACTTACAGTTCTGAAATTTATGTGGAATTTTAATTAACTGGAAGATTACTAATTTATATAAGAGGATACAACAACAACAAAAAAAGGGTCATGGAAGTTAGTGACACAACTATTAAACTGAGAGTTGGGTCTTAGAAATCTTAGAACTTAATGCTTCTGTACCTCAGCTTTTTTCTACCCAGCTGTGGATAATCAAAATAATTTTCCAAAAGACATAATAAGGATCAAATAAAGATATGCAGAAAACAGATGCTTGTTACCACTTTCAGAGAAATAAGGATGTTATCTTTATCCTATTTTTTTTATCATTAAAATCTATATAGCTTGACATTATATAAAAAAACCGGTTTAAGTTGGTTTATGAACTGGAACAAAATTCTTACTTGAGAAGGAAACCTTCGTGGCAACTGTCCCCAATGTCATCATCATTTAGTACTGTATCACTTATCTAAAGTACAAAGAAAAAAAAATTAGCCACGTTAGAACACAGAATAGAAAAAATGCTTGCTGATTTAAGTTTCATGGCATGAAGGTTTAAGAGCATACTGTTGTCACCGCTTTGAATCAAAGAAGCCACAAAATAATCACTTCTACATTTAATAGTAAATCAGTAGCATGTTTGTGAAAGCTGGTCATGCAGGTTAAATGAGGTTCCATAAAAAGCTGACTCTTGAGTTCTTAACCACATCCAAAGAAAGATAGTCTGACAGCCCTTAAAATTCAGAGTTAGATCAACAAAAGTAACAATAGGCAGTCCCACTTTGTCCAGTTTGGTTTCTTAGTGGTACTGCATTCTAACCAAAGATTCTTAAAAATTTAAAAGATACTTTAAAATACTTTAAAAATCTTTTAAATAAGATTCTGATAAAAAATTATCTGCACAGATTTAAACTATAAAGAGCCTAATGCAGACTCTGAACAATAACCAAAGTGGCTGATGGCATATCTGATAACGAAAGGACACCATAAATGTTCATATATGCATACCATAAAGTCTACAAGTGAACTCTAACATAATATATGAATTGTACACTGTCATTATAAAATTAAGTACTATATTAGAACTTTTGTGTTCTCAGAAAGTGTATGAGTAGCAAAGTTAATATAGCTAATATGATTCAAAAATGATTAACTTACATTGACCAAATTACCTAAAATATTTCTATTTAATTGCTAGGGACTTTTTTTTTCCCCTACAAAGATACAGCTTTATGTTAATAGCCTACCACTGGTAATTATTAATTAAAGGGTTTTTGCTAAATGTGAATAAGGTACCACTGCTTTGACTTCAAAATGCAAATATGAACTTACATCTATTTCCTCAGGAACACTGTGTGATTTCATAGATGAAAGGAGTTCCATTACAAGAATAACCTCTCCAGTGAGCATTGGAATAATGCTCTGACCCTATAAAATAAAGTAAAATGAGGTCAAAAAAGACATGCAAAACAGGAATATCTTGGTAATGAAACTACTAACAATGAAACCAAGGGATAAATGAGGTTTTTTAAGATGGTGAGATGGAAGGAATACAAAAATCAATGCTTTCATTGGGTGGAATCACTTGACAACATTAAAAAGAGTTAAATAAAACATGTCTCGCACTCAAGGTTTTTAAGTTTATGTGCTAATCGAAGATGATTTTGAGTTTTCCAGAAAGTCTTTTCCAGTCACTGAATGTGTCATACATTGACAATTATGGCTTATCATACACCACTAAATGTCACTATGTGAACACTCTGGTTTAAAATGAATATTTCTAATTTATTACTTAAGATATAAAAAAATCAATTAAAAAGATGCTTTTTATATTTTATAGCTAGAGAAGCTGAAAGACAGCATAACCTGTAAATCTTTTTATCAATAATTTCAAATAGTAAAGACTGGATTCATACCAGGACCCTTATGACCGCTAATAAAACATTCTTTATACAAACAAAAGTTTATACATTATCACATGATTTTTTTTTGTGTGTGTGTGTGCTTTTTGGAGGGCAATTGGGGTTAACTTGCCCAAGTTCACACGGCTAGGTTTTTGTTTCTGTGTGTTAAGTGTCCGAGGCCGGATCCGAACTCAGGTCCTTCTGACTCCAGGGCCAGCGCTCTGCTCACTGCGCCACCTAGCCACCCCATCACATGAATTTTTAAAATGACAAAACTATCCTCTCGTCTCAAGATAACAAAGGCAGCAAAGTGTTCACCTGTGGTTGATGTTATTCCTACACCAACTGTACTACCACTCTCCACCCTCAATCTGAATCTTAGATTCTACTTTAGAGGTCAAATGTTTGGATAGATTCCCTTAGTTCTGTAGTAATTACTTAGTTTTTTTTTTTTAAACAAAGATTCTTTAAGATTCCTTGGAATTTGCCTCACTATTAATTGGGTCCAGAAGACCACCATCCTTCCCAGCCCCACACAAACTCTTTAATAATTATCTTTAATAACACTGGCATTTAATGGCATATGTTCCTACCTGATCTTCCATTCTTTCTGTTCCTTCTAAAACAATCTTCTGGACATTCTCTTGCCTCTCCTAGGCAAAAAAAAGTACGCCATTTAGAACAGTGTTTATATTTATATATTCATATAAACAAAGGTCAATTGGTAAATTATTTTTAGGTAAAATCTCAATCTCACTTCATAAATTCCCAGAGAGTGATATGGATGATTTTTCTTTGCTGGATAGAACTATTATGGTCCCCCACACAAAGAACAAAACAAAAGCATTATTTTACTTTTTGGTTAAAAACAAACAATAAAAAATCAGGTCACTCTAGCAAAATTTTAACTATTCATAAAAGTGACTTAGACCTTCCCAAATGAACAAGATAAAGTTAGATCTAACAGATATATCTACAGTGAAAACCAACTCTTATTAAGAAAAAGAAAACCAAAACATGTTTTCCTTTGTCACCTAGCAAAAGTCTTCCCAACATTTAATAAAACTGTAAGGGACTTTACAGAGTAAAAATACAAACTTACATCACCTCCCTTCCCTCACTGAGCTCCCAATCCACTACTTTTACTGAGGAAGTTGGAATATTCCTTGCTCTTTGCTGCCATTTTTAGACTCCCTCCTCTATCACCATAATTCAGCAATCTCTCCTCCCCTACAGGGTCCACATTATTCAAATTTATTGTCTTACAGAAGTAGAAGGGATAAAGAAGTGGCAAGAATATACAAAAGAACTATGTAAAAAAAATCTTAATATCACTGATAACCATGTAGTGTGGTTACTGATCTACATCCAGAAATCTTGAAGAATAAAGTCAAGTAAGTCTTAGGAACCATTGCTAACAAAAAGGCTAGGTGATGAAATTCCAGGTGAACTATTGAAAATTCAAAATGATGATGCTGTTAAATTTCTGCATTCAGTATGACAGTAAATCTGGAAAATTCAGCAGTGACCTCTGGATTGGGAAAGATAAATTTGTGTCCCAATCCTAAATAAGGGCAATGACAAGAAATATTAAAATTATGAAACAATTTGCTCATTTCACATGCCACCAATGTTACACTTAAAATTCTACAAGCCAGACTTCAGCAATACACGAACAGAGAATTACCAGAAGAGCAGGCAGATTTTCAAAGAGGCAGAGTAACTATAGAAAATTGACAACATTCACTGGATTATGGAGAAAGCAAGGGAGTTCAAGAAAAACATCTCCTGCTTCACTCACTACACAAAGACTCTGTGGATCACAACAAAATGTGGCAAGTCCTTAAAGACATAGGAGTACCAGATCATCTCTGTCTCCTGAAGAACCTATACTCAGGCCAAGAAGCTAGTTAGAATCAAACACGGAACAACTGACTGGGTTAAAATTGGAAAAGTAGGACAAAGCTGTATATTGTTATCATATTTATTTAACTGGACGAATCAAAAGCTGGAATTAAAGTTAACATGACAGAAAAGGAAAATGATAAATGTTGGAAAGGATGTGGAAAAATTGGGACACTAATACACTGTTGATTGAGTTGTGAACCGATCCAACCATTACAGAAAACAATTTGGAACTATGCCCAAAGAGTCATATAACTGTGCATACCCCTTGTTCCAATAATACCACTTCTAAGTCTGTATCCTGAAGAGATCATTAAAAAGAGAAAAGGATCTATATGTACAAAAATATTTATAGCAACTCTTTTTGTGGTAGCAAAGAACTGGAAATTGAGGGAATGGCTGAACAAGTTGTGGTATATGAATGCAATGAAATGTTATGCTATACAAAATGACGAGTAAGCAGAGTGGATTTCAGAAAAAAACCCGGAAAGGTTTACATGATCTGACGAAAAGTGAAGCAAGCAGAAACAGGAAAACAATTGTACACAGGTATCACCAATGCTATGCCAGGATCAACTATGAACAGTTAGTTTCTCCCAGTGTAGCAGCAAGCACTAACATCCCCAGGGGAGCTGCCAACACAGGTTCTGCTTTTCTAAAGGAAAGCAACTCAAAATGGGTTAACAAACTTACTTTAATCAATAAAACATAGATCGTTTACCTAGTTCAGGGAAAAAGGTCAGCATCCTGAACTTCAAAGTATACAGACAGTAGTTTCAAAACAGAGAAACAGACAGATCAAGCAGACAGGCTTCCAAACTATCCAACCATTATCAATACCAAATCACAGTTACCAGAGAGGGAAGCATCAACATCTGGGTTTTCAAAGCTGGGGGGCTCTCAACGGCTGCCCAGAGTCTCATCTGGTCAAGTCATACAACACTTCTCAAAGTGAGCCCCAAAGCAAAGCCTCACATCAGGGATTATATAGCCTTCTCCAGGCTCAGAGAATGTCACAGCCCTCTTGAATCCACTGTCCAATCACAAAGCAACAAGGTGTGGGCATTCCTGAAAACCAAGCCTCCGGCCATAGGCTCCATGTGACCATATTCAGCCTATTAGAGGGCAGAGTATATTTTCAAATCAAGGAAGGTTCTCAGAGTCTCTCAAGCCAATCAAAGGGCCTAGGGGCAGGGAAGATCTTTAAATCTGCATTTCTATTACACCCTCAGGATGGTAAATGCTATCCATATTCAGAGAATGAACTGTTGGAGTCTAAAGGCAGATCAAAGCATACTATTTTAACTTTTTTTTGTGATTCTTTTCTTTTGGCCTCTTCCTTTTTTCATAACATGGCTAATACAGAAATGTTTTATAGTACTGTACATACATAACCTATATAAATTTGCTCATTATCTTAGGGAGGGAGTGGGAAGAGAGGAAGAAAATTAGGAACTCAAACTTTTAAAACAATGTAATGTTAAAGAATGCCTTTACATGTAATTGAAAAAAAATAGAATAAAGGTTGAAAAAGAAATATTAACAATCTCAGATACAAAGACAATACCACTCTGATGGCAGAAAGTAAATTAGAATTAAGAAACCTCTGGATGAGTGTGAAAGATGAGAATGTAAAATCTGGTTTGAAGCTTAACATTAAAAAAAAACAACAAACAAAAAACACCCTAAAATCACGGCGAGTGGTCCCACCACTTCCTGGCAAATAGAAGCAGAGTAAGATTTTATATTCTTGGGCTCAAAGAGTACTGCAGATGTTGACTAAAGCCACAAATTTAAAAGACACTCGCTGCCTGGAAAGATAACTATGACAAATCAGGACAATATATTAGAAAGTAGAAATACCACTTTGCTGAAAAAGGGCCATATGGTCAAATCTATGGTTTTTCCATGAACTGTAAGAACTGGACTATAAGGAAAGTTGAGTGTTGCAGAACTGATATTTTCCATAAGACATGGTAGTCAATGACTATAGTAATCTACTGTTTTTGATAAACCCAAAGACTCCAGCTTCTGGGATAAGAACTCATTATTTGACATAAACTGCTGGGAAAACTGGAAAAGAGAACAGCAGAAAGTGGGAATAGACATACATCTTACATTGTACATTGTACAAATATTGTAAAATAAAGTCAAAATGGATTCACAATTTATTTATTTTTCTTTTTGGAGGGCAATTGGGGTTAAGTAACTTGCCCAAGGTCACATGGCTAGGTTTTTGTTTGTGCGTTAAGTGTCTGAGGCAGGATTTGAACTCAGGTCCTTCTGACTCCAGGGCCGGTGTTCTACTCAGTGCGCCACCTAGCCGCCCCAGATTCACAATTTAGATATAAAGGCTGATACTATAAGCAATCTGGGAGAGCAAAGAATAATTTACTATCAGATTTATGGAGAAGGGAAAAATTTATGATCAAACAAGTTACAGAGAACATTATGAAATGTAAAATGGATAACTGATTACATTAAATTGAAAAGTATTTGCACAAAGCCAATGCAACCAAGATTAGGAGGGAAGCAGAAAATTGGGAAAGAATTTTTACAACAGTATCTCTGATAAAGACTTCATTTCTAAAATATATGGAGAACTGAGTCAAATCTATAAGAATAGAAGTCATTCCCCTATTTATAAATGGTCAAACGACATGAACAAGAAGTTTTCTGTGGAAGAAATGAAAGATGTCTATAATCATATGAAAAAATGCTCTAAATCACTACTGATTAGAGGAATGCAAATCAAAACAACTCTTAGATACCACATGTCACTGGTTAGATTAACAAACAAGAAAATTATAAATGCTGAAGATGTGGGAAAATTGTAACAGTAATGCACTGTTGATAAAGTTGTGAACTGATCCAACCATTCTGGAGAGCAATTTGGAACTATGCCCAAAGGGTTTAAAAAAATGCACATACCTTTGACGCAGCAATACCTCTTCTAGGGCTGTATTCCAAAGAGATGATACAAGTGGGAGGGGGACCTGTATGTATAAAAATATTTACAGCAGCTCTTTTTGTGGTGGCAAAGAACTGGAAATCAAGGGAATGTCCATCAATTGGGGAATGGCTAAACAAGGTGTGGTATATCAATGTAATGGAATACTATTGTGCTATAAGAAATGCGGAGCAGAAGGACTTCATAATAACCTGGAGAGACTTACATAAACTGATGCTGCAGAACCAGGAGAACATTGTACACAATTACAGACACACTGTATCTATGAGTAACTTTGATGGACTTGGCTCTTCTCAGCAAACCAAGGTTATAGGACAACTCCAAAAGACTCACAATGGAAAAGGCTATCCACATCCAGTCAAAGAATTACGGACTCTGAATGCAGATTTACTCTCTCTCTTTTTTGTTGTTTCTTTTTTCTTGTAGTTCATTCCAATGGTTTTAATTCTTCTTTACAACTTGACTAATGTTTAATGTGAAGGTGTATGTAGAACCTATATCGAATTACATGCTGTCTCCTGGGGAGGAAGGGGGAGTAAATTTGGAATTCAAAAGCTTGTGGAATTGTTGTAAACTAAAAATAAATAAATTTAAAAGCAGAAAAAAAGAGATTTTGAGTTAGAAAAAAAAAGAATTGACGTTTTCAAATTGTGATGTTGGAGAAGACTTTGAGAGTCCCTTGGACAACAAGGAGAACCAATTAGTCAATACTTACAGAAATTAATTCAGACTATTCATTATGATGGGGTCCTTGTGATGTATACATGTCTGTAGTATCAATCTGTAACATCAGTTTGTAAGTGGGGTGCTTTGGGATCTATGTCTGTAAAATCAATTTGTAAAACCAGTCTGTAAGATCACATTTCCACCCCCTCAGCCTCAGAGCACTGATTCTTCCCCTTCCCCCTTCCAGCACTCTGTCCAGCAACAACTCATGACCTGTTTATCTCTGCTTGAAACAATAAGTTATGTAAATGTTATCTCCCTTAGAGTGGCCAGCCCCACCATAAATTCTTCAATACCTTATCTATAGGGTAACTCCTTAGTCAATTATATACCCACACTGTCTCTGATGACCTTGGTGGGTGACAGACTGGGCAGTCTTTAGTGAAGTATCAGGCCTAAAACCACACCTCCAGCTAGCCCCCCCTTGAGCTATTTCCCAGTGAATCATGGGCAATACACCTGCGCAGTTGATATTAAAAGTGTATGGTCCTTTGAGCACTGACCACTCCTTAACTCCTCCCTGATCCCACCCTTACTCACCTAGTTAGCATAACTGACACCTTAAAACTATGCCTGTGGCCTCTGCAAGTTGGCAGGTTCCATAAGAATCTAGCCTGCTGTTCTTGTGCAGCATAACAATAAACTTTACAATTTCGGCTTCAAAGTTTGCTTGAGCCTGGTGAATTCCTTCCAGACTGGATGCCAGGGTGGCATCCCTGGCAGAACCACTTAACCCTCCCCCCCTCCTTATTACCCTTCCCTCTTCAATTAGATGGTCAAATTCTGAAAGTGAAGCTTAAAATACTTTGGCCACATGGTGAGACTCATTGGAAAAGACCCTGATATTGGGAAAAATTTAAGGCAAAAACAGATGGGAATGGCAGAGGATGAGATGGACAGAGAGTATCACAGAAACAATGAACATGAGCTTGGACAGATTTAAGATAGGGGTGGACAGAAGGGCCTGGTGTGCTACAGTCCACAAGGTTATGAAGAGTTGGAGATGACTGAAGAGTAAAAACAAATCTAGATCCTGGAGGATATTTTCTATTGACTACCAAGACATTCTCCTTCCTTCATCCCTCAATGAATTCAGTGTCTACTGGGCTCCCAGTCTTCCTCTGACTTCAACTCCTGACCTCAGACTAGGGTCCTTAAATGTATATATTGTTGATGCTGTGTTAAATCCTTTAACTTCCAAGTTCCTGAATCTACTCAATTCCCATGACCTCCTTCCCTCCTCCACTCAACTCAAGCTACACATAGAGACAAACTCTTCAACTTGTCATTACCCATAAGTGTTCCATTTCCATGTTTGTGAACTCTTGAATTCTTTTAATTATAATCTTTAGTCATTTCATCTTTCCTTACACCTTATGACCTCCAGCTCTATTCTTCCATCTCTCTGTGACCTCTAACCCTTCCAATCTCTTAGTTTTCACCAGCCATCATCCTTGAACTGGCTACACTGTCCTCCATTCCCTATCCTGACCCTATGTTTAACTCCACTCTACCCTCTGCACTCAAACCTCTTACCTCACAGCCAAAGGATTACTCCCATGATCTACTTCCACTGCTCCTAACGTGTTGTTGAGATGGAGCCGGAGAATTTTACAAAATCCTACTGTCTAGTACATCACAAATTTATGTTATCTAATCTCACCTTGGTCTTCAATGAAGCAAAGTAATTTATCTTCCTAATCAATCTGCAATCTCACTCATTATAGCAGGTTGTCTAAATGTTCTCATGTTTCCTCAAGCTTCCCACTGTACCCTTTCTCCCTCCCCTCTCAGTTAAAATTGTTTTCACTATATTCTTGACCAAAAAACTTGAGGCCAATTGCTAAGATCGCCCTCTTTTTTCTTCCTCATCAAGCCTCAGTGACCTTTTCCCACTATCACCTCCTCTCACATGAACATGGTCGCTCTTTCTTCTTGTCTGTGCAAACTTCTCTACATGCATCCTTGTGCCCATTCTTCTCTTCTCCAACAGACTGATCCTCCCCTCCCTCCCCCTCGTTATTTATTTCCCCTTTCTCATCATTATGCCAAGATAAAATCAATTTGGAAACTCATGCCCCCTTAGTACTCCTGGTCCCTCAGAGTGGAGAGGGTGAACACTGAAGGTTTCTGCTCAGATCCTCTCTGTCATCCACATTTAAGGATGGCACCCTAGGAATTTTTGTCCTTTCACACCCAGCTGCTTCCCTGGGTTTCACTGTCATCAGAAACTTGTCATTTTGCAAACTCAAACATCATCAGATCGGTTCCTAACTCAGCAACATGACTTTATAAAGCCCCCAGACTGGTTAACTCTTCCCCATCACCCCCCCACCCCCAAGTGCTGTATTTCCTCATTAAATTGTGATATGTCTTTCTCTGTATCTCCAGTGCTTAGCGGTACCTGGCCCATTTGTTGTTCAGTTGTTTCAGTTGTGTCTGACTCTTTGTGACCCCATTTGGGGGTTTTCTTGGAAAATACTAGAGTGGTTTGCCATTTCCTTCTTCAGCTCTTCTCTACAGACGAAGAACTGAGGCAAATAGGGTTAAGTGACTTGTCCAGGATTACAAAGCTACTAAATGTCTGAGGCCAAATTTGTATTCACGGAGGTGAGTCTTTCTGATTCCAAGCCAAGTGCTCTATCCACTGCGCCACCTGGCTGCCTGGCACACAGGAGCTTAATAAATATTTACTGGCACTCTTTCTTCCTATTTCTCTTCCAGGTCTTTCCCTATTCTAATCCCAGTTTAGTTTCCAAAATGATTTTCCTAAACCGCAGGTGTAACTTCCCCTCTCGGTAAACTCTAGTGTTTCCTATTACCTCCACAATTAAAAATAAGATCTTTTTATTTGGAAATCTAAAGTCCTTCCAAGCCCCCGGTGATATTTGCCTCCTTACTGTTCCCCACATACATGATATTCTATCATCCAGGTTTTACTGGTTGTCCCTTATGACTAGAATGCACTCCCTTCCCTCATCTTCACCTCCCAACTTTCCCAGCTTTCTTCAAGTCTCAGCTAAAGTCTCACTTTCTGCAGGAAGTCTTTCCCACTACTATTTAATCTCTGTGACTTCCCTCTGAGATTACCCCAATTTATTCTGAATACACCTTGTTTGTACATGAGGTTTTTTTTTTCCTCCCCAAGTTGTTTCTCCTATGATTGTGAGCTCCCTGAGAGCAAGGACTGACTATTTTCCAGATGACCAAGTAGATAGGGTGCTGGTCCTAGAGTTAGGAAAACCTGAGTCTAAATCCAGCCTCACATATTTACTATGTGACCCTGGATAAATCACTTCTTTCTGCCTCAGTTTCTTCAAATATAAAATGGGGACAATAATAGCCATTACCTTTCAGTGTTTTTGTGAAGTATAAATGAAATATTTGTAAAGCATTTAGCTAGTACCTGACACATAGCAGGTGGTTAATATATGCTAATTACCTCCCTCCTTTCAAAGCCCTAGGCTTAGCACAGTGCCAGGCATATAGTAAGTATTTGAAAAATGCTAGCTGACTGACTAGAAGCTTGTTGACTGACACTATGGATAGTGGGCTGTCAATAACCAAAAAAAATTTTAAGTAGTCAATCAACATATTGACAAATATTTGCCAAGTCACCTAAGAGATGCTGTAGGTGATACAAATAAGTATAAAGCATGGTCCGGCCACTCACGTAACTTATAATTTGGGTGGGAAGTTAAAATACATACACATAAAAAGATCACTTAACACCAGAAAACAAATGCTAATTGCTTAACATAAGGATAAGTTTATGTCTAATCTAACATTTAATTGTTGTGACATACCAAAACTAATCCCTGAATATGAAAATTGATGTTTCCCTAGGTATAAAATAATTTCAGAGGAGAGATAAGGAGACAATATTTGACTCAGATCTTAAAAAACCAGAAAGAAATTGTTGGGATGTAAATTATTTATAAGGTCCTTCTCTCCTTAATTCTTATGATCCTAAGATATTACTCAGCATAGCTATTTGCTATAAAAACAAAACAAAACTGCATTCTTTAGTACTAATTAAACCAAGTTGAGTGGAAGCAAAGTGTTATTAGAAGTCCTAAAACTAGGCCTGCTGAATGACTAAATAAGGAATAACACATAAGTAATAACTAAATAAATAACTAATATTAACATAACTAAATAAGGAAAAACAAAATTAGTTTTGGATGCTTCCAAAACTAATGGAAACATTTTTTTTCTTTTACAATCTGAATCAAATTACCTTCAAGAAATTAAAGGTTGAGAATATACTTTTGTTAGTTTTTACTTTGACATATGCAGAAGAAAAATAAAAGTTAAGTTGTTTTTTCCTCATTGGCTACAAATTACTATCAAGCTATAAGCAGCATACTAGTTTAAACATTTTCCAAGCTGAACTATTAGGAAAAATGAGAGTTTGAAATCACCTTACATATATAATCTACTTTAACTCATTTTATTTTATTTTTTTGCCCCCCCCCCCTTTTTTTTGGAGGACAGAAGGTAGGGCAATTGGGGTTAAGGGATTTTCCAAAGGTCACACTGCTAGTTTTTTGTGTTGTGTCTGAGATCAAATTTGAACTCAGGCCCTCCTGCCTCCAGGGCCAGTGTATTCATGGTGCCACTTAGCCGCCCCAATTCATTCATTTTATAGATGAGGAAACTGAGGACCAAGTTACATTGTTATTTAATAACAGTTTTCTATTTTAGACTGGTAGTCTTTTCCAACACTGCACAATCCATCTGCTGCAATAATTTCTAAATACTTATGCTTGCATGTCCTAAATAACATTCTACCATTGCCACATTCCAAAGTAAATGCCTGAATACTGCTTTACTCCATTTCAAATTAGTGAGGTTCATTTCCCCCCACATATTCTATTAAAAAATCAAACCCTATTTTACAAAATAAGTAATAAACTTAGAAATTTCATTACTCTAAGATGGGATTCTTACTATTTTTTTTAAGTATGTGTGGGGGCAAGAATCCTACTCAAAATGTTTTATTAAATTAAATTATTAAAATATATAGGATTGGAAGGGAATATATATTTATTAAATATATATTTATATATTATTTAAATTTATTTATATATTGTTTAAATATATATTAAATGTTTATTAAATTAAATTATTAAAATATATACGATTGGAAGGGAAGCCAATTATATTGAAATACAGTTATCAAAATGTTTTTTAAAAAGTTCCAGGTTAATAATCCCTAGTACAGAGAAGCTGAACTCAGATAAATGGAGAGGGAGTCTTAGAATTAGTCAGGAAGGAGCAACTAGGTGATGGAGTGAATAGAGCACCAGCCCTTGAGTGAGGAGGACATGATTTCAAATATGGCCTCAGACATTTGACACTTACTATGTGACTCTGGGCAAGTAATGTAACCCCAAGTGCTTTGCCATAAAGAATTAGTCTGCACGATTAGGGTTCCAGTTTATTCTGACAAATGTCTTATCTGTGCTACTGGTCACTTCACCTATCTGTGTTATAGGCAACTTTCACAGTTAGAGAAGGAATTTCCTCTCTGGGAATTCTCTACAATAAAACCACAGGAAGAGAGCGACTAGCAAGAAGAACAAACATATTTAAGAGAGATTTGACTAAATGATGTAAATATATAGCTTGTTTTAAGGTTAATGCAAGAACGGATAACTTCCCACAGAACCTCTCTAGGGATCATGTAATGAAATAAAACTGAGTTAGATGAACAGTGGGTCAGAGATAGTATGGAAATACGTTTATTCCCAGGTAAAGTCTTGGTTCTAGGCACAATCTTAACAAGACAGAATTTCCAAACAAGCTGATTTTGAGTTCTGTTTTTTAAAAAGATAATGACTATTCAAGAATAAGTTTGTGAAAAGAAGTCTATAGTACTTCATCATGAGTTACTGCTTGATACAACTAAAAGCAACATATCAGGAAAAAGTGTAAGCACAGAATTTATTTCATAAAAAGACTTTATTAGTATTACTAAATCATAGGATGAGAAACACTACTAAGTCACATACTGAGTAAAATAAGTGGAAAAAGAGCCCTCACTAAGACTGATGCAGGTGTGCAATGTTTAGAATAAATCGACATCTGAATATGTTGAATTTAATGAACAAATACATGGGAACAAATGTGTGCCATTTGCCCTCTACTCATCATCCAAGAGAGTAACCCTGGTGGAGAATGGACCTACCAACTGTAGCGCCAATGCAACATTCACAGCACTGACAGCAACTATGAATATGCCAGCATAGTTCTCAATTGCAAAATATAACAGACTCTCCATATATAAGGCAGAAGCAAAACATTTATTCACACACCAGAAAAACAAATCCCAACATCAGAAAGTCAAACAAAGAAGTTAATACCATATATAATAAATACCATAGCACAGCAAGGAGTCACACCATCCTTTACCCTTCCCACAAACATTCACAATCCTAGCTGAATGTAATGGTAATGGGAATTTGAAGATCTTCCCTGTCTCTTAATAGACTTAAGGGAACTTGAAGATCTTCCCTGTCCCCAATAGACTGAATGTAATCATATGGATCCTGTGGTGGGAGGAGTTTGCTGAAGAGTGGAGCACTGCCCAAAGGAAACTGGGAGTCAGAGCAGTTAAGAGCTGGAGAGAGGATGCACCCAAGGAGACATCTAGTTATGGAGAGTGTTGTATTTTGTGATTGAAAACTATGCCAGCATATTCATAGTTGGCACTATGAATATTGCACTGGCACTACACCAACTGCCAGTCACTTCCACTTATAGGACAGATAAACCAGCCTAGCTAAAATAACAAAGAACACTGACGGAGCAGCAGGCAGCATGCATCAGGTGAGCCAACTGCCTTTTCAGACCTAATGGAGACAGTAAGGACATTGAATATTCTCACCACCAAAGTTCTTAGCATTGTCAAATAGTTAATTATTAGAAATGTATATGGCTTTATTTATGGAAATAATACATTAAAGAAAATGCATAAGTACTCGCTTTGACACTGCACTGTAATGACCACGGGATTTTTCTCCCTGTGTTTGTTTCAGATGAAACTTCTTATATGTTACCTTCTGTTGGAATGAGCTCCTCTAATAGCAGAGTGTCTTGATTTTCTATTATATCCATAAGACTGCATCATGCTATGTATATAGTGTTTAATAAATGTTTTTTCATTCATCAATCATTCATTCCTTAAAGATTTCCAGAGTCTCACAAAAGCAAAAAATCTTCTAAAGGAGTGTGAAGCCTAATAATGTTTCTCCAGATTCCAATATAGCTCAAACCATAAACTGTTCAATATATTAAAAAGGAAATGCCAGTTAATTTCTGTACACCATTTAAATTTAAGTTAACACGTGTGATATATATTCTTTTGTTAAAAGGAGACATAATAAAAATGGTAATAAAAAAAGGAAAGCCATTTTAAAGCACCTACAGATTATAAAGATAAATTCAGTTTTTATAACATTCAGAACTCCTAAGAACAAGATTAATTTAATGTTTTGATCGGAATGGATTTCTACCTCACAGAGAAAGAAACGAGTTTCAAATGATCTAATCTTTTAAAAAAAGTAGCAAAAAAACCCCAAACCCCAAGACCCAAATATGATAGAAAGACTGAACTCAATGCTTAGCACAGCTAGCTTGGTGAGGAAGTACAAAATAGTAAAAATGTGGCACTTAGGGGGTGATATTTTTCTAAATTGTAGAAACGTTTAATATTTTACCCTAAACTCCAAATTCAGATGAAATTTTTTTTCCCCACCATATCACCATTTAAAACTGTCTTTAGAAGTGCTGAGAATACATATCTTTCTACTTAGGTATCAAATAGTATTCATTTGGGAATATTTGTTCATATTTTCACAATGACAAAGAATTACAAATAATGATAAACAAATAGTATCTTTATGACAAAGAAAAATATTCTAACAAAGTTAAGTAAGATTATAACAGGTATAGAGGAGGAACAACATGAGGATATTTTGAGAAAACCTCTTTGTGTAAAGCAAAATAAGATTGAATACCAAAAAGTTAGGTATAATAGTAAAATACAATATGAATGATGTAACATAAAATGTCAAAACTAGCATTTGGTAGTTTAGAATTACAAAAGGACCAACCGACTTTAATAGAATTATATTTTTGGGTGGTGTTTAGGTGGTGCAGTGAATAGAACACCAGCCCTGGAGTCAGGAGGACCTGAGTTCAACTCCGGTCTCAGACACTTAACACTTGCCAGCTGTGTGACCTTGGACAAGTCACTTAACCTCAACTGTCCTGCCTTCCCCCCTCCAAAAAGCAAATAAATAAATAAATAAATAGATAAAATAAAATTTTAAAAAATGCTATTTTTTGGTTCTTATCTCATTTCAAGAATTTTTGTTTCCAAAATTCTTCCCTTGAGGAAAACCGTATCTTGTTCTCTTTTTATCTTTTAAACCTATTTTGTTATTATTATTTATGAAACATTGACCTTATTTCTTTTAAGTAATCCTGCAGTGAGGTAGGATTCCTTGGAGAACCCCTGCACTCAAGCAGTAGCTACTGAACCCAGGGTGAATTACTTAATCTCTCAGTGATTTAGGTAACTAAGACTGTAAAAATACAAACCGACAGAATCACACAAATGAAATGATTTGATTGGTCAAGACCAAACAGAACACAATACAAAAGTATTATTTACTAGATGCTAGACTCAAGAACCTACTCACCTTATGCATCCATATCCTTCCTTTCCGGATGATGTGTGTTAATCTATCAACACACACTCTGTGAAGGGGAAGGTAGAAACTGAGTTCAGTTTGTGGAAGTATTATTGACAGTCCATATGTACTCCTATCCCCATTCCAGTTTCCATCAAAGATTAATGAAACAATAATTACTCCTTTTTCAGACAACACAAAAAACTTCACATCTATGGCTCCACTTTCTGCATTCCGAAGGATTTCTCCATTTAGAGTATGGTTAGCAAGAAAAGTTATTTCTCCATCACTGAGCAGCAGTTGCTGTGTCTTGGGAGCCCAAATGTGTCTTACTCTAGGACCAAGAATGTTGTCCCAGTATGCAAAAGTAGCTGCTAATAAGGGTGAATCACCATTTAAAGCGATCTCAGTTTTGGCAACAGCTGGAGATGGTGGTGGACAGAGATGAGACATGATTGCATCCTAATCGTCACATTATCACAATGTTCAGGTGACAATCTAAAAAAATGAAAAAAAAAAAAAAGAAAAAACATGGCTGTTAAATTTGTCTCCTTTCAATCTTCAAATTAAAAACCTCTATAGTAGGAGCTAATTTTGACTTAGCCAGCGCACGTGTCTCTTTTCGGGTCTTCCCGCTTGCCAAAATGAAGTTTAATCCATTCATGACCTCTGACCGAAGCAAGAACCGAAAGAGACACTTCAATGCGCCCTCACACATCCGGCGCAAGATCATGTCGTCCCTGCTCTCCAAGGAGCTGAGGCAGAAGTACAACGTGCGCTCAATGCCCATCTTCAAGGATGATGAGGTCCAGGTGGTTCGTGGACACTACAAAGGTCAACAAATTGGCAAGGTAGTTCAGGTTTACAGAAAGAAATATGTCATCTACACTGAGCATGTACAACGTGAAAAAGCTAATGGCACAGCTGTCCATGTGGGAATTCACCCTAGTAAGGTGGTTATCACCAGACTAAAACTGGACAAAGATCGCAAAAAGATTCTTGAGCGTAAATCAACAAGTTGGAAAGGAGAAGGGCAAACATAAAGAAGAAACCATTGAAAAGACGCAGGAATAAAATGGTCTGTTGTACAGTTGTAATTAAAAATGAAAATTAAGAAAAAAAATTTGACTTAGCCTTCACATTGCTTTTTCATTAATTAAAGCAAAGAGATTTTCAAGTGTGACTTGATGGATACCGACAGAAAAATATTTAGGATAATGTATGCCATAAAATATATTCAATAAATAATTTGTAGATAAAGCTAGCAATAAATTCACTTTCCCAGAGATAAACTCAAATATCTAAACAGAATCAGAACCAGGAAATAATGAAAAAAAGAGGTCTATAAATCTCACTTAGATTTCCATATCTGGCCCCTTAAAGAGCTTACTAAGAACCTGTTTACTCCTATTTTACAGAAATCTAGTATGCATGGTTACGTAGCTTCCCCATGCTCAGAGAAGATTAAGAGCAGAAAATTAGAAAAGGTGGGGTAGTATGAGGCAGGTATATGAAAGTAGCAAAAAAATAAATGAGACGACAAAATCAGTCAATAGGACTATTAAAAAGCGTGCAAAAGTATAAAAAAGAAAGTTGTAAGTAGGGTAATTGTGCAATATAAGGGCAAATAGTACTGTAACATCAATTGACCTTAGGGATATCAATTTATTACAGAGAGATAATTAATGCTCATAATAATAACACTGCATAACATCGGTGAAAGGGACTTCAAAGATAACCTAGCCTAAGCCTCCTTATTTTTGCGATAAGACTTCTGAAACTAAAACAGAGTAAGCAAATTGCCTGTGCTTAAACAGTTAGTGGCAGTCTGGACCCAGTCCTTCTGATTCAGGTGGTTTTGTTTTTAATTATTAAACTAAGTTCTCTCTCAGTATAGGAGTAATGTTATGTGTATATTACAGACAAACCTTGTTTTATTGTCATATGCACTATGCTTTTTGGTTTGTTTTTTCAAACTGAAGTTTTGTTGCAACTCTGTGTAAAACAAGTCTATTGGTGCCATTTTTCAAACAGCATGTGTTCACATTGTGTTTCTGAGTCTCATTTTGGTAATTCTCTTGATATTTCAAACTTTTTCATTATCATTATATCTGTTACTTGTGATATGTGATCACTGATCTCTGATGCTATTACTGTAATTGTTTTGAGGCCTCACAAACCCATATAAGATTGCAAACTTAATTGTTGCATTTATTTTGACTGCTTCCCAAATGTTCATTCCCTGGTCTTTTTCCCTCTCTTCAGGCCTCCCTATGCCCTGAGACACAGCAATATTGAAGAATATTATATAAACATAGTTGATAATGCAGTGGCAGGTTTTAAGAAGACTTACTACAATTTTAAAGAAGTTCTACTGTGGGTAAAATGCTATTAAACAGCACCACATACCACAGAGAATTGTTCATGAAAGTAAGAGTCAATTGATGGGGCAAACTTCCCTGTTGCCTTAAAGAAATTGCTACAGATAACCCAATCTTCAGCAACCAACACTGAGGCGAGACCCTCCATCAGCAAAAGATTACCACTCATTTAAGGCTCAAATGACAGCATTTTTAGCAATAAAGTATTTTTAAAATAAGGTATGTACATTGTTTTATCAAACATAATACTATTATACATTTAACAGACTATAGCATAGTGTAAACATAACTTTTCCCCATAATTTATTAATTTACTTTTAGTTTACAATATTCAGCTCCACAAGCTTTTGAGTTCCAAATTTTCTCCTCCTCCCTCTTTTCCCCCCTTACCACCTATGGTGGCATGCAATCCAATATACAAATACCTCCACGTTAAACATTAGTCAAATTGTAAAGAAGGATTATAACCAATGGAATGAACAACAAGGAAGAACAAAACAAAACAAAAAGAGAGAGCATGTTGTCTGCTTCAATCTCCCTTTCCATCAGGAGTCTTTTGGAGCTGTCACACAGCCTTGCATTGCGGAGAGGAGCCGATCTATCAAAGTTAGTCATCACAGATACAATGTGTCTAATTGTGTACAATGTTCTCCTTGCTTCTGCTCCTTTCACTCAGCATCAGTTTATTTAAGTCTCTCCAGTAAACATAACTTTTATATACTGGGAAACCAAATAAATTCTTTTGACTCACCTTACTGAGATATTTGCTTTACTGTGGTGGTCCAGAACCAAACCAAGCACTGATTATTATAGCAGACTGTATACAGCCAAAGCTATGGAATTAGTAGGAAGACTTAACTCTCTATTTTGTGCCTCATCTTGTGCAGCTGACACTTCTGGCTTTCCTAAATCCTCCTAACATGCAGAAGGCATTCCTCTTGTTTTAACTATTTGGAAAATACCAGCTTAGTATGTAGGTTGCTTGTCTACTCCTCTCATCCCTCTTCTACCTCCTTTTCTGGTCATGTGACTAAATAGAGCACTTCTTATTTATAAATAGTATATATCGGTCATGTGTTTCTGTTGTTTTTTTTTTTTTGATTACCAAAAATTTTCATTGTCCTGACTATTATTCCCCATTGGGAGAATCTGAGTATTAGAGACCAGTGTTATATAGAAGCACACATTTTAGGCTCAAGCAAAGCACTATGTAATTTCCCAAGTATCAGCTGGTCTCATTTTCTCATCAAATATGGGTCCAGAGACTATAATTTAAACCAGAAGAGCTGATGGGATCACAAAGTGAAGTAGTATAAAGAGAAATAAGGACAGAGCCCTGAACACAACTATGAGTCAGAGGGTGTGATCTGGAGAAAGATCTAAGAAGAGACAGAGAAGGCAGTCAGGTAGGAGGAAAAACCAGGAGAGAGTGATGTCCCAAAGACCTAGAGAGAATAAAGGAGGAGAGTGATTAACAGTGCCCAAGGCTACAGAGAGGTCAAGCAGAATAGGCCTCAGAAAAAGCTATTGGACCTTTGGGCAACTATGTGGCCCAGTAGATGGAGTACCTGGCCTAGAATCAAACACTTATTAACTGTCCTTTTTTGCAATTTCGTATGGTACAATAATAATCTAGTTTGTTAACACAGCATAATTTGTTCACCATTGATCAAATGATGGGCACTCCCTTAAATTTCTGAATTTTGCTACAACCAAAAGTTCTATGAATATTTTTGTAAAATGTATCCTCTTTCCTCTGTGATGTCTTTAGCATATAATCTTAGAAGTGATACCACTAGGTCAAAAGGTATGCAGTTTGGTGACTTTTAGGAGCATACTTCCCAAATTTGTTTTCCAGAATGGATAGACCACTTCCTGACCTCTCTAGGAATTATTTTCTCCTATTATTTTTGCCAATCTGATGGGTATGATATGGAGTTCAGTTACTTTTATGTGTATTTCTCTTATGACATTGATTTAGAGCATATTTTATGTCTTCTTTTGAGAACTACCTGTTTATATCCTTTGGCTATTTATCTACTAGAGAATGTCCATGCTTCTGATTTCATTAAGAACATCCTTGACATATACACAGAACAATTATAATGTTGGTTGCCTATGTCTTCTTTGGTCAGTTTTTTCCCTAAATGTCTATCATGGCTGGAAAAAAAATCCCTAAGTTACTTTAATTTTACAAGAACCAGAAGGGCATTTTTTTCTGTGACAAGTAACTTGCTGTTTGATGCAAAGAAATAATGGGGTCTTACTTAGAGAATTTTTTAGTCTTGTCAGTTGACACTGTACTTGTACTGGTTTGCCAGGTCTCCTCTTCTTGGGAATAAGGCAGAAGAAGGTGTTCAAGATAAACCATGCAGCAACCATAACCAACAGAAGTTTCTTTTACCACCTCCCTGTCACCCCTTTGTCCTTCTGGAAACAGTTTGGCCAAGTATGCTTGGGGACTTTTCAGAAGATCCTTTAAGATTATTGGGTAGAAACAAGAAAATGACAGATGCTGGAGAGGATGTGGGCAAATTGGAACACTAATGCATTGCTGTTGGAGTTGTGAACTTATCCAACCATTCTGGAGAGCAATCTGGAATTATGCCCAAAGGGCTATGAATAATTTCATACCCTTTGACCCAGCAATACCACTTCTAGGGTTATATCCCAAAGAGATCACAGAAGAGGGAGGAAGACCCACATGTACAAAAATATTGATAGCAGCTCTTTTCTCTCATTTTTTTGGACCTTCAATGTGTCCTGCCCCTAATACTGACCAGTATATGGAGACTTACATAAGTTTCCTATTACAGTATTATTGAACTTTAATCACTTTAATGTTGGTACACTGACTTGTATCTTATAGCTGGTGATACTTTCTTAACATTTAATACTAAGCAGAGTTCATAGGCAACACTGATTAAGTGATCCACAAAGACATTATATGTATCTATTATAGATTCATTTGGTTAGTGTCACTAACAGTTTTTTAGCATGGAACACAATGCTATTTTTATATTTGGCCTGTCTAAGATGTATTGCTCTTTTCAGTCGGTTTTACTTCTCTAAAAAGAACATACAACATAGGTCTGCTCAAGGGGGTAAATCCAGTGACAATCTTCACTTCTTTAAAGCAGGTGAAAAGTTCTAGTTGTATACAGTTTCAGACTTCACTGTATTTCAAGCTTTGTGACTTTTGCTGGCATTGTGGTATATTCCTTATGAAGCTGTTTTCTAAGTCTTAAATTACCATATGTTAGCTACTATTCCCTTTTTATGCATTTGTGAGAAGTGCATCCTGGCCATCCAATCTGGGCATCTTCTTAGCTGTCCTGCTAAAACAGGAGCACCCTGTCCCCCTTTTCCAATTCTTATAATGGGAACAGTTATCAAATCACTAGCATGGTTTCTGGAAAGGCACCCAGCATGGTTACTTAAGATCTGCTTAACATCCCAGGGACTTCCCAAACTCAAACTTCCTTTTTTGTGCAGTCTCACCCACATTAAATTGTAAGCTCCCAGAAGGCCAGAAACTACCTCAATTTTGTAATCTGTACCAGGGCTTAATACCCAGGTAAACAATAACAGCTGCTTAAAAAATGAGATTTTCATTCATTTGTTTAAGAGCACTGATATGTGCCTAAATCAAGTAGCTCCTAAATACCTGCTCCAGAGTCAGTTTTGAGTAAAATTACACTCAAAGTGCCTGCCTTATTCCATAAGGGTTTTAGTCATTTTGTTTATATTGCTTGGCTGCTTCCACCATAACCATAGCTTCTTATATATACCACATCCCCAACTGTTAAATCCTCCAGTATCTTTTCATTTTCTTAAAAGTCTATTTTGTGTGCAGATTTGAAAAATGTCTTGAAAAGGATTCTACCAACTCTTTACATAAAACTTACTAGAATGTTGAAGTCTGATACTCATACTTTCCTAAAAATGGACATTATTTTTGCAAGCAAGAGAAGAGGATTGTTTTTTCAACAAACTATCCTAAGTCTGGCTTTGCCCACAAAGGTTTTCTTCTACATGTTTAGTAAATTCACAATTGGTGCAATATTTTGAAATTACTGTAATTGCTGGCTTGATGCTCCCATATACACTGATTATTTCCTTTGCATAAATGAACTTTACAAGGTTTTACATAAGAAGCCAAAGACTAACTAGATGTGATCATCTCAATGAGCCCTTAAACACTAGGGGTTTTTATCCTTTTCTGTATCCTGGACCCCTCTTCGAAGTCTGGCAAAACCCCTATCTCATCAGGAAAATAAAAACTATGCAGAAGTACATAAGAGTGATGGGCTTAGAGTTTCGAACACGATTCAAATCTGGCCTCAGACATTTACTAGCTGTGTAATCCCAGACAAGGCAATTAATCTGTTTACCTCAGTTTCCTCATGTGCAACAGGAGGATAATAATAGCCTCTATCTTCCAGGGTTGTTTCAGAGGATAAAGAGAGATATTATTTGTAAGGCACTTTGCAAACCTTAAAAGTGCTTATATAAACACTGTCCATTTAAAAAAAAATCACAGCTGAAATGAAAAACTTCAACGAGCTATTATTTAAAATAAAGATGTAATTTTCTCCCCATCTGAGTTCCCCAAGTCCCTGAAATCTATCCACAGGAGCCCTGGTCAAGGACCTTTGCAAACTAAACTGTCCATCAGTCCCTTCTCGGAGCACTTTTGAGCAGGTCTTGCTCCTCCTGCCCAGAAGCACTCACACAAGTGGGCTGCCCGAAGTTACAGAACATGCCCCGGCCTCTCCTTCCTACGCTCCTTACCTTTAACAGCCCTGCTCGGAAGGTGAAGCCCTGAGAAGTCGGGGGCCTGACGAGCGAACTGCCCGCGAGGCGGTTTCACCAGCCGCCCTGCCCGTCCCTCCTAGGCCTTAGGTTTTGGTTTCGGCCCGACTCGCGGGTGGGACGTGAAGAGTGGGGTGAGGGCGTAACACCTGCCCTGGAGGGCAGGAGGAGAAGCTGAGGGAGCAGCTGGAGGGGCAGAGGGGCCAGGCCACGTTACCTCCCCGCCCCACTCATCCGAGGGGGCGGCGCAGAGCCGGCACGCCCCACTCCTGCTCCCCGGGGAGTCCCCGTCCCAGAATACCCCGGGCCGCGGGCGGAGGCGGAAAAGGAACAAAACTGACTCCAACCAGCCCCGCCAAACCGAGATCCCCGCGCCCTGCCCGAGGCGGGAGGGCGGCGGATGCCTGCTTTGTCACAGATAAAGCCCGAGCGACGGCAGGGAGCGGAGTGAAGGCCGCCCCCACCACTTTCCTCACTCACCCGCAGCTGCCACAGCCGCCTCCGGCTCTACCGCAACCGCAGCCCCGCCCCCTCCCTGTTTCTTACCCACCTTCCTCAACTCGTCCCGCCTGGGGCGGCACCGATTGGTCAAGCACGGAAAAGTATCCGCCCACCTCGCGCTCCCTGCCCATGCTCTACTTCCCTCCTGGTGATGTCAAGAAGCCTTACTGACAAACATTTGTTCTTCTCTAACCTTGAGACCGGGAGGGTCTCGGGCTTGGGACAATTCAAGAACAAAGGCGGCGTTCATCAGTCGTCTCTAAATACTTTGCTGATTCCGCCTGCTGGGAGAAGAGAAAGGGCAGGAGGGGAAAGAGAGCCCGAATACGCCATCATGCTTATGGGCGGAACCTGTAGCCTCCCCGCTCCCCAGTTTGGTGGGGTGGAGCGGGACACCCGGTGATGACGGAATGGGGCGGGGCTCCGAGATCCAATGACGGAAGTAGGCGACTGGGGTGGGGGAGGTTGGGGTGTTACTTCGCAAGTGCTCTTGCACATGCTAAGTGCTGTAATCCCTGACCTGATTCTAGAGTTCTCAGGTTAAGTTTTTACTTTCTTTGGGCCAAGAAGACGTGGAATGGAGAAACTTACGGGCCTTGACAGAAGGACTTTCCCCTGGTAGAGCCACCGTTTTCCGTGGTAGTTAGTTAATGCAAAGTGTTTTAACAACAACCGCCGCCACTGAAGGGAGAGTGTTCTGGGGGAGAGACCTAGTTGAACGGATCCCTGCGGCTCTTGAGGGTTAGGGATTCCTCTCTTTCAGTGGGAGCCCTTGGCGCTCTCCGCAGGCCCCATCCCGGGTTATAAAATTTTCTGTCTCCCCTGTCTTACATCATCCACCTTCCAAAGAGAGCTTTTTTGACGCAAAAGCATGAGATTTAGCAAGGAGCTAAACCAAGGCACTGATACAGCACTTAGAGAGGCAGAGTGCTACACTGCCTGTAGCACGAGGTTGTAAACTTTAGGGTTTCTAAAGGGGGTGGAGATTTAGGGATAGGTTATTGAGCACAACTCTGCCCTTCCCTTCCCCAACTGACCCCCTGCCCCCTCCCATCTCTGCCCTCAGCCTAGGGTAAACTTCTGTGAGCTGGGAAATTCAAATATGCACTGACCAGTCACTGAGTGCAGTGTTGGCTTACCTAACCTGAATATTGGAATTTCTTTAAAAATCTGCACACAGTCAGTGCCAACCCACTGTCTGATGTGTGTGACCCTTGCAGTCCCACAGCAATAAAATCCACTTCCAGATTTTACTCTCCAGGATCTTTTGTCTCTCTCTACCATAGAACTCAACAGGATGAGGAAGATGGTTGATACAATAAGGGAGATGGGAAATTTTATTTTATTTCTTTTAAATTTTTTTTGGTAACAAATGCTTTATTAAATTCTGGTTTGCATCATTCATTTCCACCAGATTTTGAGTTACAATTTTTTCCCCTACCTACCACCCCAGAATAGCAGTCCCACAAGATATCCCCTCATCCAATCTGCTCTCTCCCATATCTTCGTCCATACCCCCTTCGACTTTACCATTAGGGCGAGGTGAGTCTCTGTGCCCCAATGCCTGAACATCTTATCTTCCAATTACATGCAAAATAGTATTAATAATAGTATTTATATATTTGAAACATTTAATTTTAAAACCTCGAATTTCAGATCCATTCCCTTCTTCCCTTGTCACCCATTCCTTCAGGGAAGATAAGCAATTCAGTATGTGTTGTACATGTATATCTATGCAAAACATTACCATAGTAGAAATATTATAAAAGGCTGCTTATAATTCCCTCCCACCCATCCAACCCCCCACCTGGTCCATTCCCTACTTTGATCCTGGCCTCTTCGAAAGTGGGTACTTCCAACCTCCCTTCCCCCGACAATGCCCTCCCCTCCATCATCCCCCCTCTCATCCCCCTTCCCCCTACTCTCCAGCAGGGTGAGATATCCCATTTGATATATATGTCATTCGGGTGGAGCCAAGATGGCAGAGTAGAAACAGCATTTCCAATGTGCTCTGCCCCACACAAATTTCAAACAATGTGAAAGGGAGCTCCGAACAACTTCTGGAGCCACAGCACCCACAGAACGGCACAGAGAAGCTAACCTCCTGCTGAGGACAGCCCAGCAGCCCTGCAAGGAGCAGCCAGCGCTGCGCTCTGAGAGCAGGCAGGACAGCGCGCTGGGAACCTACAGCACAGCCCGCAGAGCTGAGGCCAGGTCTGCGGTTTTACCCCAGGGCGGCCAGGCCTTCAGCCAGCTGGTGGAACCCCAGAACACCAGCAATTGTGGCGATTTCAGAATTATCAGCACAGCTATGCCTAGGACAAAGTGAGAGGTTAGTGCCCTATGGACTTTGGGACCAGTATTTGGGGAACATGTGGCTTCCTCCCCTGGGGGCAAAAAGCTGCTGAAGAAACAGCTGCACAGAAGCCATTTTGCAGCGTCAGTAGTGGCTCTAGCTCCTGGTCTGCGAACTGTAGGAAAATCCAGCAATCAGTCTGGGGGTTAATCGCTTTTGCTTTAAAATGCCTGGATCTGGATAGTGGTCTGGGGGGGAAGTTTGGGGTGGGTATCCAACTTGCCAGAGTGGGTGGAGGCTTTACAGAGGCCACCCAACTGGCAGAAGTTGTGAAGACCCCACGTTTGGGTGGAAGCTCCCCTGTCTGGTGGCAGAGTCCTACTGTGGCAACAAGCCCAAAAATCAAGTAATTAAGTGGCAATATGCCTAGGCAAATGAAACAAAATAAACAAAAAAGTTCAACATTGGACTCCTATTTTAGGGGCAAAGAAGCTCAAAGCATGGAGGAGGACTGTGAGACCAGAATTCCTGCACCAAAAGCCCCAAATGAAAGTACAAGCTGGCTACAGGTCATAGAGGACTTTAAGAAGCAGATAAGAGAAGTGGGGGGAAATTTGGGAAGAGAAATGAAAAAGATGCAAGAAAAGTATGAAATGACAGGCAACAGCCTGCCTGAGGAAAATAACACCTTAAAAAATAGACTAACTCAAATGGCAAAAGAGGATCAGAAAGGCAATGAGGAGAAGAATGCCTTAAAAAGTCGAATTTGCCAGATGGAAAAAGAATCTCAAAAGCTCACTGAGGAGATTCATTCCTTCAGAGTTACACTGGAGCAAATGGAAGCTAATGACTTTATGAGAAATCAAGATGCTGTTAAACAGATCCAAACAAATGAAAGAATAGAAGGCAATGTGAAATATCTCATGGGAAAAATCACTGACCTGGAAAATAGATTCAGGAGAGATAATTTAAAAATTATTGGACTACCTGAAAGCCATGATCAAAGAAAGAACCTAGAAATCATCCTTAAAGAAATTCTCAAGGAAAATTGCCCTGATGTTTTAGACCCAGAGGGCAAAATAGAGGTTGAAAGAATCCACCAATCACCTCCTGAAAAAGATCCCAAAAAGAAAACTCCCAGGAATATTATAGCCAGGTTCCAGAATCCCCAGATCAAGGAGAAAATACTACAAGCAGCCAGGAAGAAACAATTTCAATATTGTGGAAACACAATGAGAATAGCACAGGACCTGGCAGCTTCTATATTGAGGGATAGAAGGGCATGGAATATGATATTCCAGAGGGCAAAAGAGCTGGGAATGAACCCAAGGGTCACCTACCCAGCAAAACTGAGTATCTTGTTTCAGGGGGAAATATGGTCATTCAGTGGAATAGAGGACTTTCAAGCATTCTTGATGAAAAAACCAGAGTTGAATAAAAAATTTGACATTCAGACACAAGAAGCAAGAGATGGTTGAGAAGGTAATCAAGGAAAAGAAATCAAAAGGAACTTATCAAAGTTGGACTATTTACAGTCCTACATGGAAAAACAATAACTGTGTTTGATGAAACCTTTCTCATTATGAAAATAATTGAAGAAGGGTACATGGCATATGTTCACAGGTATACATGGATAGAGGGCACAGGTTGAATTTGATGGGAAGGGATGATTATTATTTTTTTTTTGGAGGGCAATTGGGGTTGGGTGACTTGCCCAGGTTCACGTGGCTGAGTTTTTGTTTGTGTGTTGGGTAACTGGGGCCAGATCCGAGCTCGGGTCCTTCTGGCTCCGGGGCTGGCTCTCTGCTCGTTGCGCCACCTAGCTGCCCCAAGGAAGGGATGATTCTTAAGGGCTGAAGTCAAGAGGTGAGAGAGGAAAGTGGCAAGAGGAGATGGAGAGAGACAGGGTAAGGCAAACTATCTCATGTAGAAGAGGCAAGGGGAAGTAGTTGCAGGGGAGGGGAAGAACAGGAAGGCAAAAAGGCAAAAGCATATTCTCATTGAAGTTGCCTCAAGGAGAGAATCACATACATACTAAACGGAATACTTTACCCTCATTCACTCTCCTGAGTAGGGGAAAGGGGGATGAGAGGGGGGATGATGGAGGGGAGGGCATTCTGGGGAGAGGGGAGGTTAGAAGTACCCACTATCAAAGAGGGACAGGATCAAAGTAGGGAATGGACCAGGTGGGAGGTGAGACAGGTGGGAGGGAAATATAAGCAGTCTTTTACAATACATCTACTATGGTAATGTTTTGCATAGATATACATGTACAACACATATTGAATTGCTTATCTTCTCAGAGGGAGTGGGTGACAAGGGAGGAAGGGAATGGATCTGAAAATCAAAGTTTTAAAATTAAATGTTTCATAAGATGTCCAGGCAGTGGGGCTCAGAGATTCACCTTGCCCTAATGGGAAAGTCGAAGGGGGTATGGGAGAAGATATGGGAAAGAGCAGATTGGATGAGGGGATATCTAGTGGGACTGCTATTCTGGGGTGGTGGGTAGGGAAAAAATGGGGGGAAAATGTAACTCATAATCTGGTGGAAATGAATGATGTAAACCAGAAGTTAATAAAGCATTTGTTTAATTAAAAAATGTATATATATATGTCATTCTCTCCCTGAGCCAGATTCCATTAGAATATGGTTTTGCCCCTTTGCCTTCCTGTTCTTCCCCTCCCCTACAGCCACTTCCCCTTGCTTCTTCTACATGAGATAGTTTACCCTACTCTGTCTCTCCCCATCTCCTCTTGCCACTTTCCTCTCTCACCTCATAACTTCACCCCTTAAGTATCATTCCTTCTCACCAAATTCAACCTGTGCCCTCTATCCATGTATAACTGTAAACATATATACACACATTTACATATGTATTCATATGCACATATACCCTTCTTCCATTATTTTCATAATGAGAAAGGTTTCATCAAACACAGTTATTGTTTTTCCATGTAGGAATGTAAATAGTTCAACTTTGATAAGTTCCTTTTGATTTCTTTTCCCTGATTACTTTCTCAGGCATCTCTTGCTTCCTGTGTCTGAATGTCAAATTTTCTATTCAACTCTGGTTTTTTTCCTCAATAATGCTTGAAAGTCCTCTATTCCACTGAATGACCATATTTTCCTTTGAAACAAAATGCTCAGTTTTGCTGGGTAGGTGACCCTTGGCTTCAATCCCAGGTCTTTTGCCCTCTGGAATATCATATTCCATGCCCTTTAATCCCACAGTGTAGAAGCTGCCAGGTCCTGTGCTATTCAATAGGAATATTGAAAATTGTTTCAATATTGAAATTGTTTCTTCCTGGCTGCTTATAGTATTTTCTCCTTGATCTGGGGATTCTGGAACCTGGCTATAATATTCCTGGGAGTTTTCTTTTTGGGATCTTTTTCAGGAGGTGATTGGTGGATTCTTTCACCCTCTATTTTGCCCTCTAGGTATAAAACATCAGGGCAATTTTCCTTGAGAATTTCTTTAAGGATGATTTCTAGGTTCTTTCTTTGATCATGGCTTTCAGGTAGTCCAATAATTTTTAAATTATCTCTCCTGAATCTATTTTCCAGGTCAGTGATTTTTCCCATGAGATATTTCACATTGCCTTCTATTCTTTCATTTGTTTGGATCTGTTTTACAGCATCTTGATTTCTCATAAAGTCATTAGCTTCCATTTGCTCCAGTCTAACTCTGAAGGAATGAATCTCCTCAGTGAGCTTTTGAGATTCTTTTTCCATCTGGCAAAGTTGGCTTTTTAAGGCATTCTTCTCCTCATTGCCCTTTTGGGCCTCCTTTGCCATTTGAGTTAGCCTATTTTTTAGGGTGTTATTTTCCTCAATCAGGCTGTTGACTCTCATTTCATAGTTTTCCTGCATCCTTCTCATTTCTCTTCCCAATTTTTCCTCCACTTCTCTTATCTGCTTCTTAAGGTCCTCTATGGCCTGTAACCCACTCATATTTTCCTTTGGGGCTTTTGGTGCAGAATTTCTGACCTCACAGATCTCCTCCTGTTCCCTGCTTCGATCCTCTTTGCCCCCAAAATAGGAGTCTTAGGAGTCTAATGTTGCATTTTTCTGTTTATTTTGTTTCCTTTGCCTAGGCATGTTGCCACTTAAATTACTTGACTTTTGGGCTTGTTGCCACAGTAGGACTCTGCCACCAGACAGGAGAACTTCCATCCCAAACATTGGGGTCTTCACAACTTCCGGTTCTGGCAAGTTGGATACCCACCCCAGACCTCCCCCCAAATCACAATCCAGATTCAAGCAGGTTAAAGCAAGAGCAATTAACCTCCAAGTCTGATCACTCGATGCTGCCACTGAAGCTGCAAAATGGTGAATGTCTCCTCAGCGGCTTCTAGCCTCCAGGGGAGGAAGCTGACTCGTTCCTCAAATACTGGTCCCAAATGCAAGTTTGTGTTGATAATTCTGGAATCGCCACAGCTGCTGGTGTTCTGGGGTCTCTCTAGCCAGCTGTTGGGCTGGCTGCCTTGGGGCTAAAACCAAGGCTCAAGGGACCTGGGCTCGGCTCTCGGCACTGGGCTGGCCCTCCCTGCAGGGCTGCTAGGCTGTCCTCAGTGGGCGGTCAGCTTTTGTGTGTCGTTCTGTGGGTGCTGGGACTCCAGAAGTTGTTCAGAGTCCCCTTTTACATGGTTTGGAGGTGGTCTGGTGGGAGAGCACCTTGGAAATGCTTGGAGAACTAGAAGAGGAGAGGGAGAGGGGGAGGCTTACATACCTTCCAGTTTTGGCTGGAGAAGAATTTGATATTAGCAGTGTTTCCCAGTTAGGGAACCATATTTTGAGGTTTGGGATTTAGGGGTGCTCGAGAACACAAAATACATGCAGGATCCTGCTGAATTAATTTGACTCAAGACTTCTCTCAGTGAAAGAAAAGCAAAGTTTAGTTATCTAATTCTGATCCCATTTTCCCCCATTTATGGTCAGGTATTTGAGCAATCCCCTCCCTTATACTTCCCTTACTTTTCTTTTTAGGATTGTATTTTTTTCTGCACCTTTTTCCTAAACAGGTTTTCATCTTTTTTCTCTTTGTGCCTGTTTGGTCCTTGTTTGCTTAACTTCCTTGCCAGGGTTGTCTCCTCCAGGGTCTGAGCTATCAACTTCCAGATGTCTGCTGCTCAGGCTATGTACCCCTTGAGTGCGATCCATTGAGGCAGGGGCAGCTCTACACCAGTTGCCAGTAGGAAGACCTTTGCCCATTACCCCAAAAGAATTTGAGTCCAATTTGTTTGAGGGGGGAATAATGGGGGTACAAGCTCTGGTAACCCCTTTGAACCTAGACCCTAATCTCAGTTATTCTTAACCTAGCTTACCCCTGCCCCATTGCCTGGTTACTTCCCATCCTTGATCCTATTAAAATATCTATACTCAAATCTGTTACCCTTCAACTAGCCTAGCCCCTCATTGTCTATCATCTCCCTGTAGTCTTCAGCTATTTCCCATCCTAAAACTAATTCTTGGGAATCTGACCTCTAGTCACCCCAGTCTCATCAAGATTCTGCCTGGATCCCTCTCATCACCCCAGACCACTAGATCATTCCTAGATCTTTCCCACAGTCTTTCTGTATATAAGATCCATCTTGCTTCCATGAAGGTGTAAGAGATGACTCAATGAAGTTTCCTCATTTTTTTTTTAACTCCCTGTTACATTCCTATCTTTTCTCCCATACTTTGTAAACCATTTCAGTCTCTAGAGTAATACATGATTTCCCTGAAATGAGGTAATTTGAAAGGAAACCATACTAGTCCACTTCTGATTAGGCTCTTCCAAATTTGGTGAAAGGAAATACATAATGAAGGATTTAAACTGCTTGTGCCAAATTCGTTAATACTAATGAAAGATTGTGAGCTTACCTCACCAGCCAGTGGTGAGGGAGGACAGGTGTTAGAGGTGGAGTTAGGATCAAGACAAGAGAAGGGAGCTTCCACATTTTGCACTCCCTGGCAGATGCCGTTTGAGCCACAGGGGCAGTGCCCTTTCTCAGACTCAGACTCTGAACTTTTTCGTCTCACACAAAGGTGTTCAGATTCGATTTAGCTCATCTAGCTGAGATTCAATCTGGCCCGTTTGTCAATAGAACTTCACAAATGCTTAGGCTCCTTAAGAGTCTACCGAGTATGGTGAATCTTTAATAAACTCTATTTTACTTTGGCTGAGAGAAGGCTTGAGCAAAATTCGTTTTTCAGGATCTGGTATGTCAATATTTTGGGGTCCTGAGCACCCTTAAATCCCAAACCTCAACAGTAGCACTTTTAATATATGAGATACTAAGTTCCCTTTCTTTTCTCCAATCCTTACCAATATATTTCCTGTTTCCTTCTATTCTTTTTTTATTTAAGATCATCAAAACAGGACAAAACCACCCAAGACCTGCACCCTATCTCATTTAACTTCCTTTAAGATCCTTAAAAACATTACAATTCTAAAGCCACTTTTTTTTTTCTTCACAAATAAGCAATACATCATGGTATAGTCCTTTCCAATTGATTATTTACATGACCACTTTTACATTTTCTTTCAAAGTTTCTCCTTGGTTGAGAGCCTTCAAAAAAACAAAACTATCCTTTGCCTTCTGTAATTACTGTACTCAGCTTTCCTTTCCTTTATAGTAGCACCTTCCATATTATGTGATTCTGACTCTGACCCTTGGTCTTGAAATCTTTTTGTCTTCTTATAACATTTTTGTCTTTGACTGGAAGTTCAAGATTTTGTTTGACATTTTCGGACTTTTCATATTGAAGTTTCTTTAAGAAGAGCACTAGGGAAATCTTTCTGTTCACATTTTTGTCCTCTGGTTCTGGGCAGTTTTCATTTAGGATTTCTTGAAATATAATATTTGGGATTTTTTTAAACATGTTTTTTAGGTAGCCAAATGATTCTGACAGGGGCCCAAACCTAGACCTTTTTCCCTTACCCCCAAAAAATTTGAGTCCCATTGCCCATAGGCTTTGGGGAATTCTCCAACCTTGACCTCTCCAGAATTTTCCCACTTAATCTTGCTTTTTCATGCCCAAAGCTGTTACCCTTAACCTAGTTTAGCCCTCCATTGTCTGTTACCTCCAGATTGCCTCTGGCTGCTTTTCACCCTTGATCCCATCAAAATCCATTCTCTTGGTTCCAGGGAATCTGACCCCTAGTCACCCCATAGGACTAGACCACCCCTAGATCCCTCCCACACTCTTTTTGTATATAAGATCCATCTTGCTATCTTAAAGGTGCTCAGATTCAGTCTAGCTCAGACTCATTTTCTATGTGATGGTTCTGGCCTGCTTGTCAATATCAAGCTTCCTGAATGCTTAGGCTCCTTAAGAGTCTAGTATGCAAATCTGTAATAAACTTTGCTTTTCTTTGGCTGAGAGAAGGCTAGAGTCCAATTCATTTGGCAGGACCTTACCTGTTGGTGTTTTGGGGTATTGAGCACCTGTAAAACCCAAGCCTTAGTAATTCCAAGATAATCTCTGTCTGTTTATCAGGTAAGTTGTTTTGAATACTCTTATTTGTTAATTTTTTTGTTTGGTTACTGGAGCAATTGCAGTCTACTTTTCTCATTCTGATTTTTAGAGCTTTCAATTCTTGAGTAAGATTTACCATCATTTATTCTAAGCTATTATTTCTTTTTGTCATTATTTTTTTCCTAGCTTTCATTTCCTTTAACATATTTTATAGCTTTTGTTTCATTTCTTTCAAGTGTTCTTGTAGTCTTTCTGACCAAGGTGTTCTCTTCTTTAAGATTTAGCTTGCTGAGAAGTTACTCTTTTCATCTGGATTTGCCTCTTGTTCTTATCTTAATCCATAGCATTTCCTCACGGAGTTCAGTATTTTTTTTTTCTTTTATACTAATAAATCTAAAGTTGCCTCTGTCCCTTACTGTGAGCCTGACATGTCCCAACTAGATGCTGTTGATTGTGCTGGTAATTACTGCAAGACCCTCTGTGCTTTGCTGCTGAGGTGCTACCTTGGCCCTTTCTTATGCTGTAGCTTCTGTTACAACTTTATACTACCTTAGCATTGCACAGCCTGGAACTGGGAGCTATGATGCATAAGCATTGATCTGGTCCTATCTCTTCCTGTCCCTAGGGTTGGACTGTCTAAGCACTAAACTGGCCCTATTCCCTACAGTTTTTAGGAGGGGAGTTTAGGGTGCTAAGCTGCTTGGGTAATAAGCTGCTGGTCTCCTGTACTTTGGGAAGGGCTGCCTGGGTGCTATGTGCTATCCTAATTGCATTTAGGAGTGTCAGGTCTCCTTTTATCTTTTGAGCTTATCACTGCACTGCTCTGCCCTCTCTCCTGCTCTGGGTCTATTCTTAAATTTTTTTCTTTGTCCTATTTTTTACCTTGTCTCTGCTCAAACCTGCAAGATTCTAGCAGGATGTTTTTGTACTCTTGCATGGGATAGAGTTGGATTATCATTTTCTCTTTAGTTATCTTTATAACTGTTCTTTCTCATGCAATTTTTAGAGCTCTACTGGAGTGTTTGTGGGGAAACGGGGGTATACATCACACATAGCCATTTTTCCATAATTTCTGCACATTTTCTAATGGTTTTGCTCTTTCAATTTTTTTTCCTTGAGACCTCCTAGTTTCATTTTTTAAACTTCTTGGCTCTTTGTTCTAGGGCTAGAATCTGTCATGTTTCTCACTCTCCCAGGATAACTAGGGCCTAGTCTTCATTCTACATTCTTGTTTCATTACCTCTGGCCTCCAGTAGTTCTGGTTTCTGTTCCCTTTTCATGTACAGCTAACTAGTTGTAAGTTTTCTTAACAGGAAGCTCAACTAAAAAAAAAAAAAAAGACAATGTAAGTGATTATTTCAATGGGAACAATTAAGAGGATTTCTGGAATGTGGTGGTGTGGAAAGGTATCCTGTAAATAGCTTGTATACATTTGTTTGTGATCTTTCCCCATTAGATTGTGAGCTTCTTAAGGGCAAAGTCTGTATTTTGCCTCTTTGTGTCTAGCATTTAGTACAGTTCCTGGCGTATAGTAGGCACTTAATAAATGTTTGTTTTTTAGTAGAGAGTTCCATTGTATAATATACAAGTAAGGAATTATAATGGAGTAGAAGTATGCTTTTATTATAAGCTCCATGATTAAAAGTATCTTGGCTTACTCTTTGTATTCTAATCATCTTTTTAAAAGTTTTTTGAAATAAATTTAATGTTTATTTTTAGTTTACAACATTCATTTCCACAAGATTTTGAGTTACAAATTTTCTCTCCCTCTTTCCCCTACCCACCACCCCAAAACAGCAATCCCATTGAATACACTCTCCCCCAATCTGTTCTCTCCTATATGCTCCCCCATACCCCCTTTGACTTTCCAGTAGGGCAAGATGGATTTCTATACCTCAGTGCCTATATATATCTTATTTCCCGGTTGCATGTAGAAAAAATATATTTTTTTAAACATTTGATTTTAAAACTTTGAATTCCAGATTATTCCTCCTTTTTGCTCATCACCCACCCTTACTGGGAAGATAAGCAATTCAATGAAGGTTGTACATGTGTAGTTATGCAAAACATTTCTATAGTGGATATATTGTGAAAGACTGACTATATTTCCCTCCATCCTATCCCACCCTCCACTTGTTCTATTTTCACCTTTGACCCTGTCCCTTTTCAAAAAAGTGTGTGCTTCTAATTGCCCTCCCTCCCAATCTGCCCTTCCTTCTGTCATCCCCCCTCTTATCCCCTTCGCCCCTACTTTCCTGTAGTTTAAAATACCCAATTTAGTGTGTATGTCATTCCCTCCCTAAGCCAAATTCAATGAGAGTAAGGTTAACCCATTCCCTTTTGCCTTCTTATTCTTCCCCTCCATTGTAAGTTTTCCCTTGCCTCTTTTAGGATAGATAGATAATTTATAGATAATTTACACTATTCTGTCTCTCCCTATCTCCTCTCATTATATTCCTCTCTCACCTCTTAATTTTATTTTTTAAATATCATCCCTTCCTATTCAATTGATCCTGTGCCCTCTGTCTATATATACCTGTACACATATATACACACACTCACATATGTATTCATACACACATATACTCTCCTATATAGACATATATATGTACCTTCAACTATCTTCATACTGAGTTTCATAAGTTACAATTATTGTTTTTCCCTGTAGGAATATAAATGGTTCAACTTTGATAAGTTGCTTATGATTTATTTCCCCTGTTTACCTTCTCCTGCTTCTCTTGCTTCTTGTATTTGAATGTCAAATTTTCTATTCAATTCTGTTTTTTTCATCAAGAATGCTTGAAAACCCTTTATTTTATTGAATGACTATGTTTTCCCCTGAAGCATTATACTCAGTTTTGCTGGGTAGGTGATTCTTGGTTTTAATCCTAGATCCTTTGACCTCCAGAATATCATATTCCAAGCCCTTCTATCCCTCAGTGTAGAAGCTGCTAGATTGTGTGTTACCCTGATTGTGTTTCCACAATATTCAAATTGTTTCTTCTTGGCTGCTTTTAATATTTTCTCCTTGATCTGGGAACTCCAGAATCTGGCTATAATATTCCTAGAAGTTTTCTTTTGGGGATCTTTTTTCAAGAGGTGATCAGTGAATTCTTTCAATTTCTATTTTTTCCCTCTGGTTCTAAAATATCAGGGCAATTGTACTTGAGAATTTCTTAGAAGGATAATTTCTAGGTTCTTTTTTGATCATGGCTTTTAAGTAGCCCAATAATTTTTAAATGATCTCTATTTTCCAGGTCAGTGGCTTTTCCAATGAGATATTTCACATTGCCCTCTATTTTTTCATTTGTTTGGATCTATTTAATAGTATCTTGGTTTCTCATAAAGTCATTAGCTTCCATTTGCTCTAATCTAATTCTGAAGGAACTATTCTCTTCAGTGAGCTCTTGAAATTCTTTTTCCATCAACTTTTTTTTTCTTTTTGGAGGGCAATTGGGGTTAAGTAACTTGCCCAAGGTCACATGGCTAGGTTTTGTGTGTGTGTGTGTGTGTGTGTGTGTGTGTGTGTGTGCGCTCGCGTTAAGTGTCTGAGGCCAGATCTGAACTCGTGTCCTTCTGACTCCAGGGCTGATGCTCTATTCACTGCGCCACCTCGCCGCCCCACCATCAACTTTTTAAGGTATCCTTTTTCTCATTGGCTTTTTGGGCCTCGTTTGCCATTTGAGTTAGTCTATTTTTTAAGGTATTATTTTCTTCAGTCAGGTTATTGACTCTCATTCATGATTTTCTTGCATCATTATCATTTCTCTTCCCACTTTTTCCTCCACTTCTCTTACTTGATTTTTAAAACCCTTTTTGAGTTCCTCCATGGCCTGTAGTCAGTTCTTAGTTTTCTTAGAAGTTTTTCCTACAGGAGTTCTGACTTCATTGTCTTCCTCCCATTCCATGCCTTTATCCTTTTTGTGCCTGAAAAAGGAACCTAAGGTGTGATTGCTGTGCTTGCTTTGCTTGCTCATGTTGCCACTCAATTACTTGACTTTTGAGCTTTTTGCCACAGTAGAACTCTGCTTCCAGAAGGGGGAGCTTTGTCCTAAATGGCTGGGGTTTCCGCAGCTGTGGGAGATATTAGTTGCGCGCCCTCTCTGTAGCCCCCACAAGCTCTGGCCCACTGATATGTAGGCCAGGAGCTCTGAAGCATCCAACTGGGCAGCGGCTGTCCCTCCACTTCTTGCCTGTGGGGGTAGGGGCTGGATCATGCTCCTCCATTCCCCAGAGTTCCACACTGACCTTTTACTTTGTCTTTGGCATTTACGGGTTGATAATTCTGGAAACCACCACTGCTGTTGGTGATCTACTCTCCTGAAGTCTGCTCCAGCTGCTCCTTGTCAGGGCCATCCTGGGGTTTAAACTACAGGCTCACATGGGGCTGGGCTTGGCTCCCAGTATGCTGTGATGGACCCTTTCTGTCCACCTTCCAGGCTGCCTTCAATGGGAGATTTGTTTCTCTCTGTCACTTTGTGGGTTCTGTAGCTCTAAAGTTTGTGTAGAGTCATATTTTATAGGTATTTGAGGTGGTTATTGGGGAGCTCACAGAGTTTTCTACTTCTATGTTGCCATCTTGGCTCTACCCCTATCCTAATCATCTTGAGCTAAGTAGACACTCAATAAATAGTTGAATGCATGAATGAATGAATGGATGTAGTAATTGATCCATTTTAGTGGTAGCTTGCCATATTTATTTGCACCATTAAGAAGGAAAATTACAGATAAAGGTTGTATTGGTGGTGGCTGTTCTCATTTTTGAAGGGAGAAATGACTTGAGAGAACCTTCTAAAAAGAAACCCTCATCCTACTATCATACCACAGAAGCAGTATATGTTTTTGTATGTATTCTATTTGAGTCAGTGAAGTGAGTGGGAAGTAAGAAGGGTCTATTAATACCTTAGCAGGGATAAATATTTGGTCAGCTAGTTGAGAGAAAGAATAAGGCATAAGACTTAGAGAGAAAGCAGTTCTAGTCTGGACAGAGTTCCAAAAGATTTTTTGCATAGGGTCAGAATAATCTTGTCACCTTTGGCATTCAGATCATTGTTTTGTTTCAGAGAAGAACACAAATCATCACAGATCTATTCATATAAAGATAACATTTTAGGAAAGGGACTTATGCTTGTGAGGGAGCCAGTGAAGCAAAGACAAAATTTAATTATATACATGATGTGTGAAACTCTGTTTGAGTTGGTTTTAGTTTTGTTTTTAAGACTGAAGTGAATGCTTTTTTTAAATATAGAGACAACCTGTATACCTTTCATTAGGTACAGGGCTAAAGGAAATAAAAATGGAATGGTATCATAATGAAGGTGAAAAATATCCATAGCATTAATGTTGCTGTCATATTAAGGTGTGAAAGTTAGAATCAGATACACCTCATAAGGAAAAGGGAAAAAATCATTTAATGACAGATGCCTATTAAACTCCCAATGATCTATCTATATAATCTTCTTGTATTAAGAGTGCCTTCCAGAGCAGTATTATTCAACATAGCAAATCAGAAAAGCACTAATTTTCTTTTTTGTCTGGCATTATTGCTCAGTGGGAGTAGCACTTACGTCCTTTAGCTATATTCTGAATAATTGAGGTACTTTATCAATGCAAAATTATAAATTATAATAATAGTAAGAGGAGGACACTGTACCCTTCATGTTGGACTATTGGTGTGTGGTGGTCAGTTACAGTCAAGAATCCTATTCTCCCCTCCTTTTCAACAAGATAAGTTTTCCTTTTTAAATTGTTCCAGAAGTCTAGTATGTGATTCTTCTGAGCCTGAGCTGAGGACATGTTGATTAACTGCCATTTACTTTGATTATAGCAAATTAGATTTAACTGTGACTGGCATGTGAACGATCTGATGTTGGACATGGATGAGAGATATTACAACACAAGCCGTGGTGCATTTAATTTCCTTTAAGTAATGAGATTTTATGTGGTACTTCTGTCTTTGGGAACTTATTAATATGCAAGTTATGGTACATTACTTTTGGGTTTGAATATGAAAGAACCAAAACCTGATTCCTACTGTGACTAAATTTTGCTGGAGTTGCTTCTAGTTATATCCTTAATTTCTGAATATTTAGAATGAGACCTGTGAGTAAATGTAGTATATAAATGGCCTAAGTCTGAGGGCCCACAGTCTTGAAGAATGATATGAAAAGAAGCATTTTTGCTTAGGCATTCTGAAAATAGTTCACTTACATGAAATTAGACTGGAATCCACATGTCCTTTCTCTACACCCTACCTTCAACTTTAGATCAATGATTATTGTTCCCACTGTCTTCATTACTTGGTTTGACTCATACCTTTAGAAGTTGTACATTCCTACTGAATAAAAACTAATTTCCTTGATTTGGTGTTAAGGACTCTATAATTTGTCTTCAACCTAACTTTCTACTTATTTCTTGTTACTCTCCCTATCATAGTCTATCCTTCAGCTAAACTATATCATTTTTTACAGACATATCCTCTACTAGGGTTGGAGAACCTGTCGCCTCGAGGCTATTTGTAGTCTTCTAGGTCCTCAAGTGCAGCCCTTTGACTGAATACAAACTTCACAGAACAACTGCCCTTAATAAAAGGATTTGTTTTGTAAAACTTGGATTCAGTCAAAAAGGCTGCACTCCAGAAGGTCACATGTGGCTCTAGGCTGCAGCTTCCCCACCGCTGGGTACGTTCTTGCCCTAATGGTAAAGTCAAAGGGGGTATGGGAGAAGATATGGGAGAGAGCAGATTGGATGAGGGGATATCTTGTGGAACTGCTATTCTGGGGTGGTGGGTAGGGGAACAATGGGGAAAAATTGTAACTCAAAATCTGGCAGAAATGAATGATGTAAACCAGAAGTTAATAAAGCATTTGTTTAAAAAAAAAGATAATGCATTGTCTTTATGTAGATGTTTTGATACTTTATGTTTTTCTAATTTATGCTCAGTAATAAAAGCATGAGTTACTATTTTTTGTATTTATATTATTTTTATATGTTTTACCTATTTTAAAAATTTATACTGCTATTAAATATTACTGCCACATCTTAATGATACCTTATCCCATGGCAGCCCCGCCCCCCCATAACAACAAAATACAGTAAATGAGCAAAATCAACAAAGGCTATTGGATAATGTATACCTAATTCTGAATTACTACCTCTTTAATAAGAGGTGGGAGCCATAATTTACCAATTCATTTCTTTGAAGTCACAATAGGTAATATCATTATTAAGAACCTTGTAGCTGTTATTTTTTCTGACTGTTGTTTTGTTTGTTATGTAACTTATTCTCTTGGTTTTGCTTACTTTGCTCAGTTCATTCAACTATTTCTACTTTCAAGGAATTCTCTTTACCTCTTGGAAGAGATATACATACCTATCAGTGAGAATCTTTGGACTGTGGGTTAAAGATAGTTGGCTAAGTGGCTTGTCCAAGGTCACACAGCTAGTAAGTGTCAAGTGTCTAAGGCCAGATTTGAACTCAGGTCCTTCTGACTCCAGGGCCAGTGCTCTATTGACTGTGCCACCTAAGGCTAGATTTTTTTTGAAGCACGTTAATGAATCTCCTTTCTGATAGCAAATTCTGATTCCTAAATTACAAATTTTTCTATTAAAGATAATAATCTTTCAGGCTTCCTTAGATTATGTAACCAGTAAGTGGCATTTTGTGACAATTTAGGATAGATAGTTAGAGGTAGAGACAGAGGGGTGAAAAAGCAGTGTATTTTTGAATGCAAGTGGCAGCATATATCATCAGAGTAAGAAAACTGTTCAAGGAAACACAGGAGAGAGAACCAATACAATTGTGAAAGCAGACCTTTTAGACAATACTTTCCAAACATACTAAGTGGTTATTAAAACAGTACATGAGACTGTCTACTTTGCCATGTTGCTTTTATGACTTTCTGAAATTAGGCTACCATGTGGTTGGGAGATTTCTACATTGTTAGTATATCAAGAAAGAATTGTGATTCCTACGTCCTCCCTCCCCCCACAATTCTCACTACCACTACGGTTGCCCTTTCTCTATTGTCTTCCTTCCTTTCCCCCTTCCTGGTCTATTTCCCCGGCCTAGGAGAGATGGCTAAGAATTGTTAAGATATTAGGAGATAACTGGTTTTTCCAGAGCTAAACAAGCAGACTCTGCCCTAGGTTTGCCATAACAACAATCCTGGATGATCTTGCCTTCTGGCAAAATGTTTTGACCAACATCAGGTGTTCTGAGGGCTTTATGATTTTCATATTAATTGATGATAACTATTTAAGATTTTTTGGAGTCTCCCTATTTCCCAGGGGTCTGAGAGCGAGAAGCAGATGATGTGCTGTAGCAGAAATCTGTTAATCACATTTCCTGACAAACAGTAAACCAAACCAGGGACTGCACTCTTGTTCCTGCCATGGTAATTCTGGTTCTATACCCCACTGAATGATCATAAGGCTCAATGATCTTTAGGACTTAAAACAATCACAAGCCTCAGAATGCCTGTATTGCCCCAAGAAATGCCAACTATGGAAACTGTACGTAAAGACCTAAAGATGACCTTTTTGTGATTTTCAGGGATTAAAAACGCTTTCCCTGCTATAAGCTCTCAAGAAGACTTGATTCACAAACCTCTTTCCCTCAGTCTGAAATAAAACTTTTGTTTGATTTCTGACTCTAGTATGCTTTGTTTTGTCCTGTCCTCCCACAGATTAGAGATTGGTTCTGGTCCAGAACATGTACCGTCACCAGTGGTATCCTCCCCTTGCCTTGCATTTTCCCCCTTCCTAGGACCAGGCTACCCAAAACTCATCAAGGCTAATTGACTCCTCATACTGTTTTTATGAAATGAAGGTCAACTCTATTTCTTTTAGTGAGGTCAAAGAATTAAGGATATAACTTCCTGGGTTCCTCCAATGCTTATTTTCTGCCCTGCCTCTTTATGTGATGTTCATCCTCCACCCACATAAGGAAAAAATGCTGCACAGGAAAGAAAGATTTTCCTAGCCAGGCAGTTTTAAAAGACATTTTCAGGTACACAACCAGTCAAAGTAGGCAATTTCCACTTAGTGGTACGAGAATGTAGAGAAGCAGGGTATCTCCCATTTTAGGCAAATGCTTGAAATTTTAAAGACCCCATCTTCATAAATATGTCTTGAATACATATTTATGCAGAAAGTTTCTAATTTTTATGTTTTCAGAATTATATGATTATGATATACCTGATTTCTTTTTCTTGTAATTTTATTATGGTGACTTTTTGTGGTCTTTTGGCGACTTTGGAGACTCATGGATACAAATGCAGGTCTAAGCCTAATTTTTTTTATTTTTTTGGACAGGGTACTTGACAATGTCAAGGCTCTACAAAATCCTACTCTGTAACCCTGGCGTCTCAAAAACTTTATATTTTTAAGAGAAATTTTAAAAAGCAGTGAATCAATACACCAAGTCTGACAATGTGTACAGTGTCTAGGGGTTCAGTGTTAAATAGCTGGCTCTCTGAAAAAAGTATAGGCAGGACACATTTTAATATACATTATTTAAAAAAAAATTAACTTTTTTTTAAAGTTATGAAATCAAGCATTTCCATAATGCAGTAGAATTACAAAAAAGATGATTGCACATGAAACTGCAAACTTATTATACGAAAATATAAATATTATATGCAAACCTATTCTATTCCTTTTAAATGAAAGTTATAAATTTCCTTCTTTCCTCTTTCCTTCTCTTTCTTCCCCTACCCCTGCCCTAGAGATGGCTACTATTAGACACATGTGTGTATATTATATATAATTTATTTTCAATAAATATTAGTACTTGCCTTGGATACAGTTAGTATTTTCATAGGTCTTGTAATTTTGGGCAAAATAGTCAAAATTACTTATTCAATCAAAGTTATTAAAACAATATTGCCATTATTATATACAACATTCTCTTGGTTCTGTTCATTTTGCTCTTCATTATTTTGTGCTAGTCTATCCATATTTTTCTAAGATCATTGAGCACAATCGTATTCCATCACAATCATAAGTCACAATTTGCCCTTAATAACTGTCTCCATCATGTTCTTAAATGTAGAATTCACAAGTCTACAAACAAAAAAACAAGCCCTGATTTGCCAATTAACAAAGCAGAAGAGACCCTCATTGAAAATTAGTAGCATTAATACAAGCTGGCTCCAGCACAGTCCTAAATGTTCCACATCCATAGTTCCCTACCTTTACAAAGAAGAGAGGGAAGTGTGTGCTCTTTTCTTGTTGCTACCATTTGTATTTCAGCAACCAGGCTGGCATTCTTTGTTGAAAATCAGATCCTGAAGAGCAATTTCCCTTGTCATTTCTTCATCCATTTGAAGGATGAAATTGCCATTAATTCGGCCAAGAAATTATTAGCTGTTCTGTTTTGGGCCAAGAGCCAACTCTAGCAGATGTTTAGATAATTGAAGTCCCCTTTCAGCTCTACATTATGCCTCCTTGCCAGGTTCATGATCTGTTTCCCAAACTCCTAATCTATATCCTCTTTTAGATCTTGTGTTGTGTACTCAGATAGCAATATCATTTTTTGTTTATGTCTCTGATCTGGTTGATCTTTGCCAAAATGCTCCATCACTGTTTCCTCCTGGTTTCTGCATTTACTTCAGTACATTTTATTGCACACATCATTGCTGACTCCTCCCTCCCTCTTTTCCCCACATAAACTTTTACCCATCCCGTTACATTTGAATAATATATAAACTTCTAAAACAATATTCTGGTCATGGGTCTCATCTCACCAAGTCTTCATTATATTTATGAGAAGCATCACTGATTCATTTGCTTATTACCCAGGTTTTGTATATTTCTGCTATTGATTGACTCTAAGATAAAATATAAAACCCTCATCCTGTCATTTAAAGCCTTCTACAATATGTCTCTTGCTTATCTTTCTGGTATTATTCCCCTTCATAGTCTGTTCTAGTTCATTTGTTATGTTGTGTCTAACTCTTCATGAACCCCATTTGGGGGGTTCATGGCAGAGATACTGGGCTGTTTCTCCAGCTTATTTTACAGATGAGGAACTGAGGCAAATAGAGTTAAGGAAATGGCCCAGCGTAACACTAAGTGTCTGAGGCTGGATTTGAACTCATGAGGAAAGTTTTCTTGACTTCAAGCCCAGCTGTCCATTATACTACCTAGCTGCTGTGTTCTAGTCATACTGTCTTGCTAATGTTTCCCTGTATATAAAATTTAAATTCCCACCTCCTTGCATTTGCATTGGTGGTTCTCCATGTCTGGAATGCACTCCTTATTTTTACGTTAGAATCCCTTTTCCTTAAAGGCACAGTTCATATAAACTATGCTACATGAGGCTCTTCCTGATTCCCCCTCACCCCCTGTTCAGTATTCTACTTCTTGAAATTACTTTCCATCTATTTACCTACATACTATAAGTTCTGTAAAACGTTTTATTTTTGGTCTTTGTAATGGTGATATACTGGATGTTTACTGAATTTGTGTAAATACATAGGGCCATGTCTTTATTGTTGGATTATTTTCATATATTGTATCCCCAGTGATTTACTGCAACCTGATATTCTTCCTCCCTGTAAATTACTATGGTTTTGAAATTTCTTTAGACTATGAGCAAGTACCTATTGTTAGGCATGTTCTACCCTTCCCCAGAAGTCCATCATTCTTATATTACAGAGGCCTGTAATGGGAATGGGAATTTGAAGATCTTCCCTGCCCCTTAAAAGACCTAGGGGTCAGGGACATCTGAGGGTGTGCCTCCTCACCCTCACCATGACCATCCCGGTGTGCTGCTTCATGTGTGGCAAGATTGTGGGCAACAAGTGGGAGGCCTACCTGGGACTGCTGCAGGCGGAGTACACTGCAGGGGATGCCCTGGACACACTGGGTCTGAAGCGCTACTGCTGTCGCTGGATGCTGCCGGATGCTGCTGGCCCATGTGGACTTGATAGAGAAGTTTCTCAACTATGTGCCCATGGAGAAGTGAGCCCCCATCTGTGAAGGCCAGGCAGCCATTGGCTGTGTGGAAGAGCCCGAGGGAAAGATCCCCCATCCCTGTAGGTCTGACTCAGCTATCTGCACACAGAAGAGCCCCCATCCCTGAACATTTTTATCAGCCATTAGTGACATGAAAGAGCCCGAGGGAAATAGTTGCATCTATGCTTAATGATTCATCACTGACTACAGGACTTTTGAGGTAGGTAAAAATAGTAAGATGTTGTGGGTGATGTCTTGTGACTTGTGTATAAATTGGATTTAAGGGAGGCAGAGTTTTGCAAAGTGGTCAGCCTGGCTATCATTGAAGTCCAGTGGCAAGACAAAAGTCAAGACTCAGGATGCAGTGGCTAACCTCTATCTTTGTTCTGACTACTCTACAGCACCCACTTCAGCCACTTTAATGGCCGTTCTAACAAATTGTTCTCATCTGCCCATTCCACATTTAGCCTGCTGCTGAAACAGTTTACTAAGGTGTGGCTGCTGAGTAAACCACAACTTCATGGATTCACAGGTGAGAGTTGGGTAATCAGGTGGATACCAAATGTGGAAACCAGTCCTGGAAAGGGCTGGGCAGCCCTTAGCACCACAGGAGCTAATCTTCCCTGTATACCTATATGCCCCTCTTCTTACTAGAATTTTGCAATATCCCTTTTAAAACCCATTTATTAAGTGGTGAAATGAAATTTACCTGATAGTGGAGAGAATACAGTCTTTAGGGTTTAGATGAATTTAGAGAAGACCCAACACCTCAGAGTTACCCCTTTGGAACCTTGAGGAGCTGATGTAGCAGGCCTGGCTCTGGTAGAGGAGAAAAAAACCCCAAAACTTCGAGTTACATATTTACTGCTCTAGTGAAACTGATGTGTAGATAGCTATAATGCAGATGTACAGATCTGTGATTTCATCAGTGAAGAGAAGTGGTCCACTTAAGCACATCAGCAATTCTTTTTCAGGTTACAACCTTGGAGTTCCTTGGGGCACTAAGTGGTTAAATGACTCGGATCACATAGCTAGTATGGGTCAAAGGCTGAACTTGAACCCAAGTCTTCCTGGCTCTGAGGTTTTTCATCTATTACTCCATAGCTGACTCCTGAAAATTTTTACCAGGAAATTGATTTTATATATGAATCTTGCTAGAGACAGCAAAACCACTTGCCAAGACTGACTTAATACTTGTTTTATTTCACTTGCGGGTCATCTGCCAAATTATGAAAACAATTCATTGAACAGCTTACTAATTGGTGAGGCAGTCTTAGGGAATAGTTTTCAAATTTGATCTCTATCTAAGCTAAATTCAAACAGGTAATGTGACTTAGGAGGAATAGTGGATTATCAGGGAAGTTTCAAAGATTGTTGCTTCTCATATTTAGGTTCTGAAATGAGATTTCTGTAGAGTAATAAATCACTAACAACACAGGAAAAGTTTTTCTTGTGGGTTTTTAGGCCATGTGCTGAGAGAAATACTGTTGAGAAAACTTTAGGGAATTAAATTTCTAAATGGTTAGTGTCAACAAATTTTAAAAGCTAGATTGAACATTCAAAGTGTTGAATCATTGTTTAATACAATAGGTTAACAGTTGCTTCAGGGCTATCAAAATTATTCATTTTAGAGAAAGAAAAGTGAAAATGCTGATTACTACTATTTTCACTTCATAGCTATAAAGTATTTCTTAGTAATTTTTATTCCCTATCCTTTACAAGAAACAAATTATCTGTTAAACCCTTCTGAAAAAGATATTCTTAAATAACACAGGATGGAAATACTGTAATAATGTGTAAGCATTTTAATTGAGCCTCTTTTATCAGCCTTATATAACTGTTTGAGAAAATAACATTCTAGGGGGCAACTAGGTGTTCCAGTAGAACATGGGCTCTGGAGTTGGACCTGAGTTCAAATCCAGGCACTTGACACTTAACTAGCTGTGTGACCTTGGGCAAGTCACTTAATCCCAATTCTTTCCAAAGAAAATAATTACTTTGTAGGCCAGTATGGAAAAAGGTGAGACTGAACAGCTATGATTTTTAAAGAATTGATTTTAATTCATGAATTTCTTAATTTATAAAGTCTTTAAAGGAAATCACCAAAGAAAGGAAAGAATACTTAATGACTGAAAAATGATGCTAACATATTTCTCCTACTTACCTAGCCTTTCCTTTTCTTCTTTACTCAGTAATCTCAGCTTCCAAGTGTAGTATGGTACTTGATAGTGAGGAAGAGCAAAATATTTAAGCACCAAATTTAATTGGATGTTAAGAGCTGATCTGCTATTATGTTCTGATCTCTCTGAAGGTAGATGTCTTCAGATAGAAAAATGAGTTCATGTGGAATTGTATTAATTTCAAAAGGATAAACTATTCAGAAAAACAAATCCACATTAAGAGAAAACTTTATATCAGGAACAAATTCCTACAGATTTGATAAGGCATCAGAGTTGGACTTGGCTATATCAAAAAAGGCATGCTGTTCAGAACAAGTAATAATTCCCCAGTTCCTCTACTTACTCAAATCAAATTGTTGAGTTCTAGGAATCACATTTTTTAAAATTTTATTATTTTTATTTTTATTTATTTATTTTTTTAAAGCAATTGGGGTTAAGTAACTTGCTCAAGGTTACACGGCTAGTCATTATTTATGTGTGGGTGCTCATTTTCTGAGGCTGGATTTGATCTCTGTTCATCCCAACTCCGAGGCCAGTGCTCTTACTCACTGTGCCACCTAGCCGCCCCTTTAGGGCAATTGGGGTTAAGTAACTTGCCCAAGGTTACACGGCTAGGTTTTTTTGTTTGTGTGGATTAGGTGTCTGAGGCCGGTTCTGAACTCAGGTCCTTCTGACTCCAGGGCCTGCGCTCTATTCACTGCGCCACCTAGCCGCCCCTAGGAATCACATTTTAAGAGCTATATGTTACAAATAATTTGACAGAGTCATTTCATCATAGTGAATTTCCCTAACTTTTCTAGTCTTATCCAATACCTCAGTTAAATCAGTTTATTCAGATGGGCTAAAACTGTTAGTGTAGTCTGCCCCCCCTTTTTTCTCTAGCACTACTGTGAACTAATTGAAAGGGACTAGTTTTCACAGGGCTGAAAGTTAATTATACATATTACAGGAGATGACACAAATTGCATAGGGTTAGAAGACTGTAATGGATTATAAGCTGTGCAGGTAGGAGAACCTAATTCTTTAGTCCAAACACAGTCAAGTTACCTTGCATACATTTCTTCTCATTTGGCACATATTCTGTTCCTTCTCCTAAAGAAAGCAGAAGCAGTCCAACTGCCTTATTTCATATTTAAATATTTAATATATTCAAAGTGCAGTTGAGAGGGTTCTCAAAGTTATTTCTATGATTTTAAATTTACATGATCTAATATATATAAAGTGGTACTTTTCTGGGTATACATGTATAAAGATCAGGATAGGGAGAAGGACTGGACCTCTGATTTAACTGGTATAGGGAATTTCCTGGTAAGGAAAGTATACCAATGTAAGTTGTTACTTTTGCAAATTTAGGAATCATTCATCTTTTAGACCATGTTATATCTTTTCAATATTAAATTATTAAATGTTTTCCTGAAATTTATATTAACTACATTTAATGACATTTCCCTGATTTGAATAAATATTTCTAATTGGGAAATACATTTAGTTAGCATGATCTATTTTTTTCCCAAATACTTTATTAACTTCTGGTTTACATCATTCATTTCTGTCAGATTTTGAGTTACAATTTTTCCCCCATTTTCCCCCTATCCACCACCCCATAATAACAGTCATACAGGATATTCCCTCATCCAATCTGCTTTCTCCCATCTCTTCTCCCATACACCCTTTGACTTTTACAAAAGGGCGAGGTGAATCCCCGTGCCTCATTGCCTGCACATCTTATCTCCCAATTATATGCAAAATAGTATTAATCATAGTATTTATATATATATATATTTTAAAAATTGATTTTTAAAGGAACATAAGCAACTCAGTATATGCTGTACATGTGTAGCTATGCAAAACATTACCCTAGTAGATATATTGTAAAAGACTGACTATATTTCCCTCCCTCCCATCCCACCTTCCACCTTGTCTACTCCCCATCTTGATCCTGTCCCTTTTTAAAAGTGGGTGCTCCCAACATCCCTCCCTGACCAGCCCACCCTCCCCTCCACCACCTTCCCCCTTCCACCCCCGCCCACACTCTCCTGTAGGGTGGGACAGCCTATTTAGTATGCATGTCATTCTCTCCCTGGTCCAAATTCAATGAGAATAAGGTTTTGCCTTTTTGCTTTCCTGTTCTTCCCCTCCCCTGCAACCGCCTTCCCCTGCCTCCTCTACACAAGACACTTCACCCCATTGTCTCTCCCCATTCCCACTCACCACATTCCTCTCTCACCTCTTAACCTCACCTTTTAAGTATCATCCCTTCCTATTAAATTTGACCTGTGTCCTCTATCTATGTATAACTGAAAACATATATACACACATTCACATATGTATTCATATGTCCATATACCCTTCTTCAACTATTTTCATACTGAGAAAAGTTTCATCAGTTACAGTTATTGTTTTTCTCTATGGGAATGTAAATAGTTCAACTTTGATAAGTTCCTTTTGATTTCTTTTCCCTGTTTACTTTCTCAAGCATCTCTTGCATCTTGTATCTGAATGTCAAATTTTCTGTTCAACTCTGGTTTTTTCTTCAAGAATTCTTGAAAGTCCTCTATTCCATTGAATGACCAAATTTTCCCCTGAAACATGATACTCAGTTTTGCTGGTAGGTGATTCTTGGTTTTAATCCCAGTCCTTTGCCCTGAGGAATACGATATTCCATGCCCTTTGATCCCTCAGTGTAGAAGCTGCCAGATCCTGTGTTAACCTGATTGTGTTTCCACAATATTGAAATTGTTTCTTCCTGGCTGCTTGTAGTATTTTCTCCTTGATCTGGGAATTCTGGAACCTGGCTACAATATTCTTAGGAGTTTTCTTTTTGGGATCTTTTTCAGGAGGTGATCTGTGGGTTTTCTCAACCTCTATTTTGCCCTCTGGTTCTAAAACATCAGGGCAGTTTTCCTTGAGAATTTCTTGAAGGATGATTTCTAGATTCTTTCTTTTTTTTTTTTTTAAAGCAATTGGGGTTAAGTAACTTGCTCAAGGTTACACGGCTAGTCATTATTTATGCGTGGGTGCTCATTTTCTGAGGCCGGATCTGATCTCGGGTCATCCAAATTCCGAGGCCGGCGCTCTTACTCACTGCTCCACCTACTCGCCCCTTTAGGGCAATTGGGGTTAAGTAACTTGCCCAAGGTTACACGGCTAGGTTTTTGTTTGTGCGGATAAAGTGTTGGAGGCCGGCTCCAAACTCAGGTCCTTCTGATTCCAGGGCCGGCGCTCTATTCACTGCGCCACCTAGCCGCCCCTAGATTCTTTCTTTGATCATGGTTTTCAGGCAGTCCAATAATTTTAGATTGTCTCTCCTGAATCTATTTTCCAGGTCAGTGGTTTTTCCCATGAGATATATCACATTGCCTTCTATTCTTTCATTTGTTTCGATCTGCTTAATAATATCTTGATTTCTCATAAAGTCACTAGCTTCCATTTGCTCCAGTCTAACTCTGAAGGAATGAATCTCCTCAGTGAGCTTTGGAGATTCTTTTTTCATCTGGCAAAGTCGGCTTTTTAAGGCATTCTTCTCCTCATTGCCTTTTTGAGCACTTTTTGCCATTTGAGTTAGTCTATTTTTAAGGTGTTATTTTCCTCAGTCAGGCTGTTGACTCTCATTTCATACTTTTCTTGCATCTTTCTCATTTCTCTTCCCAATTTTCCCCCCACTTCTCTTATCTGCTTCTTAAGGTCCTCTATGGCCTGTAGCCAGCTCATATTTTCATTTGGGGCTTTTGGTGCAGGAGTTCTGACCTCACAGTCCTCCTCCTGTTCCATGCTTTGATCCTATTTGCCCCCCAAATAGGAGTCTAATGTTGCATTTTTCTGTTTATTTTGTTTCCTTTGGCTAGGCATGTTGCCACTCAATTACTTGACTTTTGGGCTTGTTGACACAGTAGGACTTTGCCACTAGCCAGGGGAACTTCCATCCCAAACATTGGGGTTTTCTCAACTTCTGGAGGTATTAGTTGGATGGCCTCTGTGAAGCCTTCACACAGTCTGTCATGCTGGTCACACACCCCAAGACCTCCACCCCAGACTGCAATCCAGATCCAAGAAGGGTAAAGCAAGAGTGTTTCCCCCACAGACTGGTTGCCGGATCCCTTTACAGTTCACAGGCCAAGAGATGAAGCTGCAATGTGGCAATGTGGCACAAACTGTGCTGGCTTCTCAGCAGCTTCTCACCCCCAGGGGAAGAAACTGTATTCTCCCAACCAGTCCCAAAGTCCATAGGGTATTAAGCTCTCACTTCGTCCTAGGCATCTATGTGTTTATTCTGGAAATGCCACAGCTCCTGGTGTTCTGGGGTCCCTCCAGCCAGCTGCTGGTCTTGCTGCCCTCAGGCTAAAACCAAGACTCACATGCGCCTGGCCAGAAAGCTGTGCTAGCTGATCCCTGCTAGGCTGCCGGGCTGTCCTCAGTGGGAGGTTAGCTTCTCTGTGTCATTTTGTGGGTTCTGGAGCTCCAGAGGTTGTTCAGAGTCCCCCTTTTACATAATTTTTAAGTGGTGTGGGTTGGAGCTCTGAGGAAATGCTGTTTCTGCTCCGCCATCTTGACTCCGCCTCCAGGCTCTATGATCTATTTTTTTAAAAAATGACTTATTTCATCAAATCATCCAAATTATGTGAATAAATGTATAACTAGGTAGATTTTTTTCTCCTTTAATTCTGTACCATTTAAGGGATTTCATTCAATTTACTTTTTTCTTTATTGATGCCTTTTGTTTTTATATTACATTTGTTGCTGAACATCCCTCTTCCTGATCCACTCTGGTCCACTGTGTCATCTTTTAAAATAAAGATTAAAAAGGAAAGGAAAAAAAAAACCTCACTTCAGTGAAATGATCAGTCATATCCGATCATGTGTACTACATTATTTTATATGTATAGTGGTGAATCTATACAGTATTGTAGAGGGAGGTACATTTTCTTGAAATTTCATCAGTCACTAGTTATTTATTAAAATTTGACTACCGTGTGCCAGTCATTTTGCTAAGTGCTGATGGTACAAAGAAAGGTAAACCATACTCCCTAGTCTCCAGCTACTCACAGTATAACAGGTAAGATAACACATAAAAGAAGGCCAAAAGGGGTAACAGTTACTACTGTTACTACACAGCGAATCTTGTGCCACATTGCCGAATTGCAGCTTCAGCTCTTGGCCTGCGAACTGTAAGGGGATCCGGTGACGAGTCTGGGGGGAAGCACTCTTGCTTTACCCTTCTTGGATCTGGATTGCAGTCTGGGGTGGAGGTCTTGGGGTATAGGACCAGCTTGACAGAATAAGGAGAATGAAAGTACTTGAGAAATGGATATCATAAAGTCCCGCAGTTAAGTGGAAAAATGATGATACTATGAAGTCTACTGTGAGTTTGGGCTTGGCAAGGGAGTGTCTGCACAGTGTCCCACTGTGGGATCCCTATTTAACTTTGACTGAATTTTGGCGAGATGGATAACCAATTTCTATTATTGGTCAGATGATGTCAGGTCTTAGGTGAGAGGACATAAACAGTGGTTTAGCTCAAGCTACCTATTGCAGTCACTTTAAATTGAGATGAGCTGCTTAAGGTATTCATGCTACCACATCTGTGTGTCCTAATTTAGCAGGTCTAACACATGAACCTGTTCAGAGTCAGACTTTCCATGGCTGAGAGCCCTCAAAAGTTGGGTAGAGGACACTGTAAGGGTCAGGTGATTGAGTCTGGCAAAAGTGTAGAGGCCAGTCTTCCCCAAAAATGCTTTCTTGGCTTCAGGGGGTTTCCTTGAACCCATTTCCCTGCAACATTTCAAACTGCCTCCTAATTAGGGTCCAAACATTCTCTGAATGCTTCATTTTTTACCATGAAGCACAGGATTTGAACTTGCTCTCCTTAAAATTATTTGCCTGAATCAACACCTTTATCAGGTTTCATCCTTCTCACTTGACAATTTAATAATAACACTCCCAACAATGAGCAACTGAAGCATCTTTTTGATCTTGTTTTTTTTTTTCCTGCCAGCTAGATATATGCTTCTCTTAATAGAGGTGATTCTTTCAGGAATATCATTTCATTCATCTTTTAAAAAATTATTTTAGAAGCATTATAATCTCCTTCCACTGGCATCCCACAACCACACATTGAACAATTTTTCAAAATAGAAAAAGAAAACCTTTAACAAATATGTATAATCCAGCAAAACAAATTTCGATCTTGCTTTTGTCCAAAAAATTTATATCTTCTTGCACATTTTAATCCCATCACTTCTCTAATAGGAGGTACATGGTATATTTCATCTTCTATGACTGAATTCATGGTTTACCACTGCATAGTCTTTGAAATTGTTTTTCTTATGATTGTTATTGTTATTCTTCTAGTTGTGGTCACTTCACTCTATAGTGAGTATTCCCAATAGAGATCTTCCCAATTTCTTATGAATATCCATCCTATTAGAGGTAGCTCAATAATCCATTACATTCATCTATGATGATGTGTTTGGTCATTCTTCAATAGATGGGCATCTAAAGTCTCTAGTTTTTGGATACTACATGAAAAGCTGTTATAATTATGATGTATGTATACGTAATTTTCCTTTCATTTCTTTTTAATAATCCAGTCAAAGGGTATGCACAGTTTACTAATTTGGGGGTCAGTTCACAATTGCTTTCCAGAGTGGCTGGACCAATTCATAGGTCTACTAAAAAACAATACTTCCATATGCCTGTTTTCCGTCAGCGCATCCAACATGTGTCATTTTCCTTTTTTTTTTTAATCATCTTTGCTAAGTAGGTGGGTGTGAAGTGCTACCTCTGAGTTGTTTTAATTTGGACTTTACTATTGAGTTGGAGCATTTTTCATATGTTATTGATCAGCTTAGATTGTTTTGCCTTGAATACTGCCTAATCATATTCTTTGAGGGTTTGTCTATTGGAGAATGCATTGGTCTTTTGAGAGCTATTTATTTGCCCAGTTATTGTCTTTTGCTGTTCAAAACCATGGTTTTTTTGCTCACTTAAGCAGGACTTCCCTGAGTACCTGGGGCATCTGGGCCATGTCTGTTTATCAGTGTTACGATCTTTTTAACCTGATATACATTTCTGTAAGGTCTGTCTCAATCTCCCATTGGTGAGTTCTGGTGCCTTGATACTTTTGTTGGGTCATAAGCTGGTTTTCATTTCCCTCCTAACCCTGTTCCTGGCTTCTGAATTTCAAAACTATGATTCCTTAATTCCATTTCCTCATTCCCCACCCTACTGCTTCTCAGCTCCCCCATTAGAATGTAACCTCTGTGAGGTTTTTTTTTTCTTCTATTTGTGTCCCCAACACTCAGCAAAGTGCCTGGCACATAGTGAGTACTTAATAAATGCTTGTTTCTTTCCTTTGACTAATCCAGTGGGGAATGGATTATGGTCTTTTATACTAATGATTCTATTTATCATTTATTTGTCATTTCTGTGAAAGATGCCTCTGCTCATTTTTTCTAATTACTTTATGATATATGGTAGTTGACCAATGTGATCTTTCATATATGGATTAAATATCCTTTGGGAACTTAATGTTTTTTGCCACATTTTCCTTTTTTCTCAGCAGTTCTTATAAACTAGAAAATTCTTCCCATATTAGTTTTATGTTCATCAAATATTAGATTATTGAATTTGATTCTCATTCTTCCACTGTCCTATTTTTATGATTTTTTAAGCCATTACCAAATATTTTTGATTATTGTTTTATGATATCATTCTTGCAAATATTTTTTACTTTTAGAAATAAGATTTTCCTTTTCCCTTCTTTTCTTCTAGATTCTGCTGTTGCCACATTTGTTTCATTCATGTCTGACTCTTTATGACCTCTTGGGGTTTAGATATTATAGTGGTTTGCCATTTCCTTTTCCAGCTCATTTTATAGATGACAAAACTGAGGCAAATAACTTGCCCAGGGTAATATAGCCAGTAAATCTGAGGCCAGATTTGTGTTTTCCTGATTTCAGACCTAGCATACTGTCTGCTATGCCACCTACAGCTCCTTCCTATATTTTATATTTTTGTTACCTCAGTATTCTTTGCTGGTAATTTTTTTTGTTGTTAATTTTGACAGTCATCAAATTGGATGTATGGTGAAAAATCAGAGTTGCTTTAATTTGCATTTCTTTAATAGCTCTTTAATAAATAGCTATTGATAACTTGAATTTCTTCCTATGAGAAGTGCCTATTTATGTTCTTCAACCATTTATCCTGTATTTTGGTTTCATCTTTAGTGAGAACATCTATGGGGATATGATTGAACATTAAGAATATGAGAATATCGGGGCGGCTAGGTGGTACAGTGAGTAAGAGTGCCGGCCTCGGAGTTGGGATGACCCGAGATCAAATCTGGCCTCAGAAAATGAGCACCCACGCATAAATAATGACTAGCTGTGTAACCTTGAGCAAGTTACTTAACCCCAATTGCTTTTAAAAAAATATGAGAATATCAAGTTAAGTGAATATTTATGAATGACATAAAAATTGTGTGAATGCTACCTTTCCTACTTTTCAGCTACTCTGCCATTGTCACTATGAAAGTTACCAGCATAGAGCCATTTTATGTTTTAACTCTATTAATGGATTTCTGTGACCAAATAATTAATTGCCCTGGGGACATCCTGTTAATTATCTTGCATAGCATAGCATACACAGTCTTGGATCATATTAGAAAATTTTCCAGCTTGATAATCTGCCAGTGATTATGTTCTGCTGGCACAGTCTATCCAAGATCAGGGTTATTTCCCCACCAAATGAACTGGCATTTAATTCAATTCCATATCTTTTTCTCATGAACGGTTATTAAATCAGATTTCCCCCATCCTGTACATGTACAGTTATTACTTTTAATGTAAATAAAAGCAGGACTTTTCATTTCTATTAAACTTGAACCTTACCTTTAAGCTGACTATTCTGAATTATTGAGATCTTTTAGAATCTTACTCCACCATATTTTTGCAATTTTTCACAGCTTCTATATTATTTAGACTTTGGTAAAACATGAATTGTTTAACTGGACTATTATTGAATAGTGAAAGGCTTCTATTTTCACTTATGCAAATGGTGAGTGGAGATGAAGAGAATGCACAGGGGAAAAAAAAGTGAAGATTATATATGTAACAAATACGGCAGATTTATTTTTACTTTGTTGAATTTTGTAATGATATAAGAACTTGACCTTTGATTTTATTGGTTTAGAGAATTCCTGGGGAGGAAAAAAGGAAATTAAAGGGGAAAAAACCCAAACTCTACTGCATAAGAAACTCACTTTGTTCTGTAAGAATTTTTCTGAATATCTATTTAAATCCTAACTCTGCAATGTACTGTGTATATGATCTCAGTATAAACCGAACCCTAAAATCCCTCATGTTCTTCATTTTCCTTGTCTTTGAAAGGTGACAATAACTAGCATTTACATAGAACATATGTGCCAGTTACTGTGGCCAAATGCTCTAATAGATATTGTCTCATTTGTTACTCACACAACATCTCTGGGATGGATACAGATGCGATTATCTCCATTTTATAGTTAAGGAAACACAGAAAACGTAAGTTAAATCTGCCAAAGTTCACACACACCGCTACTAAGTATCTGAGGTGAGATTTGAATTTAGGTTTACCTGACTCCAGTTTCTCTCAGAGATTAAGGAAGCCTTTCCCAAGCTGCTTAATCATAGTTGCCTTCCCTCTTAATTATTTCCTATTAATCCGGCATACAGTTTGTTTGTACATAATTTTTTTTGCTTCTTGTCTTTCTTATTAAATTGTGAGATCCCTGAGGGCAGGGATTGTCTGTTTCCTCTTTTTGTATCCCCAAGGCTTAGCATAGGGCATGTCACAGCAGGCATTAATAAATTTTATTGGCTGAAAAATGTTTATTGGGAGTCAGGAGGACCAAATATGGCCTCAGATATCTAACACTTACTAGCCATGTGACCTTGGGAAAGTCACTTAACCCCAATTGCCTTCCCCCCTCCAAAAAGCAAAAAAAAAAAAATGTTGATTGATTGATAGGATTATGTCAAACAGAAGTTGAATTCAGATCTTTCTTACTTCGGGTCCCAATGTTCTTTATAGTGAAAGGAATGGATTAAAATGGATATAAAGTCTTTTCCAACTTTAGTTTTGTAACTGTAAAATGTTCCCACTAAAAGTCATTAATGGCTGTTTTGGGTGTGTGTGTGTGCACGCACATGTGTACATGAATGCCTGTGTATGCATGTGTGTGTGTGTGTGTGTGTGAAACATGTTATAATTGGACAGTGAGTGATACAATATGAAATTTTTATGTACCTTTGCATAGTTACTATGAAATTAAGGCTATTTTGAGTTCGGAAAAAAAATTACTTTTTGTCCTTATTAAATTGTGATCATTTCAGTATTAATTCCTATCCTTTGTTTGACATTGTTGTTGATGATAAAAAAAGGAAACAGTTTAATAATTCTCATTGTACTAATGTATTATGTTATCCATTATTGACTCCCTATGAACAATAAACTGAAAATCTAGGCCATTATTTGTGGTGTCTCAATTAGTCCTGTAATCTGTAATATCCCATTTTTATTTATTTATTTATTTTTAAATTTTTTATTTTTTTTTATTTTTTTGCTTTTTGGAGGGCAATTGGGGTTAAGTAACTTGCCCAAGGTCACACGGTTAGGTTTTTGTTTGTGTGTGTGTGTTAAGTGTCTGAGTTCAGATCCGAACTCAGGTCCTTCTGACTCCAGGCCTGATGCTCTACTCACTGTACCACCTAGCCGCCCTCCATATCCCATTTTTATAATGAGTAACTTTGATGATGGAATATTGATTTAGAGATGGTATGGTGAAATTATACAGAAAAATTAATTAATTAAATTAATCAAAAATTAATTCCCATAGCTATAAAATTTCCAGAATTCTTGAGCTTCTTATCTTTTTAAGATGTAGTACTAGTGTATATTTGTTATTATGTAAGTATTCCTCATTCTGTTTTGATTAGTTTTTGATTTAAATAACTTAATGAAAATTTTACCTGGAAAAGGAATTTGAAATTTGTTTTCTAACAGAACTGTACTATGCTCTCCATTAATTCAGTTAATTATGGAGAGAGTTAGCATTGTTGAATTCAATCTCCTCCAAAACCAGAGCTGGTAACAACCTCTTTTTATTTCTTCTAGCCACACTCTGTTGTAAATCTCAACATGAAGTAAAAGTTCACCAAAAGGAAATGGAACATAAAATATTAACCTTGAAGAGTAAGACCCAGATTATCTAGTTTTGGCTCAGATGCAAAAAACTATTCACAAGTTGATTATTGAAGTTACTTTCATTGAATTTGTCATTGCTTGTTTTTGCATCAATTTGTGTAACCAATATTAAAGAATAAATTTTGTGAAAATAATCACATACTATATAAAATGTATAAAGGAAGAATGTGTACAAATGCTTATATTTGTAAAAGATGTATACTGTATAGAATCATTGTCATATTTTTGGCACAAATGCTTTAATGACAACTCTACCTCAAAAAAAATGTTTAGTCTTTTTGAATCTTACCTCTTTTATTTCCTATATTAATTAACAATACCTTACAGATTCATGTTTATTTATGCTTTCATTAAATCATTGCTAATAGGGTTACGGGTAAATCCCTATGGTACTCTATTAGTGAACTTACTCAAAGTCAATATTGATGCATTATTGACAACTTGTAATTTAGTCCTTTTTGAATCTTACAGAACTGTAACAACATTTAGCTCACAACTTTTTTCCTTCCTTCCAAGGACATAAGGATCACAAGGAGACTTTGGCTGAAATCTACAAGGTATTAAGGTTGAGTATTCCATAGGACACCAGAGTTTTGCTATCTTCATCATGTTCCATATGGTGTCAAGATCTGGCTTATGTACTTATTTGTTGTGGAAGAGAGATCATGTGTTGAATGAATTGAGTAGAACTGAGTTAGAGAAAATACAGAAGAGAGTGGAGCATGAATCCCTTTGAAGGTAAAACGAGTAGTGAATGTAAGGGAAGGAGGATGTCTAAGGTAGGACCGTTTTAATGTTTTATAGTAAGTGAGAGGAAAATTATCCAATTGAATTTAAATTATCCTATTCAATTATCCAATTGAAGGACTCCATAGATCCAGTTCCAGATTGGGTCTATTAATGGGTAGTAGCACAAGACAAAGGCAAGTGAACCCTTCTTGTTTAGCCTTACCGTAATAAAGTTTTCAGGCCCTGGGCCTCTTTGCCTATCAGTGATATTGAAGTTTGAGTACTATTATAATGAAAAATCAGTTAATAAGCTTACTTTAATCAAACAAACATATATTACCTAGTTCAGGGGGAAAAAGTCAGCACCCCTAACTTCAGAGTATACAGACAGATCAAGCAGACAGGCTTCCAAAGTGTCCAACCATTATCAATACCAAAATCACAGTTACCAGAGAGGGAAGCATCAACATCTGGGTTTTCAAAGTGGGGGCCGGGGGGGCTCTCAACAACAGCTTCCCAGAGTCTCATCTGGTCAAATCACACAACACTTCTCAAAGTGAGCCCCCAAAGCAAAACCTCCCATCAGGGATTATATAGTCTTCTCCTGGCTCAGAGAATGTAACCACCCTTTTGACCCACTGCCCAATCACACGGCATCAAGGTGTGGTCATTCCTGAAAACCAAGCCTCCTACCACAGGCTCCATGTGACCACATTCAGCCTATTAGGGGGCAGAGTATATTTTCAAATCAAGGAAGGTTCTCAGAGTCACTTAAGTCAATCAAAGTCTCTTAAGCCAATAAAAGGGCCTAGGGGCAGGGAAGATCTTCATATCTGCATTTCCATTACAAAGCCCTGGAATAGTCCTGAACCCCCATGGTCTCTGCATGAGCAAAGAGAACAACTGGAGAGAACCCAGCAGTCAGTGTGTGGAATGAGTTACTAGTTATATTACACTGTCAAAAAGGAAAGGAGGTTAGCCTTGCATAATTTTGATAAAGTAATCACTAATTCCCTTTCCAAATGTTCACCTATTATGCCTATCTTGATATGTTCTCTTTTAGAGTTTTATCAGAATTGAAGTCAAGGTTACTGTTATAATTTACAGAACATTTCTGCATTTTAAAAATCATGACATTTTCATATTTCTAATCCTGCTATGTCTTGCTTGTTTCCCCTGACCTTTCCAAGATGGCTGACAAAAATACAGCAATCTTATATGTAATTTTTTCAGTAACCTACAATGATTTGAACTCATTTGAGGGTAGATAGGTATCATCATATCAAACTCACTTATCATATATGATCTTGCTTTATTCTTTCCAGTATAAATATAAATCTTTTTTTTTTTGGAGGAAGATAGAAAAGTAAAATTCATTAAGCAGATCTTCCTTCTCCCCATCATCTTCATCTCATCCACTCCTAGCAGCAGCCCTCTTAATACAGAACAACTCTCAAATAAAGAAAAAATTGAATTGCTGACTCATGTATTCAACCTATTGAATGAATGACAGTCCTATTATATGCAAGGCGTGGTATCTGTAGGGCAACACTGACACTTTGAAAGAGAAGGAAAAAGGAACCAATGACTTCTTTGTTTTTTTTGGCTTCTCTGAATTTTATCTTAGAAGCTAGTGGGCATGTTCTGGTCTTCTTGACAACAAGGACTGGAAGTGGAGTGGATTCTGGTAGTAATGTTCACTTCTTTTTTCTTATACAGAATAGAAATAGTAGATTATTGCTGAGGCACAAGACAGAGAGGAGTGAAAATAAATATAAAAGTTTTTTTTTTATATATAAACAAATATAATGGCATTTAAAGGAACTTAGAATCTGACACTGAGTCCTGCTACCTGAAGAGGAAAAAAACTAGAACACATGCTTTAAAATTGAAATTTGCTAAATGGTAAACCTTATCTTAGCTGAATTGACATTTTCCATAACTAATTTACATTATAATTGAATTCCTACTAATAATATATTTCAAAGCAAAATTGCTTATTCAGTCTTAATGAAGCAAGGTCTGCAGGATTTGAAAGTTTATGCTATTTCTGAGGAGGCACCATTGTTAAGTCTGTATAATTTAACTGAACAAATATTTATTAAGTGCATACTATATTCAAGTCATTGTGGGAGACAAATATATATATGCATATATCTATATCTACATCTACATCTATATCTATATCTATATCTATTTCTATATCTATATCTATATATATGTCACAGTCATTGGACTTCTAAAAATAATTTAATGACTAAATTGTGCTACAAACTGTGGCAAAATTTAATGGATTGAAGGAATGTAAGCTAGACTGAATTACATTCCACCTGTCTCTCTCCTCATACCTCCCAAGCACAATGGCTAGGCTAACTAGTACATAGAAGCACTTCCAAAGTGATTTTTGTTCTAAGACACCTAGAATCTTTTGTTTTTCTGCAGAGGATGCAGAAACTGTTTAGGGAACAAGATTGTCTAGACACTTTTAAATGGTAAAAGTTTTATGTGGTTAGCCTTTAGGGGTTTTCCTCTTCAGACCTCTTTAGACCTGTCTCCTACCCCTCCATCAAACTCATTTCTATGAAAATGAACATTGTTATGTCACCTTGACATTAGGAAGGAAATTTAAGTCCAGAAAACATTAACTTTCTTTATTATAATGATGATTTGTAATTATTAAAATAAGATTTGCAAGCTCTTTGCAGTCAGAGACCATGTCTTATTTAACTTTTTTTCTTCCTAAGGCCTTGCACATAATACTTAAAGATTTGAATGAGTGAATAAAAATTTTTTTTACTGTTTTTAATTTTTGCCAGGTTATGTATAAGGAGTTATCAAAATTTAAATATTAGATTTCTTAGTATTTGACATCTCATAGTTGTATTAATAACACTATTTAAAAAATAAAAGCTATTGTTAAATTTATAATTACTATGTATAACCAAAATAGTGTCACAGTGCAATGCATATAGTAGGCACTCAGTAAATATTGAGTCAATTAAGGAAAGAATCAATATTTATTAAGCGTCTACTTGTTCAATAGGCAGGTAAGCCCAAGCAGTTCTCTAGATTACCAATCCTCTTTCTAGTCTGGCATCATGCAGCCATCATCCAAGGACATAGTTTTTGTGGATAAGGAGAGCACCATCCCCTCCAGCAACACCAACCAACTGCTGACCAACTGCCACTGACAGGGCAAGCAAGCCAGCCCTTTTGAAGCAACAAATCAGCTTGAGAGAGAGAGAGAGACTGGAGTAATTATACTAATTAAACTGTCTAGTTTCTCTGTTCTGCTTACTGCCAACTTGGATAAATGGGTTTATTTTCTTTGTGCAGCTGAGATCTGTTAGGAAGAGTCAAACCTCTGGAGATGTAGATTTGAATGTTCCTTCTCCCTCAAAGGGAAAGCAATTAGGAGCACAGGTTGAACCTAATTCAAGTTATTCTGGAGTATTAGACATATTTAGGGAGGGACAAGGATAGTGAATATACATAATTCTAGTCGAGTACTCTTTTTCTGAGGAGATTGGTGTCCAGAATTATGGTTCTAATATCTTGCTCCCCTTCTGGCAGGAAGCAAAGTCTCTGTTGGAGAAGCGTGAGAGGTGGAGATATGTTCAGGCTTGCTTGTGAGCCATATGTATGTGGACATAACGTACAAGGCCAACCCACACGTTCTACAAGATATAAAATATGAACATGTAGGGATAGTACCCCATGAGTAGAGAGGGCCTATTTTTAAGTAGAGCCTAATTATGATGAGGGAGGCAGAATAGATATATCTGATCTCTTCTTCCCCCTCCCTTCTCCAAGGGAGTCTTTTATTCTTTCCTGGAGGGAAAGCAGGAAGTTGGAGCTTCTCTTCTCAGAGGTCTAGGATTATATCAGTTTCCTGATGGGGTTCAACCTTACTTCTCATTACTTTGTTATTACTGGGGAGGAGGACCCCAAGCACTATATCCAAGGCTACACCTCTTTCCCACCAAATACTGGTAACATAATGAATACCAATGGACCCATGAATCATAGGAAATCAGAGATCAGAGAAAGTGGAAGAATATATAATGAAGGAGCTCTGTGAATGAGATAGTGCAGCTCAACTAAGACTATACTTAATCTCACCCAAAGGGAAACTTCCTGAAGTATTTAGTGTAGTTAAGCTACAGACAGAAACATGGAGATTGCTTCAGATTGATCTCTGCCAGAAACACTTGAAGCTCCTCAAAACTCAAAAAAGACTTGAAGCTATAAGGACCCTGAAAGGAGATTGAAGGATAGAGCTCACCTCTTCTTGCCAATTCTGTTCCTGTCTCTCATGCCAGGCAGGGTATTAATCTCCATCAATAAAGAGAAAGTCTCATGAATAGACTTTGGGACAGAGGTTACATATAAAATAAATGCAGAGTAATTTTGTGGATGGTGAAGCACTAACAGCTTGGACTGAAATTGACAGAAGGTAAGGATTTCAAAAGGTATAAGTGAGAAGGAAGAACATTCTAAGCATTGAAGACAGTGTGCAAAAGAATGGAGAGAGGATATTGAAAGTTATGTAGGAGGAATGAATGAGTCAATTTTCTGAGCAAATAAAATTTTACATAATAAATTATTTTGTTCTTAACTTAAGAAAGTAATTTTAGCTTTGAAGATATTACATGTATTATAAAATTTCCCATACTTTTCACTTTTTCCCTCAAAAGGAAAAAAGTATAAAAAATCCATAATGAACCTTAACTCCTAAAAAAATTATTTCTATTTAAGTACAGGTCTCTCATAATGTATGGTTCATTTAGGACTTCTTCAAGGATTCCTGTGAAGCAGGGCTTCTTTTCCTTTGGTCTATGAACTTAAAAAAATTACAACTGTATTTTCAGTATAATTTGTTTTCTTTATAATCCTATAAATTTTGCTTTATAGGTTAAGAAACCCTGTTATAAGATGACTGCCTGTTTGATGAGATTTATCAGCACTTTGTTACCTCTCAGGGTCAGGAACTCTGTTCTAGGAAACTTTGATCTTAGAAACTGTATAGTGAAATTAATTGCTAGGAGTACTTACTCTTAGATTGAATTTCTTGGGTAAGGTCAATCTCCCTACTATTAGGCTTATATTTATGTACTGTGGGAAACTGGTGTCTTCACTTGGGCAGCTTAACCAGGTGTTAAGCAGCCTTGTTGCTAATGGAACTACCAACTCTCCTTTACAGGCAAAGAAGTCCCTGAAGTGAAATGTGTGCTTTCAGCTATACTCATTAAGCTTGGTTTGGCAAAGGTCAGAGGCTGCTGGGGCCACAAGAGCTTTTTCTTACAGATCCCTGAACATAACTCCTTGTTAGAGGACCCACAAGAAATACTCTATTTCTTTAAAATTTACCTGCTTTTTACCTTCTGTTCTCTCTGCTAAACATATGAATGAAACAAGGAATGAGTTATCCTGGGATTTATAGCAAAAGATGTATAGTTTAAGATTTGTAATCTGACCATATGCAAGTCATGAACTCTCTTTGTAACTTTTTCAGCAGCTATATGTTATAAACCCACTCCATCATCACCCAACTTCCATATTAGTCGTTTTGTTCCCCTTCAAACTTTTATCAAGTATCTATGATCTGTAAGACTCAGGAAATGACAAGGATATAGAAATAAATAAAATATTGTCTTGAACACTTAAATGATTTTATAAATGACACCAAAATTTCAAAATAAAAGTTAATCTCCAGAAGTGAGGGGTCTGGAGTCCATGATATCTGAAGACTGGTGGAAGAACCTGGACATATCCTAATGAAGACTTAATGGGTAGTGCAATGTCTTCTGGTATTTAAAGGGCTGGAGGAAGGATTAGATTTGTTCTTTCTGGTCTCAGGACTGATCCAGAAACAATGTGTGTGGCCTGGAAACTGGAAAAATTAGACTTAATGTCAATAGAAAGACTTTTGAAGTTAGAATTGCACAAAAAAATGGAATGGGCTGCTGAACCACATAGGATGTTTACTTTTATTGTAGGTCTTCAAGCAAATACCAGACAGTTATTTGTCAGATATGTTATAATGGGGATTCCTTTGGTATATGGGATGCATAATACCAATGATGAGGTCACTTTCAACTCAAATCCTGGGATTCTGTGAATTCTTAAGATTCTTCCCTACCAGGCATATATAATTGTCCCAATTCTTCCCCTTTCCTTTTTCAATTTCCTTTCATAAATTTCCATACTTTACTTTTCCTAAAAAAGAGATGTTAGGGGTGGCTAGGTGGAAGAGTGAATAGAGCACTGGCCCTGGAGTCAGGAGGACCTGAGTTCAAATCCAGCCTCAGACACTTAACACAAAAACTAGCCATGTGACCTTGGGCAAGTCACTTAACTCCAACTACCCCCCCGCAAAAGGCAAAAAAAGAGAGATATTAGTTACAAGAATGGTTAAACTGCATTATTTTCAAAGTAATATTTTAGAATAACTTTTTTCTAATAATTATTAGGTACTTTATATTACCCTGCAGAGATGAACAGTTGTCATCCAATTTGACTGCAGACACATATAAAGATAGGTAGGCAGAGTAGGTAGTCATTCAAGTTTCTAACATTGATTTTTTTTTTTTGCAGAGGAAGGTGTTTATTTACACTTCCTTGGAAGCAGGTGTGGTCCTCACTAGGGATACACCCACCCTAACACCCTAACATTGATTCTTAAGGAATCTTCAAGGCTAGTTAAAAGTGTCATACCCTGATGTGCTGAGAGATTTGAATCTGGAAACATTTTACTCATAACTTAAAATGACAAAAGAAATATGGACATTTAATTCATTCAGACAAAAGCAACAATATAAAGAACAGGATCCATTTATTAGGAATGTATTCCAAAATGTCAGAATCATTCCGTAGTAATCTAAGCTATGCAACTGGCTTTTGCTAATTCTGCTTAGCTACTTCTATGTATGTATGCACGTGTGCATGAATGAATGAATGAAAGCCATTTATTAAATATATAATATTAACGTAATGTGTTCTGTGTTGTGAATGCCAATATGAAACAATGAAGAGAATGATCTCTCTCCAGGACCTTTCATCCTAATTGAGGTAACACATAGTAGGAAATGGTGGTCAAGGAAGAGATTTTGGTCTGGAGAGTCACAAAGATGGATAAGGACAGTAAATTTTTTTTTCTTTCTTTCTTTTTTTTTTTTTTGGAGGGCAATTGGGGTTAAGTAACTTGCCCAAGGTCAAACGGCTAGGTTTTTGTTTGTGTGGGTTAAGTGTCTGAGTTCTGATCCGAACTCAGGTCCTTCTGACTCCAGGGCCAGCACTCTACTCACTGCGCCACCTAGCCGCCCCGAGTAAAATATTTTTACAAACCCTTTCTAGATCTAGGTGATGATAGATTTAAGCATGATACAGTTCTCAGAGGATAAGGTAAAAATGGGGATGGAAGAGGATTGTTCATAGAAGGTTAGAAAATGATAGGTATAGATAAAGACTCATGGCCCAGTCCGGTCCAAGTCTGGAGGGTGGAGCAGTAGCAATAACAGCATAGAAATGAAGCAAAATGGCCAGGGAGTTGTATGCTCAGAACTCACTTACCCTACCTAGGTATGGCCCCTGTGTTCCAATTTGGACAAAGCAGCAGCATCACCACTGTTAGCATTTTAGAGTTTAACCCATGAAACAAAACCCCAAATATACATTACTTTGAAATGCAATAATACTTGGACTTATTGGAAATATTCCAAAATATGTCAGCCTTGTGCTATTTTGTTTTTGATGCATCAGAATGTAAATGGATTTGAAGGTAATTTTTAATCTATATGTAAATTAGCTATTTCTATAACCATAGTATGAATGTGTGCAAAGGAGTAGATGCAAGTAATTTGTGAAACAAATGGCAAGGAAAAGGCTGTACAAGTGAAAAATGGCTTCTGATGGATTTTATTTTGGCTTATATTAAGACATTTTCAATTAAGTTGTCCTCTTGGTTGAATATGTTCAAGAGGCTGATAATGTGGGAGGTGATATGTATAAATAGAATGAGAAAATATATTAGTAGATAGTGTTCATAATCAAAAATACTAACAGTCACATGGTTTCCTATGAACATTTCCTTTTTGATGATTCATATTAAAATAGTTGCCACATGCCCACATCTGCATCTATGTCCACACACTCATACACAAACACACACACATAAACACACGTATACCATTTTGACCATTTGCCAAAAACTGTTCTTTATCTCATCTTCTTTTTGATATCTCTTACTATCTCCTTCCATTCCAGATTTTTTTTTTTTGGAGGGGAAAGACAGGGCAATTGGGGTTAAGTGACTTGCCCAAGGTCACATGGCTAGTGCTAAGTGTCTGAGGCTGGATTTGAACTCAGGTCCTCCTGACTCCAGGGTTGGTGCTCTATTCACTGTGCCACCTAGCCTTCCCAATCCAACCCTTTTCCAAATTTTCCTTTTGTGGTTAAGGGTGCCACACTCCTTTCATTCACCCAAGTTCGTAGCAGTATGATCTTTAACTCATTCTCACTTACCCCATATAGCAAAACAGTTGTCAAAGCCTTGTCATTTTTATCTCCACTATGTTGAACATTTATCCCCTTCCTTTTCTCACCATTCAGAAGGATGTCTCCCTTGTTCAAATCTTCCTCACTCTTTCTTGGTCTCTTGCAAGTCTCTTTAATTATACTCCCTGTCTCAAGTCTCTCCCAACTAGCATCTATCCTCCACACAGTTTCCCAATAGATATTCTTTAAAAAAAGTAAATTTTAACTTTCAACATTTACTTTATAAGATTTTGAGTTCTAAATTTCCCCTGCCTCTCCCTCCTCCCACTTCTTTGTCCCCAAGACAGCATGCCATCTGATAAGGCTATACATGTATGATCATATTAAATATTTTCACAGTCATATTGTAAAGAAGAATTAGAGCCAAAAGGTAAAAAATGAGAAAGAAAAAAACAAAAAATAACAACAAAAAGGAGCAAATAGTATGCTTTGATCTGCATTCAGAGTCCATAGTTCTTTTTCTGGGTATGGATAGCAGTTTCCATCATGAGTCTTTTGGAATTATTTTAGATTTTTGCATTTCTCAAAAGATTTTCTTAAATTGCAGACCTGACCTTTTCAGTCTTCCCTCATCCCCTCTCTTCCACTCAGTAAACTCCAGTAGTGACCTAGTAGCTTAGAACCGATGATTATGATAAAAACTAATATTTATACAATATTTACTGTGTCAGGCACTGTGCTTTATAATTATTACCTCATTTTACTATCACAACGGGCTTGGGAGGGAGGTGCTATTATTATCTCCATTCAAATAAAAATTCCTCTGGCATTTAAAACTGTTTATTTGGCTTCTTCCTGTATTTCTAATCTTATACTTCATTTCCATTTTCTACAGAATGAAGTCATAATGGTTTATTTATTGTTCTGCGTATGACACACCCCATATCCCACTTCAGCACCTTTGTATTGACTGTTTACTATGCCTAGAATGCTCTTCTTCTTCACCTGCTTTTTATGATCCATGACTTCATTTTAAGACCCTACTGGACTTTCTAACTGATACAGGTGTTTTACCTTCCAGTTCTTAGAGCCCTCTTTTCTAAGACTGCCTTGTTGCTACTCTGTATGTATGTTACATATACCTATTAATGTACAAATTTTTTTTCCAAATTTATTAATGCTAACCCCTGTTAACCTGTTTTTGCTTTTTCTTCATATCCCCAATGCTTAGCTCTGTGCCTGTAATATAGTAAACAATTTGAATCCTATTTGACCAATTGATTAATTGACATTTGTGAATGAAGTTGTGTACTTGGAGTCAGCAAGACCTGAAATTGAATTTCACCTCAGAAACTTAGTAACTGTGTTAACCTGGGCAAGTCACTCAGCTTCCAAAGCCTCAATTTCCTCATCTTTAAAATAAGGTTAATAATAATAATAACAATAATATTAATACCTTTTTCACATATTTTCCATGAGACTCAAATGAGATAATGTATGTAAAATACTTTGCAAGTATGTACAGTGGCAGCTGTTATGCAGGTATTATGCTGAATCTATTATTTAAAATTGGCTTACAAGTAAATACTGCATATTATTTGAATTTTGATGCCATCATGCCAAAATACAAATAGCCACAAAATTGATCCTTAATATTTTTAAATTAGGAAAGTATTAACAACTTTTATCTCTTAACTTATTATATGTTTCTTTGTTGCTTTGAGGGAAGATGTATTATGTTTTATGGTGCTAAAATTACCACTAAATAACAAGTTCGATGGAGGTTTTAAAATTCCTTTCTGATGTTCAATGAACTCTTTTCTTTCATTGAAGTTGTCATTCACCATGGACAGAGCAATAAGTTGAGGGAAAAATGAATCGAAATGACAAAGTTGAACATTAATATGAATAGGCCAGATATAAATGGCCCATCATGTATCATTATTATTATTAGTTCTTTTTTTTTGCTTTTTGGAGGGCAATTGGGGTTAAGTGACTTGCCCAAGGTCACATGGCTAGTTCAGTGTTAAGTTTCTGAGGCCGGATTTGAACTCAGGTCCTCCTGATTCCAGGGCTAGTACTCTATTCACTGCACCATCTAGCTGCCCCTTATTATTATTATTAGTTATTTTCTATTATCATAGTTTGTAAAGAAAAGGGAAAGAAGGAATTCTGAAATTTTCTTCACTCCTAGAAATAGTCGGTGGTAAATTTGAAGTAGACACTACATCTCTGGTCACGCTGTCCATTGATTTATACTATTTCATTCCCCTACACTATTAACTCCCTATTACCCATTCATTTGCTGACAGTTCATTAAAAATCAATTGATGCTTTTTTGAAAATAAAAAAAATGGTTAATGGCAAGGGAGTTAAATTTTTCTGCCTTTACTAAATTCCCTTTTTCCTTAAACTGTCCAGAGATGTTAAAAAGACCTTGGCACTTTAAATATTTTCTGAAGAAAATTTAAAATACAGATTTTATTTCTATTTTTATAACCCCCTGGAGTTTAACTACAGTGCTATGTGGTTCTCCCTGTGAAATGAGTCTCATGCAATTGTATTCTTGCTGGGGAATGATTTTTATTGCATAAGAAAATGAATGAGCAGAGACCAATGAGCTGTGTCTGCAGATAGACTATAATTTGCTGAGACTGTGATGTCAAAGGCAATTTGAAGTTGGTGATTGTTGATTACAATACTCAGCAAGGCCCCTACTGCAGTGATGAATCATACCACACAGTATATTCTAGCTAGTTTATTCTATTTATATACTTAACTACTACATATATAATCTTTACATATCCATGGACAATATCAGCAGGAATTACATGTTCACAAACTGCTTTAACAATGCATTAATTTTATTAGTAACAGATTTCTCCAACATACAATAAAATGGAAGCATTTTTCTTTTCCTCGATAACATTATCATCATTATGGTTTTTCAACATGACACATACTTTTATTACCATGTTGATAATAAATATCAATTCTAGTTGATATTGGGACTCTCAGAGAGCTCAAAGCACTTTGCTGACATTCCCTTGTTAGCTGTTTAAACTTCTATTTGGAGAAGACAAAGAACAGTTAATGAGATTTATTTTACTGATGGAGAAATGCTGGTGCAAATCTCATTGTCAATCAGTTTTTCAAAGCAAGCCAGGATGTTGAAATTTGCATTAGGTTTGGCATTGGGCCTAGTTCTTCTAAGTAGGACTAAAGCCAAACTTTCTGGGTTTTCAATTCCATATACAGTTCCTTGTGTATTAAGCTTTACTGGTTTTCTAAGGAATATTTATTAATATTACACTTTCAGTATGTAGGTAGCACAGGATACCCAGGCTCTAAGAATATCATAGAATTAATAGGATGTTAAGAAGAAAAGATAGAGGCAATGGTAGCAGAGGGATCTTGATTCCCTGATAGCTGCACCTCTTAGACAAACTCTTCTCACTACCTAGAACTTGGCGAAGGCCATTAGGCAACTAGAAAAGGAGACAATTAGCTAGGGAGGGGCATAGTTTTAAGCAAAAAGGAAGAATGTTTCATCACTCCTACAACCCTTGATTGTTTCTGGGCCATATGGTTCAAGTACATTAAACAACTGATCTCACCAATAGAATATAAACCCCTTGAGGACAAGGACTGTATTTTTCAGTTTTGTCTTTGTGTTCAGATCACTTAGCACCAGCCTTGACTGTGTGGTAGGCACTTGCAAAATATTTGAGTTGAAATGCTTACTTGTGAAACAGAGAATCCCCTGCTATGGTGACATGTTATTTCAAAGAGAATAATCTGAAGGGTACTCATTCATATAAAAGGACTATTTAAAAATAAATTAATAATTTAAAAAAAGTTACATTAAAGGTGACTGTGAGGTCCCTATTGAGGAAATGCCATAAAATACAGTAATAAGTGAAAAGTTTTATAAACTTTGAAAGTTGGAAGCCTGATCGTGGTTACCTTTTATCTGAATCATAGTTTGGTACTTAGTCAAAACTTAGATACTATGACCTATGAAAGCCGTAATAAGAATATCATGACCAGTATGTGGTTAGGACACGATCAAATAAAAATACTTTTGTTTGGGTATGGAATTGGCTTAATGCCCAGGCTCATAAGTAAGCATAAAACCAAAAATATGCACCAGTCAGTACTGATATATTCTTTAGCTCTTCTTCCCTTTGTCTCTTTTCTATCCCCAGCTAGGATAATTCTGGACCTTATAGTGACTATTATGGTAACAATATAATTTTCAGAACCTACAAGAAAAAGTGACAAATCTAGGTAAAAATATACAAAATTTAAAAAAATTGATGAGATTTATAAATCATCTATCTTAGAAATATAACTACATTGTTTGAAAACAAGAATTTACTTCAAAAAGAAACAAGACCTGGAAAAATGTATAAATAAAAACCCATAACTATGATATCTCTACAAGAAGTAGAGAAATTCCAAAATGATTTAGTGATAGGTTCTGAACAAAAAATCCAACATTCTTTCCTTATCACAAACTACAATTAAGATAATATGTACCTGTAATTATATGAAAATTACCTGAAAACATATGAGGAAGACATAAACTGTAACTATAATAGTAACAATCAAATTATAGTATAAGTATAAATATAGTATAAATAGGTATGATGATTTACCCAAAAAGGTAATGAACACTAGAATATACTAATATTTACTGATCTGAAAAAGACATAATAGAAATATTGAGTGATAACAACAAAAATGAGGAGACAACAGAAAGGCAAGCCCAAAGGCAACATTTTAATTAAAAAAAAGGTTGTCTCTGGATAATTTTAAAAAAGAAATGTAAGTTATTTACTTTAATAATTGAAACTGATATATAAGATTAATTATAGATTTCATTTTCTCCTTACAACACCCATAATAAGAATTGTTAGAAGACAAATTATTGTTTATTACTTTTTTGTTTTCTTATTTAAATATTCAGTTCATTGAGTTTCTCCTTTCCTATCTTGTAAGCATACACATTCAAAGCTATAACATTTTCTTTCATGATGGTTTGTCCATATGACTTAAATTTTTTATGACTAAAAAAACACATTGTATTATTATTGTGCTTATGAGATAATTTAAAATTGTATATTTTTCTTAATCCAAGAATTGTCTAATATTTTTAGCTTACTAATAGACCTTCAAGCTTTAATTATATTAGTTTTTATGTCTCTTTTTAGACATTTTAATCTGTAAAGATAGTATTTAAAGCTTCATTTTTCTAAAATTACCAAGGATCTCTTCGGCCTAGGAGAGTAGTTTCCAAATTTTATATACTAACTTCTTCTCCCTCCCCCATAAAAAAATCAAATGATTATCATTATGTCATAAAACAATTTAGGCAACTAATTTTCTTAGTTTGTTTTTTATTAAGATAAAATAAAAATTTATTATAATTTACATAACAAAATTTTAACTATCCAGTAAAGTTAACATAATAGAGAGATTTTTATTGATCAAATAATTTACATTTTCATATTTGTAACAAAAATAACAATTGAAACAAATGATGGTATTGCAACTTGTAACTTTCCAACCAATAATTAAGATTGATATTTTGTCTTTGTAACTATGTCTGGAAACTTTACTTCACAAGAATGAGATTTTACAAAGCAGTAATAAAATATCTTAAAAAATATAAAGCAGAGAAATCTTTGGTCCATTGCCAAAGCATTTTAAGTATTTCTGGTACAATTTTTTTTTCAAATATCATGAAAAGTCTATTATACATTTTTAATCGAATGCATAAAGCTTAATGTTTCATGTTCATAATAAATAGGTTATTATCCATTTATATTTAGAGATAATTGGATAATTGGGCATTTAAAATAGAATAAAGATGAGCACTTCTCTATATTGGTCAGTTACTTAGTAAGTTGGTATTTCTTTTTATTTATTCCATTTGCAGGGCAGGGAATTTAAAATGAGAATAATATAAAATGCAATTATAGATTAGTTATCAATAACTCCAATTTCTAAATAAGTAGTCATTTTTATCTTTCTGTCTGAGAATATGAGTTTAACAACCGTACCTTGATTTATTCTGATACTTAGGGTTTCAAGTTTGCCTACCAAATACTAAAATTTCAGGAGAACAATTTTGTTACAAAATTAATTTGCTTCAGGATTGTTATCACTAAGAAAAGTGACAACTTCTTTTATAGCAGATACGATTTGAAGTACTTTGGCACAAGAAAGCCGTGTGTTTTTCAGTAATCTTATTTTTTTTCTCGCATAATGTCACTATTTGCAAAGATCTTTCCTTTAATAGACTGCTTTAGTGGAATTGAAAATATCACATAATTACTCACTCTCAACTTCCCAATACAAAGAATTACTTGCATTGTGTCCAACCTGGATGTGGAACACATTAAATTAGTGATTGTAGACCTTGTTTTATCCTGATGGAACTGGGTTGCACTTCTCCTACATCACATTTTCATTTTAAAATCCATCAATTAAATTGAACATTTCTCTTGATATAGCATTGCCATCAATAAATTGTAAATAAATAAACCTTCCTTAAGATTAGTTTCAGCCAGGTAATAAATGAGTTCATTAAATAGATATCTTTAACCAAACATCTGCTGCCATATCCACACAATACAAAGTAGGATATTTTAATTTTTAAATTAATCACAAAGACTTTCAGAAATAGCCAATTCTCTATTTGAAGTGATTTCTCATGTGATTTGCCAGGTGTAGCTCTGAGCAGGTTAATACCACCAGTGTTTCTCTTACTGAATGAAGCTTTTTAGCAATTTTGTAAACAATCTTATAAATCAAGCAATCCTTTTGATGACACAGATGGGGTTTTAGAAAAAAAAAGTTTCTATTTGCTTTTTAAAATTAAATTCTCTACAAAGTAATTCTCATGTCATACGGTGTTCAATTTCAAAATGTTATTTCAATTTATTAAATTGTATGCTATCTGTATCATCATTCACACAAATAACCCCTTCAATAATAGTACCTCTGAGTGAGAATGATAAATATTTCTGATTCTGTACTTTGTGTTTCTATGTTTTCAATATTTAAATTCTTCCTGTTGTTTGCATGTACTAACTTCAACCACCCAGTAAAATTTTCTTTTCAAGCTAGTTATGTTTGGAGGGATCATGAACAGATAATGCACTTACAATCAGAGACAAAATATAACAATTATCTTTAAAGTTCATTGTTGAAAATTTCACAATTTTCTCCAAAGATGTGTATGAAATGAAAAAGTATTTAACCACAAACTATGTACCAAACACCATTTACAATGACTATTCTTGAGTTTTTAAAGTTTGAAAAGATTACCACTTTCTTGGAAACCTATACTTATGAAAATGATGAAATGAAATATAATAGATCTGGTGGTCTTTTAAAATTGATAAACAAAACTTGTTTAACTTTGATTTTATCTATTTCATGTTCAAAATTCAATAAGCAATGTTGTGACAAAATTCATATTTGTTATGGATCCACACTCACTGATGGTAACAGACCACATCTACAATTGAAATTTTATACACACCAGCTCAAATTTGACCTTGTTTCCACATAGTGTATTAAAAAATCACTGTACTATACTCACTGTCTAATGCAGTGAATTTTGCATGTTAATCTTGCTTTTGTTGGCTTTGAATTGAACTTTGTTTTCATTGAAAAAATCTATTTATGTAGGATATCTAATAATTTTTTTCATATTCTGCCCCTTGAAGAGGGTCTCATTTTCTTCTCTGAGGTATGTCCCTGATTGATCTAGGTCAAAATTTTGTAGATCAGTTTTTAATGGATGTTTCATGTATTTGAAAAGAAAGCATATTCCCTTATTATGTTCTTTCCATATATTTATCAAATCCAGTTTCTTTAACTCTCATATCAAGCTTATATTTTATTATATTTTTGTTTGATTTATTACAGTCTTATATTGGGATTTGGAAATCTACTTTTATTTGCAAATACTTTTTCTTTTCCTTTATTAGCACAAGTAAAATGTGATCTGATTAGTATAAAATCAAAATTTCTTTTTCCTAGCATTGATGACACTATCGTTTTTAAAAATTTATTTTCTTTTATTTATTTTTAATTAATAAATTTATTTATTTACTTTTAGTTTACAACATTCAGTTCCACAATCCCTTGAGTTTCAGATTTTCTCCCCTTCCCTCTCCAGCCCCCTGATTGCTCTCAATGGTGGCATAGAATTGAATATAGGATCTACAAATACCTTCACATTAAACATTAGTAAGGTTGTAATGAAGGATTATAACTAATGGAGTGAACAATGAGAAAGATGAAACAAAACAAAACACAAAAGAGAATAAGTAGTTTGCTTCAGTCTGCATTCAGACTCAGTAGTTCTTTCTCTGTATGTGGATATCTCTTTCCATCACGAGTCTTCTGGAGTTGTCTTATAACCTTGTATTGCTGAGAGGAGCCCAGTCTTTCAAAGTTAAATCATCACATATATATTGTGTCTGTAATTGTGTATAAATTTCTCCTGGTTCTGCTCTTCTCACTCAGCATCAGTTTATACAAGTCTCTCCAGGTTATTATGAAGTCCATCTGCTCCTCGTTTCTTATAGCACAATAGTATTCCATTACATTCATATACTGCAACTTGTTTAGCCATTCCCCAATTGAAGGGCATATCCTTTATTTCCAATTCTTTGCTACTGCAAAAAGAGCCATTATAAATATTTTTGTACATACAGGTCCTTTTCCCACTTCTATGATCTCTTTGAGATACAATACTAGAAGTGGTATTGCTGGGTCAAAGGGTATGCACTTATTTATAGTCCTTTGGGCATAGTTCCAGATTGTTCTCCAGAATGGCTGGATCAGTTCACAACTCTACCAACAATGCATTAGTGTTCCAATGTTTCCACATCCCTCTAGCATTTGTCATTTTCCTATTTTATCATCTTAGTCAATCTGATGGGTAAGATGCAGTACCTCAGAGCTGTTTTGATTTGCATTTCTCTAATCAATAATGATTTAGAGCATTTTTTCATATGATTATAGATATCTTTAATTTCTTCCTCTGAAAACTGCCTGTTCATATCTTTGACCATTTATCAATTGGTAAATGATTTGTATTCTTATAGATTTGACTCAATTCTCTGTATATTTTAGAAATGAGGCCTTTATCAGACACTGGATGTAAAAATTCTTTCCTAATTTTCCACTTTCCTCTTAATCTTGGTTACATTGGCTTTATTTGTACAGAAACTTTTCAATTTAATGTAATAAAAATTATCCATTTTGCATTTCATAATGCTCTCTAGCTCTTGTTTGGTCATAAAATTTTCCCTTCTCCATAAATCTCACAGGTAAACTATTCCTTGCCCTCCCATATTGCTTACAGTATCAGCCTTTATACCAAGATTGTGCACCCATTTTGACTTGATTTTGGTATATGGTGTAAGATATTGGTTTATTCCCAGTTTCTGCCATATTATACTCTAGTTTTCCCAGCAGTTTTTGTCAAATAGTGAGTTCTTAACCTCAAAACTGGGGTCTTTGGGTTTATCAAACAGTAGATTACTCTAGTCTTGATTGCTGTGTCTCATGTACCTAATCTATTCCACTGATCTACTATTCTCAGTCAGTGCCAAGTAGATTTGATGACTGCTGCTTTATAATACAGATTAAAATCTGGTATGGCTAGGCCACCTTCACTAGCATTTCTTTTAATTAATTCCCTTGATATTATGGACCTTTTGTTCTTCCAAATGAATTTGGTTCCTAGTTTTTCTAGCTCTATAAAATAAGTTTTTTGGTAGACTGATTGGTATGGCACTAAATATGTAAATTAATTTAGGTAAAATTGTCATTTTTATTATATTAGGTCAACCTAGCCACAAGCAGCTGATGTTTTTCCAGTTAGTTAGATCTGACTTTATTTGTGTCAAAAGTGTTTTGTAATTGTGTTCATATAGGTCCTGGGTTTGTTTTGGCAGGTAGATTCCCAAATATTTTATAATGTCTACACTAATTTTGAATGGAATTTTTTTTTCTGTCTCTTGCTGTTGGATTTTGTTGGAAATATATAAGAATATTGAGAATTCACGTGGGTTTATTTTATATCCTGAAACTTTGCCAAATTTATTTATTTGTCGCAAGTAGTTTTTTACTTGATTCTCTAGGATTCTCTAAGTATAACATCACATCATCTGCAAAGAGCGATAGCTTAGTCTCTTCTTTGCTTAATTTTATTCCTTAAATTTCTTTTTCTTCTCTTATTGCTACTGCTAACATTTCTACTACCACATTGAATAAGAGGGATGATAGTGGACATCCTTATTTCACCCCTGATCTTATTGGAAATTTTTCTAGCTTGTCCCTATTACATATAATACTTACTGATGGTTTTAGATAGATACTACTCATTATTTTAAGGAAGACTCCATTTATTCCTATGCTTTCTAGTGTTTTTAATAGGAATGGGTGATGTCTTTTGTCAAAAGCTTTTTCTGCATCTATTGAGATAATTATATGTTTTCTGCTAGTTTTGTTGTTGATGTGATCAATTATACTTATAGTTTTCCCAATCTTGAACCCCCCTTGCATTGCTGGAATAAATCCTACCTGATCAAAGTATATTGTACTCATGATAAGTTGCTATGGACTTTTTGCCAATATTTTATTTAAAAATTTTGCTTCTATATTCATGAGGAAAATTGGTGTATAATTTTCTATCTCCATTTTGTCTCTTCATGATTTACGTATCAGTACCATATTTGTGTCATAAAGAGAATTTGGTAGGACTTCTCCAATATTCCCCAATATTTTGTAAAGTATTGGAATCAATTATTCTTTAAATGTTTGATAGAATTCACTAGTAAATCCATCTGGCCCTGGAGATTTTTTCCTAGGGAGTTTATTGATGGCTTGTTAATTTCTTTTTCTGAGATGATGTTTTTTTAAGCAATTTACTTTTTTTTCAGTTAATCTGTGCAACTTATGTTTTTGTAAATATTGATCCATTTCACTAAGATTGTCAAATTTACTGGCATAGAATTGGGCAAAATATTCCTAATTATTGTTTTAATTTCCTCTTCGTTGGAGGTAGATTCACCCTTTTTCTTTTTTCCTTTTTTTCTTTTTTTTTTTTTTTTATAAGCAATTGGGGTTAAGTAACTTGCTCAAGGTTACACGGCTAGTCATTATTTATGTGTGGGTGCTCATTTTCTGAGGCCGGATCTGATCTCGGGTCATCCCAACTCCGAGGCCGGCGCTCTTACTCACTGCGCCACCTAGCCGCCCCTTTAGGGCAATTGGGGTTAAGTAACTTGCCCAAGGTTACACGGCTAGGTTTTTTTTGTTTGTATGGATTAAGTGTTGGAGGCCGGCTCCGAACTCAGGTCCTTCTGATTCCAGGGCTGGCGCTCTATTCACTGCGCCACCTAGCCGCCCCTACCCTTTTTATTTTTGATACTCATAATTTGAGTTTCTTTTTTTTTTTATCATATTGAGTAAAGGTCTATCAATTTTATTAATTCAATAGTTTTCTTAATTTCAATTTTATTAATCTCTCCTTTGGTTTTCAGTATTTCTAATTTAGTATTTAATTGGGGATTTTCAATTTGTTCTTTTTCTAGATTTTTCAGTTGCATGCCCAATTTGTTGGCCTCCATTTTCTCTATTTTATTCATGTATACATTCAGGGATATAAAACTTCCCCTAAGAACTGCTTTTGCTGCATTCCACAAGTTTTGTTATGTTGTATTATTATTTTCATCTCTTGAATGAAGTTGCTAATTGTTTCTATAATTTCTTGTTTGACTTACTCATTCTTTAGGATTAAATTATTTTGTTTCCAATTAGCTTTTAGTTTATCTTTACATGTCCCTTTATTACATATGATTTTTATTACATCATGATCTGAGAAAGATGCATTTAATATTTCTGCCTTTCTGTACTGAATTGTGAGGTTTTTATGCTTTAGTACATGGTTAATTTTTGTGTATGTGCCATGTGCCGCTGAGAAGAAGGTATATTCCTTTTTATCCCCATTCAGTTTTCTCCAGATGTCTATAATATTTACCCTCTCTAAAATCCTATTCACCTCCTTCACTTCTTTCTTGTTTATTTTGTGGTTAGATTTGTCAAGTTCAGAGACGGGGAGCTTGAGGTCCCCCACTAGTATAGTTTTGCTATTTCTTCCTCTAATTCCCTTAACTTCTTCTGTAGGAATCTGGATGCTATACTGCTTGGTGCATACATGTTAAGTAAAGATATTGCTTCATTCTTGATGGTGCCTTTTAGCAGGATATAGTTTCCTTCTTTATTTTTAAAATTAGATCTATTTTTGCTTTTGCTTTATCTGAGATAAGGGTTGCTACCCCTGCTTTTTTTTTTTTAACTTTAGCTGAAGCATAATATATTCTACTCCAGCCTTTTATGTTTACACTGTGCATGTCCCTTTGTTTCAAATGTGTTTCTTTTAGACAGCATATTGTAGGATTATGGTTTTTAATCTATTCTGCTATTCCCCTCCATTTTATGGGAGAGTTCATCCCATTCACATTCACAGTTATGGTGACTATTTGTATCTTTCCCTCCATCCTATTCCCTCCCCTCTTTTTTTTTTAAACAAATACTTTATTAACTTCTGTTTTACATCATTCATTTCTGCCAGATTTTGAGTTACAATCATTTTCCCCCCATTATTCCCCTACCCAACCTCCCAGAATAGCAGTCCCACAAGATATCGCTTCCTCCAATCTGCTCTCTCCCATACCTTCTCCCATACCCCCATCGACTTTTCCATTAGAGGAAGATGAATCTTTGTGTCCCAATGCCTGCACATCTTATCTCCCAATTATAGGCAAAAGAGTATTAATAATAGTATTTATATATATATATTTGAAACATTTAATGTTACGACCTTGAATTTCAGATCCATTTCCTTCCTCCCTTGTCACCCATTCCTTCTTGGGATAGAAGTAATTCAGTATATGTTGTACATGTCTAGCGATGCAAAACATTATCATAGTAGATATATTGTGCAAGGCTGCTTATAATTCCCTCCCACTTATCCCACCCCCCAACTGGTCCATTCCCTACATGATCCTGTCCCTCTTCTATAGTGGGTACTTCCAACCTCCCCTCACCCCAAGGATGCCCTCCCCATCCATCATCCCTCCTCTCATCCCCCTTCCCCCTATCCTGCTGCAGGTTGAGATATCCCATTTAGTATGTATGTCATTTTCTCCCTGAACCAAATTCAATGTGAATGTGGTTTTGCCTTTTTAGCCTTCCTTATTCTCCCCCTCCTTTGCAACCACTTCCCCTACATGAGATAGTTTACCCTACCATGTCTCTCCCCATCTCCTCTTGCCACTTTCCTCTCTCACCTCATAATTTCATCCCTTGAGTACTATCCCTTCCCAACAAAATCAACCTATGCCCTCTATCCATATATAACTGTAACCATATACACACACATTCACATATGTATTCATATGACCACACCCCCTTCTTCCATTATTTTCATAGTGAGAAAGATATCATCAGTCACAGATATTGCTTTTCCATATAGGAATGTAAATAGTTCAACTTTGATAAGTTCCTTTTGATTTCTTTTCCCTGATTACCTTCTCAGGCATCTCTTACTTCTTGTGTCTGGATGTCAAATTTTCTATTCAACTCTGGTTTTTTCCTCAAGAATGCTTGAAAGTCCTCTATTCCACTGAATGACCATATTTTCCCCTGAAACAAAATACTCAGTTTTGCTGGGTAGGTGACCCTTGGGTTCATTCCCAGTTCTTTTGCCCTCTGGAATATCATATTCCATGCCCTTCTATCCCTCAGTGTAGAAGCTGCCAGGTCCTGGGCTATTCTGATTGTGTTTCCACAATATTGAAATTGTTTCTTCCTGGCTGCTTGTAGTATTTTCTCCTTGATCTTGGGATTCTGGAACCTGGCTATAATATTCCTGGGAGTTTTCTTTTGGGATCTTTTTCAGGAGGTGATCGGTGGATTCTTTCAACCTCTATTTTGCCCTCTGGATCTAAAACATCAGGGCAGTTTTCCTTGAGAATTTCTTGAAGGGTGATTTCTAGGTTCTTTCCTTGATCATGGCTTTCAGGTAGTCCAATAATTTTTAAATTGTCTCTCCTGGATCTATTTTCCAGGTCAGTGGTTTTTCCCATGAGATATTTCACATTGCCTTCTAATCTTTCGTTTGTTTGGATCTGCTTAACAGCATCTTGATTTCTCATAAAGTCACTAGCTTCCATTTGCTCCAGTCTAACTCTGAAGGAATGAATCTCCTCAGTGAACTTTTGAGATTCTTTTTCCATCTGGCAAATTCGACTTTTTAAGGCATTCTTCTCCTCATTGCCCTTTTGGGCCTCCTTTGCCATTTGAGTTAGTCTATTTTTTAAGGTGTTGTTTTCCTCAGTCAGGCTGTTGACCCTCATTTCATACTTTTCCTGCATCCTTCTCATTTCTCTTCCCAATTTTTCCTCCACTTCTCTTATTTGATTTTTAAAGTCCTTCTTAAGGTCCTCTATGGCCTGCAACCCACTCATGTTTCCCCTGGGGCTTTTGGAGCAGGACTTCTGACCTCACAGTCCTTTTCCCGCTCTATGCCCCCAAAATAGGAGTCTAGGGTTGCATTTTTCTGTTTCCTTTGCCTTGGCATGTTGCCATTTAATTGCTTGACTTTTGGGCTTGTTGCCACACTATGGCTTTAAGGCCAGATAGAGGAATTTTCGTCCCGAATGTGTGGGGGGCAACTTCCGTTTCTGGCAAGCTATAAACCCCCCCACAACTTCCACCCTAGATCACAATCCAGATCCAGGGAGGTTAAAGCAAGAGTGATTACCCCCCAAGACTGATCGCTGGATCTCCCCACAATTTGTAGGCTGGGAGCCTGAGCTGCCTCTGAAAACTACAGAATGGCGTGTCTCCTCAGCAGCTTCTAGCCCCCAGGGGAGGGAGCTGACGCATTCCCCAAATACAGGTCCCAAAGTCCATAGGACACTAACCTCTTACTTTGTCCTAGGCAAGTCTATGTTGATAATTCTGGCGTCTCCACAGTTCCTGGTGTTCTGGGGTTCCTCCAGCCGGCTGCTGGCCCTGCCGCCCTGGGGCTAAAACCTCAGCTCATGTGGACCTGGGCTCGGCTCGGCTCCTGCGCTCTGCCGGCTCCCAGACCACTGCGCTGGTCCTTCCTGCAGGGTGCTGGGCTGTCCTCAGCGGGAGGTTAGCTTCTCTGTGTCGTTCTGTGGGTGCTGGGGCTCCAGAAGATTTTCAGAGTCCTTTTTTTACATAGTTTGTGGAGAATCTGGGGGCAGAGAGGCTTGGACGAGCTGTTTCTACTCCGCCATCTTGGCTCCGCCCCCCTCCCCTCTTTATGATTTTATTTCTCCCTTCTCCTTTCCTCTCACTAAGATTTTTCTTTTTGACTGCCACTTCCCTCAGTATTTCCTCTCTATAAACCCTCTCCCTTTGCCTACCCTTCCCTCTTACTACTATTTCCCTCCCTTCTAACCTACTGCCTGTAGGATACAATCAATTTTTATACTTAATGGAGTATGTTATTCCCTCCTTGAACCCTGACAGATGAGAGTAAATTTCATACAGTGCCCCTCTCCCTCCCTCCTTTCCCTCTACTATAATGAGTTTTTGTGTCTTTTCACATTAGAATACTAAACTTAACTAAATAAGTTGAACCAGAACCAATGAGAGTAAAGTTCATATAATGTTCATCTCCCTCCCTTCTTTCCCTATACTATATTATGTTTTTATGCCTCTTCATGGGGAATAATTTACCCTTTTCTGCCTCCTCCTTTCCTTTTCTCCCATTACAATACCTTTGGACCCACCCCTTAACAACGTTTTATCATCAGTTTAGTTCATTTATACACACATCCTAATTATGTACATCCCTTTTAAATGTCACAATAATTATATAAATTTCAATTTGAAAGGTATCAGCTTCACATATAGACATGTAAACAGTTTGCTCTTATTGAATTACAAGGTATGTGCATAAGTGTGAGCACATGTGTGTGTGTGTGTGTGTGTGTATTTGTGTGTTTTCCTTGTTTACCTTTTTATGTCTCTCTTGAGTCTTGTATTTGGAGATCAGATTTTCCATTGAGCTCTGGCTTTTTCATCTGGAAAATCTAGAAGTCTCTTATTTCATTGAATGACCATCTCCTTGCCTGAAAGATTATGCTCAGTTTTGCTGGGTTGTAGTCCAAGCTCTTTTGCCTTACAAAATATCATATTTCAATCTCTCCGATCTTTTACTGTAGAAGCTGCTACGTGTGATCCTGACTATAGTTCCATGACATTTAAATTGTTTCTTTCTGGCCACTTGCAGTATTTTCTACCTGACCTTATAATTTTGCAATTTGGCTACTATATTTCTTGGAGTTTTCAATTTGGGATCTCTTTCAGGAGGAGTCCAGTGAATTCTTTTGATAACTATTTTACCCTCTTATTCTTAGCACCTCAGGGCAGTTTTCTTTGACAATCCCTTGGAGGATGTTATCTAGGCTGTTTTTTTCATCATGGCTTTCTGATATACCAATAATTCTTAGATTATCTCTCCTAGATCTCTTCTCCAGGTCAGTTGTTTTTCCAGTGAAATATTTTTTTTAAACAAATGCTTTATTAACTTCTGGTTTACATCATTCATTTCTGCCAGATTTTGAGTTACAATTTTATCCCCATTTTTCCCCTACCCACCACCCCAGAATAGCAGTCCCACAAGATATCTCCTCATCCAATCTGCTCTCTTCCATATCTTCTCCCATACCCCCTTCGACTTTGCCATTAGGGCAAGGTGAGTCTCTGTGCCCGAATGCCTGCACATCTCATCTCTCAATTACATGCAAAATAGTATTAATAATAGTATTTATATATATTTGAAACATTTAATTTTAAAACTTCAAATTTCAGATCCATTCCCTTCCTCCCTTGTCACCCACTCCCTTTGGGAAGATAAGCAATTCAGTATGTGTTGTACTTATAAAGCTATGCCAAACATTACCATAGTAGATATATTGTAAAAGACTGCCTATATTTCCCTCCAACCCATCCCACTCCCCACCTGGGCCATTCCCTACTTTGATCCTGTCCCTCTTCAAAAGTGGGTACTTCCAACCTCCCCTCCCCCCAGAATGCCCTCCCCATCCATCATCCCCCTCTCATCCCCCTCCCCCCCTACTCTCCTGCAGGGTGAGATATCCCATTTAGTATGTATGTTATTTTCTCCCTGAGCCAAATTCAATGAGAATATGATTTTGCCTTTATGCCTTCCTGTTCTTCCCCTCCCCTGCAACCACTTCCCCTTGCCTCTTCTACATGAGATAGTTTACCCTACCCTGTCTCTCCCCATCTCCTCTTGCCACTTTCCTCTCTCACCTCTTAACTTCACCCCTTAGGTATCCTCCCTTCCCACCAAATTCAACCTGTGCCCTCTATCCATGTATACTTGTAAACATATATGCACACATTCACATATGTATTCATATGCCCATATATCCTTCTTTAATTATTTTCATACTGAGAAATGTTTCATCAGTCACAGTTATTATTTTTCCATGTAGGAATGTAAATAGTTCAACTTTTTTTTTTTTTTATAAAGCAATTGGGGTTAAGTAACTTGCTCAAGGTTACACGGCCAGTCATTATTTATGCATGGGTGCTCATTTTCTGAGGCCGGATCTGATCTCGGGTCATCCAAACTCCGAGGCCGGCGCTCTTACTCACTGAGCCACCTAGCCGCCCCTAAATAGTTCAACTTTGATAAGTTCCTTTTGATTTCTTTTCCCTGTTTACCTTCTCAAGCATCTCTTGCTTCTTTTGTCTGAATGTCAAATTTTCTATTCAACTCTGGTTTTTTCCTCAAGAATGCTTGAAAGTCCTCTATTCCACTGAATGACCATATTTTTCCCCTGAAACAAAATACTCAGTTTTGCTGGGTAGGTGACCCTTGGGTTCATTCCCAGTTCTTTTGCCCTCTGGAATATCATATTCCATGCCCTTCAATCCCTCAGTGTATAAGCTGCCAGGTCCTGTGCTTTTCTGATTGTGTTTCCACAATATTGAAATTGTTTCTTCCTGGCTGCTTGTAGTATTTTCTCCTTGATCTGGGGATTCTGGAACCTGGCTATAATATTCCTGGGAGTTTTCTTTTTGGGATCTTTTTCAGGAGGTGATTGGTTGATTCTTTCAACCTCTATTTTGCCCTCTGGATCTAAAACATCAGGGCAGTTTTCCTTGAGAATTTCTTGAAGGGTGATTTCTAGGTTCTTTCTTTGATCATGGCTTTCAGGTAGTCCAATAGTTTTTAAATTGTCTCTCCTGGATCTATTTTCCAGGTCAGTGGTTTTTCCATGAGATATTTCACATTGCCTTCTAATCTTTCATTTGTTTGGATCTGCTTAACAGCATCTTGATTTCTCATAAAGTCATTAGCTTCCATTTGCTCCAGTCTAACTCTGAAGGAATGAATCTCCTCAGTGAACTTCTGAGATTCTTTTTCCATCTGGCAAATTCGACTTTTTAAGGCATTCTTCTCCTTATTGCCCTTTTGAGCCTCCTTTGCCATTTGAGTTAGTCTATTTTTTAAGGTGTTATTTTCCTCAGTCAGGCTGTTGACTCTCATTTAATACTTTTCCTGCATCATTCTCATTTCTCTTCCCCCTGGGCTAGAGCTTGTGCAGGCTCAGCAGCTGGTGTCTGCAAATTTCCTTGTTTGTGTTAAGGCACACCTTGGCTTCTGGTGTTAGCCTTTGATGGTTCTACCCCACTGGCATTTGGGATCTCTCCATGGTCAGCTGAGATGGCATGTGTTGGGACTCCACCTGCCCTTCACTTTAGGTGTGGCACAGCTTCAGTCATATCCTTCCTCTAGGACTCCCAAGCCTGCCTCTCCTTCCACTATTTCAGGATTTTACACTGGGGTAATAATCTCTGGGTTTTAAGGGTCAGGGAGGTAGAATTAGAGCAGCTAGGGTTTATTCTGCCATCTTGGCTCCCGGAAGTTCAAGTAGGTGATTTTTAAGCATCCAGGCTGTGCTCTGATAGCTCCAGGAGAAGCTGCTCTTGCTGCTACAGGCTCTGTACTTTTTTTTACACAGCTTTGTCTGATCCTCCATCCTGTGGTGAGGGGGTCTGTGAAGCCTCGGCTTGCTCTAGCTCCAATGTGTTCTTGTCTCAGGTCTGTGCTGGTGTAGCCTGCACTCCATACTTCCCCTGCCCAGTCCTATGTGCTCACTTCCCTGGACTGGAAATCTGCCATACTCTGTCTTCCAGTGGATTCTGTCACTCTAAAATTTGTTCAGATTCACTTTTTAGAGGTTATTGACAGAATTCATGGAGGAGTTCAGATGAGTTCCTGCTTCCTCTCTGCCATCTTGGCTCCACCTCAATACTTTTGTTTTATGTCTCTTTGCTTTCTGGTTTGAATTTGAGTGTGTCAGATTATATCAGTGCAATTCAAGATTCCTTGATCTAGCTAAAACATGACAATATTAGTTCCTCCTTGTAATTTAAATCTACTTCTTTTGAAATTGGTTGTTTCCTTTTGAATTATGTGCCCATTTTTCTTTTTGTTGTGGAGTTCAATCAATTCATATTTAGCATTAGAATGATGTAATTCAACCTTTTACACAATTAAAATCTTTTTTTCTGTTGGATGATAGCATACATTTATTTTTATTCAATTTGGTGCAATAGGCATTTAAGTAGTCTACAAAAATTTTACATTTTTATGCTATTAAAGCTATGAATATCACTGTCTCAAGTTTTCTTCTCAATTATCTTTGCCCTGTCAAATATGGTTGACCCTAAATTAGCTCTGTCCTCTTGTCTTTCTCCACTCATCTGTCTTTTCTTTTTTAGCTTTACTGTTATGATTTTTTATTTACATATCTTGATTTTTTTATTTTGGCATGACTAGATTAGATGGTTTCTGATCTCTTCTAATGTTTAGATTCTGAGGTGTGGGTATATATTTCATTAAATGAATTACCTCTCTCTCACCTCACTCCCTTCCTTGTGAGGAATTGTGCTAGGTACTTGTAATGGAAATGCAGATTTGAAGATCTTCCCTGCCCCTAGGCCCTTTGATTGGCTTAAGAGACTTTGATTGGCTTAAGTGACTCTGAGAACCTTCTTTAATTTGAAAGTATATTCTGCCCCCTAATAGGCTGAATGTGGTCACATGGAACCTGTGGTGGGAGGCTTGGTTTTCAGGAACGACCACACCTTGATTCTGTGTGATTGGGCAGTGGGTCTAGAGGGTGGTTACATTCTCTGAGCCAGGAGAAGACTATATAATCCCTGATTTGAGGCCTTGCTTTGGGGCTCACTTTGAGAAGTGTTGTGTGATTTGACCAGATGAGACTCTGGGAAGCCGTTGAGAGCCCCCCAGCTTTGAAAATCCAGATGTTGATGCTTCCCTCTCTGGTAACTGTGATTTTGATATTGATAATGGTTGGACACTTTGGAAGCCTGTCTGTTTGATCTGTCTGTATACTCTGAAGTTTGGGGTGCTGACCTTTTCCCCCTGAACTAAGTAATATATGTTTGTTTGATTAAAGTAAGCTTGTGAACCCGATTTGAGTTGCTTTCCTTTTGAAAAGCAGATATAAGAACCTGTGTTGGCAGTCACCCTGGGGATATTGGGGTGCTTGCTGCTACAGTACTAGAAATAAAAAGTCAAGAAACAAAACAGCACTTGGTCTCTAAAGAGTTTACAACCTAGTGAAAGATTAATCATCTACACAGATAAGTAATAAAAACATGATGTGGGGAGGGAATTAAATCACAGTTGTGATTGAGAGAGGGAAGCAGGGGAGGCTTCCAAGAAAAGATGTAGTCTGAATTAAGTTGACTCTTGACAATAAAGAATTCTGAGAATTGGTTGTGATCAGTTCATTATAGGAAATGAACTGAGACCAGAAATGGAAGGTGGAGTTCAGGGAAAAGCTAGCTGCCTAGCTAGCTTCCTTTTGGGGAAAACTTACCTTGAATTGTATGTAGGAGTGTATGTAGGAGAACAATGTGAAAGGTGGGATCAATAGGTTGGAGCAGATTTAGGCAACCTTTCAACTCCAAGTCCTGAAGTTGGTTATTTTTATCTAGGCCAATAGGGAGCCACAATAGTTTTTTGGATAAGAGAATGACAAGTTCAGATCTACATGTTAGGAAAATTACTTTGGCAGATGTCTGGGGGATGTATGGGAGGAAGGAAGTAGTGGAGGCTAAAATTCCAGGTGTCAGGTGTTGTGCAGGGGATGTTTTTGGGTAAGTGGCCTTCCTATATAGGTCATACTGTGCTCATTTGGAAAGTTGTCCTCCTGCTCTTCTGCCAGGATGAATCTTAATACTTCCATGAAGCCCAGGCTCAAAGAATCTGCCCAAGTAATGCCTAGTTAGGGAAATCAGGAGCCATATCTTTGAGAAATTCTAAGGACTCAAAATATCATAGAATCACAAATTTTATGTCAGAAAGCACCATCTAGTTTAACCAGTATTTGTACAAGAATCACTTCTACAATGTCCCTAAGGTGGTCATCCAACCTTAGCTTGAAGCCTTCACTTTGGTGGATGGGCAAGGGTTCTAATAATAGTAACAATAATGGTTGGTTGTTGTCTTCCGTTCTTGAAGAGGACCCAAGTGACTTCACTATGCTAGAGTCAAGTCCATTGTGACTGATCATACCAATATGAGCTGGGAATACTCTACCATAGGTCGGGAACAAATAGTCTGTGTGACCATTTGGGCTGGATATTTTAAATTTGCATATCCTGTGTTTCCTTTGAGATGTTTCAATTCTTCTTTTCTTAGAGAGTGCAACACTTTTTTTTTATGTGAGTATGCCATGTTAAGTGGTCCTGTGGCAGTATCTATCATGTCACACAATTCCAAAGTACATAAGAGAGACTTTGAGAACGCCCTTATATTGCTTTTTCTGACCACCATTTGAACACTTACCCTGTGTGAGTTCTCCATGAAATATATTTTTTTGGCAAGTGTACAAATAATGTGCTCTGCCCATCTGAGTTGGGCTCTTTGAAGCAGAGTTTGAACTCTTGGCAGTTTAGTTCAAGTAATAGCTCAGTGGTACCTTATCCTGCACTGTGATCTTCTTCCTAAGAGAATTCAAATGGAAACAATTCAGTTTCCTGGTGCTGCTATACTGTCCAGGTTTCACAGGCATACAACAATGAGGTCAGCACAATGGCTCTATGGAGCCTCTTCTCTCCCATACTTTAGAGCCTCCCAAACCCTGAGATACCTCTGGCAATGTGTGGGTCAACCTCATTATGAATGTGTACCTCCCTGGAAAGTACGCTACCAAGGTAAGTGAAAAATAATAATAATGGTAATATTCACACATATTTGTACATTGTTATCTAGTCTAAATTTTAATATTTAAGTTCTAATTAGTGCAAATATATCGATATCCAGTTAATATCTATATCTAAATCTTGATAAAGGAGAATAATGAATTCCATGAAGTGCTTAAAAATATTTGAATTTATACTATTCAAAGTTATAATTATTAAAAATATGGCAATTTGTTTTATCCCAATGAAAATATTTAATGTGTATTGAATAATTAATGTCATCACTTAATGGGATTCATAATTTACACTAAATAGGACCTTGTGCTCTGGTGTCACCTTTTACCCCAGACCTCAGTTTCATTACAGATATTTAACTCAACTTTAATGAATAATCTTAGAAAGCTGCCTGGGAATATTGAGTTTTAATGACTTACTTTAGCCAGTACCTGTCAGGGGTGTGACGTGAACCTGTTATCTTAACTCTAAAGCCAGCCCTTTGTACTACGTGGTGCTTATTGCTTTACAGTTAAATAAAATATTTTATATACATTATCTATTTAATCTTTACAACAACCGTGTGAGGCAGGTAATACAGATATTGTGGGCTCCATGGGATAACTGAGACAATGAAAAATAACATGCCCATGGTCTTAGGGAGCATTAGAGTCTCCCTTCTCAGCCTGAATTCCCTTTAGTTCACTGATGCTGAATGGCCTTCATTACTAGTTACAAAACTGCCCATTTTTCCTGAGAATATTAACATATGGAGGGTAAGAGAGGGCCCCAAAACAATAAATGGCAAGTAGAATACCATTAAAACAGTGGGTCTGGCCCCAAAATGTGGTTCACTCTGTTATTGATGACTCTACTCACACCCTTTAAATCATGGTGCTTTGCATGTCCCCTGCAATGATTTGTGAATCTCCTCTTTTCTCCCTAAGGCTTGTCAGTGGGTTTTCTGATCCTGCTGTGTAGAATAACTGCAGGAGGGAATGTATATTAGTCAATTACCTAGAATAAATCCTTGAACATCTGAAGGTACAAATCCTCTTACTAATATCTGTCATCTCTCCCCCTCCCCCCACCACCACATAGAACTATCCAAAAATATTTTTAAAAAATCAAAAACATTTTTACTTCTTTAATGAGCTATTTATGGTCTGTGTCCAAACAGTTTGATGACTATAAAGACAGATCCTACATGTGTCTTGATTCTGGTGTTATTTCTGAGGGTAGAAGGGTGATTAAGTGTGAGGCTGGAAATTGAACTTTCATAAGCTATGTTTATGACCAGAGCTGGACAAGTCAAAACTGATCTGAACATAGAATTATATTTTTTAACATATACTCAGAGGACACAGGTAGGAAATTTTCTACTTAAGTATTTGTACTAGTGCTTTTCCATGACATGAAATATAGTTTGAATAGAAATTTTTTTTTTCTGAGCTAGCATCTCTGCCTGTAGCCATGTGGAAATGTGCTCTTTTTCTTCTGTAGAGGACACTATCAGCATTTTCAAGGCAAAATGGTTTTTATTGTCTTCTGTAGAATGGCTTATCAGGAAATTTTTTTACAAGGCAATTTTTTTTAAAGCAGTTGGGGTTAAGTAACTTGCTCAAGGTTACATGGCCAGTCATAATGTGTGGGTGCTCATTTTCTGAGGCCGGATCTGATCCCAACTCCGGGGCCGGCACTCTTACTCACTATGCCCCCTAGCTGCCCCACAAGACACATTTTTAATATGATTCTTCTAGGATTGTTTTTTTTTTTTTCTGTAGCTAGTGGAGAAGACAGACACTTTATAGTTGCAACAAATATAATAAAATTGACTACTTTTAGTGACCAAGTTGTGGTTGTACTCTGCATAAAGGAGAGAAGCTTATTAGACCAATCATCTACCTCAGCTTTCTTTTTTAGGGCATTACAAAAGCAAAACTAGGGAAGAATATGAATGCCATACACCTTTCCTCAAGAAATTCAATATACTCCTTGTGTTAACAAGGAATTCCTTATTTTTTGAGGCAATTCAGGCACTCTAACGGGGGAAAAGACTTTTCTATTCTTTTCTATTCCAAGTAAATCATCTCAGCACTTTTTCTGCTAAGAAAGATGAAATGTTTTCTTGTATTTCCAAGTATCACCGATTTGGAAGAGACTCTAGGAATCTAGGGTCATCTTTTTACAGATGAGCAAAATAGGTCTAGAGAGATTGTGATTTGTTCAAAGTCATAGAGATCAGGGGTAGGTCCAGGATTTTAACCCAGGTCACCTGACTTCAGATCTACCACTCTTAAGAAGAGGCCTGAAAATTGCTGTTTCTTCCTTCTTACTTCATAGTGAACAGACATCTCTAACTTAAGAACTAAAATGTAATTGTTCAGAACCTGTATCAAGGAGACAGTGTCAGCCAGGGTTGGAGGTTTTACATCTACGAAGCATCTGGGGACCCATATTTTCTACACTCACTATCAGAAATTTTGGCAACTTCCACCCTCTCAGCCCTCCAGCACCAGGAGGAGTAGTTTAATACTCTGTACTTTCACTTTGTCTGCTGCCATTTAAAGTTTTCCTTTATCCATCCCTTCGCTTTTCTTTCTGTTTTCCTCCTCTTCTAATTATTCCCTGTTTCTTTTATTTCTTTCTGTGAAATTATCCACTCTCTTAAAGTCCTGTATTCTATACTGAGCCTTGTGCTCATCTGAAAGAAACTACTCTCATGGCAACATTCACCTTAGTCTCAGCTCCTCTTTTGATTTTGCTTTTAAACTGAGTTTACAAATCTCATTTGAAAGCCACTCTTGGGTATTTTTAGCCACATCTCACTTTGGACCAATAATAATGACAATACACATTTAAATAAGCCAACAAGATTAACACCCATGTAACATTTTGTTCACAACTGTCCTTTGAAATCAGTAGTGAAAATAGCTTCCTTTTATAGATGTGTTATCTGAGGATCAGACAGATTAAGAGAGTTGGCCAGTATCATGGAGCTTCAGAGCAGGGATTTGAGTCTGTTCCCTGATTTTAAGTCCAAATTTTTTTTTCACTAAAACTTACTTCCCGCAAAATATTATTCAACCAACCAACAAGTATTTAAGCATTGATATGCTGGGTACTATGCTAGGTTCTGAGGATACAAGTCTAGTGAATGAAGCAGACTCTGCTTACAGTGAGCTTACATCCTAATTATGGAGGGATAGGGGGAAAGTTGAAAAGCCAAGCCTGAGCAGTTCTCCTGAGGACTTCTGCTGTGAATAACTTTAAGGTTCTGATTGCATAGTATAGTGAGCTCTCTATTTATTCAGCAATAAATTAAAGCAATCCATTCACAGAAACCAAAGTAAGGCATTCACAACAATATAACATAGCAACTTATTACTAAGGTAACCACATAGTCTTAAACAAAAGATATTCAGTAAGTCACAATCTCAATCAATCAATATAAAGTACCCAACTAAATTCTTCTTTCATCTTGATTAGAGGCTGGCTTCCAATCATCCTTGACTCAATCATTCTTAAGGGCTAGTGGAAAGTATTAATTTCTCCCATAGCTGGGTCACAGTTAGTCATGCAGAAAATAGTGCCAGAATTGCATCTTAGAGAAAGGGATTCTATGAGGTGGAGGAAAGAAGTACATTTCAGGCTTGGAGAATAGCATGAAGACAAGGGATGGAATATTGTTTATGAGGAACAGAGAGAAGGCCTATTTTGCTGGATTGCAAAACGTAGGAGGGGGTAATAATATACAGTGAAAGTGGAGATAGATTTTGGCACAAGATTTTGTAGGACTTTAAAAGCTAAGAAGAAGAGTCTACATTTTATTCTGGAGACAATAGAAAACCAATGGAGTTTTTTGGGGAGGTTGGATAGTGGATCCATATATTTTTCCCCTAAATTTTATTATTTATTGGAGGAGTCACATCTTAAAGAAGATTCTGGCTGCAGTGTGTTAGATGGACTGAAGAGGGAGGGGCAGCGATTGGGAGATTATAGTGATAACATAGGTGCAAGGTGGTGATGGTGGAAACTGTGAGTGGACAGAAGGAACCAGATTGGAAGGATCTTGTGGAGATAGAAATGATAATTTGGAAACTGACTAGAGATGTGAGGTAAGGGAAGATGAAGAGTCCAAAATAATGCTGAGAAGAACTGGAGACACTGACAAGTCAATAGTCTATTAACATTTATTAAATACCTACTATGTACCAGACACTATGCTAATTGCTGGGGATACAAATAAAGGCAAAAGACAATTCCTTCTCTCAGGGTGTTAACATTACAATGGTAATGCCTTCGTTAGAAGTTTGGAATAATAACTACATACTTAGCTGTTGTGGCTCTGAATAACTATGGGCTTAAAAAAAATCAAATTGGCCCTTAAAGGGTAAAGATTCACCTGAATTTAATTAGATAAATATTTGTTTGGTACTATTAAAAATAATGTATCTCTGATTATGAAGGTTATACCAAAAGAGCCATGCCAGAAACATTTTGAGCAATGGCAGTATTACTTCAATAAATGTATTGCTTCTCAAGGTGATTACTTGGAATAGAACAATACTTACTTGGATCATATATATTTGGAGGTGGTAGAGACCTGAGAGGTCATTGAGTTCAACCTCTTTATTTTATAGATGAGGAACCAGGTCCAAGGAGGTGAGGGATCTGAGATTCCAAGTCAGGTTGTCCTTCTCTTAAGTGTAGTGTTCTTTCCATGCCAGGACAGATATAAATGTGTTGGTAATTATTGAAATACTACTCTCTTTACAACTTGGGAGAGTAGTGCCTTACTGAATTAAAAAAAAGACAAAAGATTATTTTAAAATGTTTGCAAATATTATTGTCTGTCTTGTAGTTAGAGGAATGGGAGCCTAGGAGGGCTATTTTACTCTTTTAATTCTAATAGTAGGGTAATAAAGTAGCAAAAATATATCTGCATCCTTTGATTCCATTGTCTTTTTGTATCCCACACTGACAGAACAACAAAATTATTTCTATACTCCCCTTCCCTAAATTGTTACCTCTAGTTCTTCCAAATTTAATAGTAAAGTATGAGTGCAAACATGGGCTTTATCTCTTGTACAGTTAGAGAATAATGGGATGAAAAAGAATTTTATTGGAAAAGAACAGTTCTTCTATAACCAAAATACAAAAAAAAAGATGTAGCCTATAATTCTTCTGCCAGATTATCAGCTATATACAGGTAATTTTAGGAAGTTCTTAGAACTCTGATTTTTAAAGCACATATGGTGCTAAGGTGACAATTTTTATAAGGATTCCAAGGCATGATTATTTTAGTATAGAAATGGTCAATTCGTCACAAAGGGGTGGGGTAAGGAATAGATTAATTCAAACAGATAGTCCTTCATGTCTTAAGGGTTCCCAGATTCCCTTCAAATTAGTTTTCTATTTGCATTTTGTATATTTGCATGGACTAGAGTCTTATGGAGCAAGAATCACATTTGCTTTGTAAGTTTCTGGGGAACCCAACATGAAACTGCCACTGACTTAAAATTAAAACAAATAACATGATCATTCCTGATAAGGACATTTTAACTAAAATATTTAGAAAATCAAACACACAAATGTGTATATGCACACATACATGTACATATGCAAGCACACACATATATGTATGTGTGTATATATGTATATTCATCTCTATATATACATAAATCTGTTTATCTATCTATCTAGATGTTGTAATAATTAAATGACGATGATGAGTAGGATAGGTGGGGACTAGCTGAGTATTTACTCTCATTTTGGTTTGTAACTTCTACATTGTCTTTCCTTTAACTTTGTCTAGAACCTTTTCTTTGTTTTTAAAAGCAATTCTAAAGTGTTTAGGAATTTTTATTTCTTGTTTGTTTTTGCATTTATAGGCAGATAGGTGATGGTAAATCAGGCATATCTAAGGATATAACACTCATAATCACTTCTTATAATTGCTTTGAGGCGTTGCTGGCATACTTTCCTCCAAATCTCTCACTTACTGGGTTGTTTCTCCTCTAAGAGTACATATGCCAATTACTTTTAAGGGTTCCTTAGATAAATGAGCTGTTTTTAATGCACTGTGAATCATTTAAAATTAATTTCATTTAAAAATGACTTTTACAGTTATGAAAACATACTAACTAAATAAATGTTGAATGTGTGAGTAAGCAAGAGTAAACTCAGTGCTAAATGTATGTGCTGAGATTGATAAAAGAATAATTTCCATCATCAGAGTACCAGCATGGTAAACAAGGCTTTTCTAGAAGAATGTAGAAGATAGACTATAGGAAAGGCCCTCAGCCTAAGACTTTTTTTCTCTTTCTTTTTAAATTTATTTACTATTAGTTGACAACATTCAGTTCCACAGGTTTTTTGATTTCCAAATTTTCTCTGAATTCCCCTCTTCCCATGCCGGCATACAATCAGATATAGGTTCTACATATACCTTTACATTAAACATTAGCCAAGTTGTAAAGAAAAATTATAACCAATGGAATGAATACTGAGTAAGAAGAAACAAAACAAAATGAAAAAGAGAGAGAACAAATAATTTGCTTCAATCTGCATTCAGACTGTAATTCTTTCTCTGGATGTGGATAGCCTTTTCCATCATGAGTCTTATAGAGTTGTCTTATTGCTGAGGGTAGCCCGGTCTATCAAAGTCAGTCATCACAGATACGATGTGTCTGTAATTGTGTACAATATTCTGGTTGCTCCACTCACTCAGCATCAGTTTATATAAGTCTCTCCAGATTATTATGAAGTTTGTCTGCTCCTCATTTCTTATAGCATAGTAGTATCCCACTACATTCATATACCACAGCTCATTCAGTTATTCCCTAATCGACGAGCATCCCCTTGATTTCAAATTCTTTGTCACCACAAAAAGAGCTGCTATAATTTTTTTGTATGTACTGGTCCTCCTCCCACTTGTATGATTTCTTTGGGATATAGCCCTAGAAGTATTTCTGGGTAAAAGGATATGCACATTTTTATGGTCCTTTGGTCATAGTTCCAGATTGCTCTCCAGAAGGGTTGGATCACTTCATAAATCCACCAACAGTGCATCATTGCTCCAATTTTCTCACATCTTCTCTAGCATTTATCATTTTCCTGTTTGTCATGTTAGCCAATCTGGCCAGTGAGATGTGGTTATCTGAGAGTTTTGACTTGCATTTCTCTAATCAGTAGTGATTTAAGGCTTTTTTTCCCATATGCTTATAGATATCTTTACTTTCTTCCTCAGAAAACTGCCTGTTCATATCCTTTGACCATTTGGGGAATGACTTGCATTCTTATGAATCTGACTCTGTTCTCCCTATGTTTCAGAAATGAGGGCTTTATCAGAGATGCTGGTTATAAAAATTCTTTCCCTATTTTCTGCTTCCCTCCTAATCTTGGTTGCACTCACTTTGTACAAAAACTTTTCAATTTAATGTAATCAAAATGATCCATTTTGCATTTTGTAATGCTCTCTTTCTCTTGTTTGGTCTTAAATTCTTCCCTTCTTCATAAATCTGACAGGTAAACTATTCTTTGTTCTTCCAGATTGCTTGTAGTATCAGCCTTTATATCTAAATTGTGAACCCATTTAGACTTTATTTTGGTATGTGGTTTAAGATATTGGTCTATGCCTGGTTTCTGCCACACTGTTTTCCAATTTTCCTGGCAGTTTTTGTCAAATAGCGAGTTCTTATCCCAGAAGCTGGAGTTTTTGGGTTTAACACTTTTTTTTTTTAAAAAAGCAAAAAAAAAAAAAACCCACTTGAATATGTAATCACGCTACTTATAAATATTTGTGTATTCTCTACCCGTCCCTTCAAAATAATATAAAATGAATATTCTAGTGGCAAGACTACTATAAGTTACATTGTATTTTCCTTAGGCAATGCAGAACCGTGGAAAGAACATTGGGCTAATGCGCTTGGTGACTGACACATAGTAGGCACCTAATAAATGTTTATTTATTTATTGATTGATTCAGGAAGCATAGAATCTCCTAGTAGCCCTGCCACTAACTATTTCTGTGTTTGAGCTTACATAAGTCAGTGAACTTCTCTGGGTCTCATTTTCTTTAGTGGTCAAAAGAAGATAATTTGTTTTGCCTTTTGTATGCTACTGCGTAGTGGGAAGGATCAAATTCCCTTTTGCAAATCATTATTTAAATACATGTGCCAAAACACAAAATTGATAGGTACTAAGAATAAAAAAGAAAAATAAAACAGGTCCTGTAGTTAAGGAACTTAAATATTACTAGGAAAATTTTGCACATGTAGGTTGTCAACAATATTGCAGTAGCAATAATTTCTTGGCTCATTTTCCTGATTTCTTCTGAATCCTGTGGAAAAATAGACTGCCAATTAATCATATTGGAAGTGTCATATGTAAACAAGCCACCTGGTGGTGCTACTCACTTGTGAGTAGCATGGGCATTCCTTAAATCTACAATAATCTCTACAAGTTACCAGAGGGCGCTAAAATTACACACCCTTCTCATTCCCTTTTCAAACACCCATTTCTGCAGAGCTCATGGTGTGGGGTTCATCAAGTTCAGAATTGGTCTAGGTTAGGGCAAAGTTTTCTACCTTTTAAAAGTATTTTTAATGTCATGGACCCTTTTGGCAGTCTGGAGAAGCCTATGTAGCTCTTTTTTGGGTATATTTTTTTTGAAAATGCACAAAATGAAATGCACTGGATAACAAAGTTCATGGGTCCAATGTTAAAAATCCCTAGGCTAGGATATTAAAGCAGGGAAATGGAAAATTGCTCTTAAATATGAGAATTGTAGAAGTCTTCATTTGGCTCTAAGTCTCACTTCACATTTGGGAAACCTGCTTTTGATGTGCTAACCTCATCCATAATACTTAGACACTTGACTTTTTTAGTGATTAGAATACAATAAGTGAATAACTGTAAGAGAAATGACAGAGCAAAACTGTAAATAAGCAAACAAAAAACTACCTTTGCCTTAATGTCTTCCCTCCAAACTTTCTTCTAGCAAGTGAATAGAAAAATATACTGCAAGGGACTGTGTGCCAGTGGACACACAATTAGGGACAATGATGCAAACATCTGGAGAAAGCAAGGAAAATGCTACAGGGTGACATGGATTTAGTCTCCTTATCCCACTAGGTGTTGCGGTTTCACATGGTGCTGGTGTGCCTACTGGTCCTTCTTTCTGCTTCTACATTGCTCCCAGTAACTATAATCTTGTCTATCCTTCTGGTGTCTGTTTTTGTTTCTATACTTTTCCAGGGTCTATCCCAGCTTATCCTTTACACTGAGTTTGGGTTGCAGCAGTGTGGGTTGCAAGAGTGACCAACAACTGTACTGCCAACAACATAATAACATAGAAAGGATAGCAAGGACAGGTGGACTTCATATCTTTTTAAGAGCAAAGTGAAAAAAGAAATGCAGAGATGTTGGAGAATATATATCTACATACATTTCCTGTTTTTCCTGTCATTATGTTAAATTATTTTCCCCATCCAAGTGCCAAGAATCATTTAACAAGGTTACAATGTTGTACATGTACCCAGATAAATGTATTATAAGATAAATTGATAGATAGAGCTAGCACCTGAAATGTTGACCAAATGATTGAAGAAAAGAAAATATATGTGAGATTTCATGGAGATAGAACTGAAAAGAAACAGTTACCACTTAGATATAGGAGAGAGAGAGACAGAGAGAGAGAAAGAGAGAGAGAGACAGAGACAGAGACAGAGAGAGAAAGAGAGAGACAGAGAGAGACAGAGAGACAGAGAGAGACAGAGAGAGACAGAGAGAGAGAGAGACAGAGAAAGAGAAAGAGAGAAACAGAGAGAGAGAGACAGAGAGAGATAGAGAGACAGAGAGAGACAGAGAGACAGAGACAGAGACAGAGAAAGAGAGAGACAGAGAGAGAGAGAGAGAGAGAGAGAGAGAGAGAAATTCCATTTTGGCCATGTTGAACTTGAGATACCAATGGGATATACACTTAATAGATATCCAATAGGCAACTGGAAATGTGAGACTGGAGCTCAGGAGAGAAATTATAACTATATCTGAGATATCTCTGTAGGAAGGTGATAATTAAAAATATGGGACTGGATAAGGTCAACTAGGGAGAAGGTGTAGAGAGAGAAAGGAATGTGGCCAAGGATAAGAGTCCTAAGTAAAGCTCAGTGCTTAGGGATCAGGAGATGGATGAAGATAACAAAAATCTTAAAAATTTTAGTGCTTTATAGTTTACAAAGTGCATTCATTCTGGTTATCTCAGAAGTTAAGGAGGATATTTCTGCCTTTTTAAAATTTTACAGATATGGAAATTGAAGTTCTTGGAGCTTGTTATTTGTCATCTGTCTAAATAAGTGTTAGAGCCAAAACTCAAACTTCTATCTTCTGAATTCAAGTACAGTTGTCTTTCTGTTATGATAGGTATTTATGCACTGCAGTGCTTTGTGTTTAGAGAATACTTTACATATATTACCTCAATGCATTTGAACAATTCCCTTTGTATGGTAGTGCACAAAAAGTCCATAGACGGAGCAGTTGGAACTTGAGCCCAAGTCTTCTGATTCTAAATGCAGTGTTCTTTCTAACACACCAGGATGCAACAGGAAAAGGAGAGATGTGAAATTATGTGGCATCTTGCAAATAGTGGCTTCTCAATATATTCATTGAATGAATTAAGAAAGTGCTTTGGGAAGGTAACGTTGATATTAAAATGTGAGGCTAATGCTCTAGCTTTCCCTATCTTGAGAGAGTATTGGAAAATTTACATTAAATAACATAAATATAATAGTTGCATGTTAAAGGCAAATGTTTTGAATAGATATGATTTTAACCTAGTATAGCCAGAGATATTGGACTAATTCATTTAAAAAAGATCTTTCAAAATCATCTTTTAGATAATTTAAAATTTTAGTTCCTCCTTATAATGACAACTAGTTATTTGCTTACTTTCTAATGCAAGAAGGTAAAACAGGATTCAGTTGTTTTAGTTTCTCTCTCACCCTCCTCCCTTCTCTCCTCCCTCCCTCCCTCCCTCCCTTCTTTCCTTCCTTCCTTCCTTCCTTCCTTCCTTCCTTCCTTCCTTCCTTCCTTCCTTCCTTCCTTCCTAGTTTAGGGACAAAAACAGCCCTAAATTCAAAGCATTTGATTTTTACAAAGAAATTATTGTATAGGTGTACTTGCAGAGCCTACATTATTACTATACTAAAAATGGATATTTCTTGAATGTATTTCTATAAAACTAGGCACCAAGATGTATTCCTTTATCTTGACACACACAGTTTACCTGGCCATTGTTTCCGTTTTGTCCATCAAACAAATTAGCTTCACCATCAAAAAAAGATACAACATCCTTTGGGCCCTGGGAGATGAGACTTAGCAATTGATGTGATTGACACATGGAGCAAGACCTGTTACTTTTGTCTTTATTATTTTATAAATAAACATGAGAAGAACAGGTGGAAATATTAGGTTGGGAGATGGAATTGTGGAAGAGGTTAAGTGACTGAATAAGTTTGATATATTCTGCCTTAATCCATTAGTCTTTTCTGGCACTTTGCCACTGAACCTTTTTCAAGTCTGCCACGTTCTTCATTTCTGATCAGAAATTCTTCCTTACTCCAGAGATGCATTGAGGGAATTCTCTTCTGCTTAAGAAAGATGTTTGGGGGTTAAGCTATGCTTCTTGTAGGCAAGATTGCTACCCCTAGTTCTGGTTTGGATTGGGTGATTAATGTGACTTAGTTCAACCAGACCTGTTTTCCTAATGATTTTGTTTTTCTCTAACTATGCCATTATAGCACAATAGCTTTAATGAGCTCTTCTCCCTGGTACAGAAGCTGTATTCTCAGTGCACTGGAGTGGAAGGATTTCTTCTCTTTGAATTAAGTTGAAAATTAAATCACAGAAAAGGATTGAAATGAAAATTGCATGAGGCAGTTGTGCTTTTGCTGGCATTGTCTCTCTCTGATACCCTATCTGATCATGTTCCCCTTTCCCTACTTAGTTATGTCTTCAGTTCACAAACACATCAATTGTGGCAGGTTTTTTGGTAGCAGGATGAACTTCAACAATCATGATTCATAAGCCCACACTCTTTCAAATGCTATTACTGGCAGCTGCTCTTTTCTTGTGTGGGGACTAAATCCTTAATGTTGTTGCTTTTACTCCTACAATATTGAGAATCTGCCCACAATAAATGGGCACACATGGATTTATGGGGCTAATTCTAGAAAGCCTCCAATTTATGAATGTTTCTGTTACAGACACTCAAGTAATACATCATTTTTCTAAATCTATTGTTTATTCTTTTGGGGAATAGTTTTACGATTGATCTCTCCAAAATTAGTGATATGAGTTATTCATTCATTCTTCCTCTCCTACCTCTTTTTGTGTCCTGCAATACGCTATGCTCCTCCCTACCTCTGTGTTTTTGTTTATACTTTTCTTACATTTCCCACCTTCTCTCCTTCCTGACCTCTCTGCTTATACAAATCTGACCAATCCTTTTACAGTTTAGTTCAACTCCCATTTGATCTATTGACTGAGTTTTTCTGAAGACCCCAGTGTACATGAATTTCTCAATCTCCATTCAAACTTAGATTGCCAAGTTAATTATTTCAACTATGTTCATGTTGTGATTCTAATTATAATATGAACTTCTTGAGAATGAGGACCATATCTTATATATTTTTTTCATGAGGAGATCAGCTGTTTGTCTATAACTTGTTGGTTCTCTTCATGAGTGAAGAGAACCATATCAGGGAGGTTTTGCCATGGCATGTAAGTGAATTGTATTTAAGGGAGGGAGGGCTGTGCAGAGCCACCAGCCTCATTTTCTCCTCCAGAACCATCTGGTTCCAGTGGGAAGATATAGACCAGGCTTTGATTTTTTTTTTTTTTTTGGCAAGGCAATTAGGGTTAAGTTACTTGCCCAAGTTCAAACAGCTAATAAGTGTCAAGTGTCTGAGGCTAAATTTGGACTTAGGTCTTCCTGAATCCAGGGTACTTTATCCACTGAGTTACCTAGCTTCCCCTAAGCTAAGGTCTTTAATAGGTCACAGTTTGACTGAGGCAATGCCCTTTCAGTAATTAAGGGTAAGTCAGATGTTACTATGACTTGTAGTCTGAGAATTGCCTAGAGTACTGGGACTTTAAATGACTTGCCAATATTCGCTTAGCTAGTATAAGTCAGTAGCAGGATTTAATCTTGACTTCAAGGCTGGTTTTTCTACTTACTTCATTGCTTTGGTACTAATAGTCAGAGTTTTTATACCTGGAGGTCTAAGATTCGTCCCTCCCACCAAAAATCATCTGCATAAGTTAGCACAGTTTGTAGAATTATTGTAGGTAACAGAATCATTATATAGCTGGAAGGAACCTTAGAATCTACCTTATTAAATTCTCTCATTTTAAAGATGAAGAAACTTAAAATCCAGAGGTTTAAGTGATTTCAAATCACACAGGTAGTAAATCTCAAAGCTAGGATTTGAACACAAGTCCTGGGACCCTAATAAGGGGCTTTTCCTACTATATCATGAGCATGAAAGTTAAAAGCTTTTGCACTAATAAAATCGGTGCAGCTAACATAAGAAATGAAATTGTTTAATGGAGAGATATTTGTTTTTCATTGAATATCTCTCATGTAATTCTTTTCTTTTGCCTTTTTTTTTTTTTTGCTTTTTGGAGGGCAATTGGGGGTAAGTAACTTGCCCAAGGTCACATGGCTAGGTTTTTGTTTGTGTGTGCGTCAAGTGTCTGAGGCCGGATCCGAACTCAGGTCCTTCTGACTCCAGGGCCAACACTCTACTCACTGCATCACCTAGCCACCCCAATGTAATTCTTTTAAAATATTCATTTAGAAATTTGGAGCTCTGAGTTCTCTCCCTCCTATCCCCTCCTCCACCCATTGAGAGGGGAAGCAATATGATACCCATTAGGCATGTGAAGTCATGTAAAACATAGTTATGTTGGCAAAAAGTGAGAAAAATAGAGTGGAAAAAATACAATTCAGTCTGTACTCAGAAATTCTTAGTTCTCCCTGGAAGTGATTTTTTTCATCTTGAGTCCTTTGAAATTGCCTTAAGTTATTGGATTATCAGAATGATGCTCCAAAATGTATAGGGCACAACCACAAATATATATTGCCAAAAGAATTGAATATATCCTTTGACATTCTGAATAAACAATTCTCAAAAAATTGCCAAACCATTATTAATAATCACATGAAAGATTGTTCCAAATTAATAATGAGAGTAAACAAAATTGTAATAATGTTTTGCCTTGCACCCAGGAAAATAGCAACAATGACAAAAGGCAAAAAAAAATTTTTATAGGGCTTGTGGCAAAGTGAGACACACTGATCCACAGTAGGAGTTATGAATTAATATAACCATTCTAGAAGGTAATGTGGAATTATGCTAAGGAAATTACTAAGGTGTCAATACCCTTTGACCCAGACATCCCTTTGCTAGGTGTATGCCACAAGGTGGTAAAAAAAGAAAGGTTAATTATACACCAAAATAATGATAGCAGCACTCTTTGTAGTTGCAAAAACATTGGAGGGGGCGGAGTCAAGATGGCAGAGCAGAAGCAGCACTTCCGTGGAGCTCCCACACCACTTCAAAATTATGTAAAAGGGGGCCTCTGAATGATCTCTGGAGCTCCAGAACCCACAAAATGACCCAGAGAAACTAACTTCCCACTGAGGACAGCCGGGCAGGGAGTGGCCAGCACAGTGCTCTGGGAGCTGAGCCCAGGTCCCCTTGAGTCAGAGGTTTTAGCTCCAGGGCGGCTGGAATAGTAGCCGGCTGGAGGGAGCCCAGAACACCAGCAGCCGTGGCGTTTCCAGAATTATTAACACGTAGATGCCTAGGACAAAGTGAGAGGTCAGTGCCCTATGGACTTTGGGACTGGTTGGGAGAGTGTGTCGCCTCTTTCCCCTGGGGGCAAGAAGCAACTGAGGAGCTGTTGCAGCTTGTGCCACATTGCCACATTACAGCTTCAGCTTCTGGCCTGAGGATGGTAGGGGGATTGGCAATCAGTCTGGGGGGGTAATCACTCTTGCTTTAACCTTCTTGGATTTGGATTGCAGTCTGGGGTGGAGGTCTTGGGGGTGTGACCAGCTTGCCAGAGTGTGTGGAGGCTTCCTAGAGTACACCCAACTAATATCTCTGGCAGTTGGGAAAACCCCAGCATTTGGGACAGAAGCTCCCCTGGCTGGTGGCAGAGTCCTACTGTGGCAACAAGCCCAAAAGTCAAGTAATTGAGTGGCAACATGCCTAGCCAAAGGAAACAAAATAAACAGAAAAATGCAACATTAGACTCCTATTTTGGGGGCAAAGAGGATCAAAGCATGGAACAGGAGGACTGTGAAGTCAGAAATCCTGCACCAAAAGCCCAAATGAAAATACAAGCTAGTTACAGGCTGTAGAAGACCTTAAGAAGCAGTTAAGAGAAGGGGGAAAATTGGGAAGAGAAATGAGAATGATGCAAGAAAAGTAAGAAATGACAATCAACAGCCTGACTGAGGAAAATAACACCTTAAAAATAGACTAACTCAAATGGCAAAAGAGTCTCAAAAAGGCAATGAGGAGAAGAATGCCTTAAAAAGCCGACTTTGCCAGGTGGAAAAAGAATCTCAAAAGCTCACTGAGGAGAATCATTCCTTCAGAATCAGACTGGAGCAAATGGAAGCTAGTGACTTTATGAGAAATCAAGATCCTATTAAGCAGATCCAAACAAAGGAAAGAATAGAAGGCCATGTAAAATATCTCATGGGAAAAATCACTGACCTGGAAAATAGATTCAGGAGAGATAATTTAAAAATTATTGGACTACCTGAAAGCCATGATCAAAGACAGAACCTAGAAATCATCCTTCAAGAAATTCTCAAGGAAAATTGCCCTGACATTTTAGACCCAGAAGGCAAAATAGAGGTTGAAAGAATCCACAGATTACCTCCTGAAAAAGATCCCCAAAAGAAAAGTCCTAGTAATATTATAGCCAGGTTCTGGAGTTCCCAGATGAAGGAGAGAATATTACAAGCAGCCAGGAAGAAACAATTTGAATATTGTGGAAACACAATCAGGATAATACAGGATCTGTCAGCTTCAAAACTGAGGGATCAAAGGGCCTGGAATACTATATTCTAGAGGCCAAAGGAGCTGGGATTAAAACCAAAAACCACCTACCCAGAAAAACTGAGTATCATGTTTTAGGTCATTCAATGGAATAGAGAACTTTCAAGCATTCTTGATGAAAAAACCAGAGTTGAATAGAAAATTTGACACTCAGATACAAGAAGCAAGAGATGCTTGAGAAGGTAATCAGGGAAAAGAAATCAAAAGGAATTTATCAAAGTTGAACTATTTATATTCCTACATGGAAAAACAATAAGTGTGACTGATGAAATGTTTCTCATTATGCAAATAATTGAAGAAGGGTGTATGGGCATATGAATACATATGTGAATGTGTGTATATATGTGTACAGGTGTACATAGTTAGAGGGCACAGGTCGAATTTAATAGGAAGGGATGATACTTAAAAGTTGAGGATAAGTGGTGAGAGAGGGGTATAACAAGAGCAGGTGGGGATGGACTATCTCACATAGAAGAGGCAAGGGAGGGGAAGAACAGGAAGGCAAAGAGGCAAAACCTTGTTCTCACTGAATTAGGCTTAGGGAGAGAATGACATATATACTAAATGGGACATCTCACCCTACAGGAGAGTGGTTGAGAGGGGGCATGATGAAAGGAACGATAGGAGAGAAGGGGGGGAGGGAAGTTGGAAGCACCTACTTTTGAAAAGGGACAGGATCAAAGTAGGGAATAGACCAAGTGGGAGGTGGGATGGGAGGGAGGGAAATACAGTCAGTCTTTTACAATTTATCTAGTATGGTGGTGTTTTGCATAGCTACAAATGTACAACATATACTGAATTGCTTGTCTTCCCAGTAGGGTTGGGTGACAAAGGAGGAAGGGAATGAATTTGGAAATCAAAGTTTTTAAATCAAATGTTTTAAATATATATAAATACTATTATTAATACTATTTTACATATAATTAGGAAATAAAATATACAGGCATTGGGGCATAGTGATTCACCTTGACCTACTGGAAAAGTCGAAGGGGGTATGGGAGAAGATATGAGAGAGAGCAGATTGGATGAGGGGATATCCTGTGGGACTGCTATTCTAGGGTCGTGGGTGGGGGAAAAATGGGGAAAAAATTGTAACTCAAAATCTGGTGGGAATGAATGATGTAAACCAGAAGTTAATAAACATTTTGGGGAAAAAAACGATGGACTCTGAATGCAGATTGAAGCATGTATTTTTTGCTTACTTTCTTGTGTTCTTTTTTCCTTTTGATTTGTTTCTTATTTCACAACTGACTAATATGGAAATATTTTTACATACATATAAACATACATACATACATACAATCCTTGCATACCTTGTTTGATTGGATAATTTCAATGTTTTTCTTTTATCATTGTAAAACCAAGTATGATTTTATAACTTTTTTGTACGTAGCTGTTACATGTAGGGCAATCTCTCTCTCTCAGTAGGGATAAATTAGTATAAAGAAATTGATCCTAGATAGTTTTCCCTTCAAGTCAAACATCTTGTTTAAATAAACTTCTTTTTTGTAATAAAAAATTAGCAATAACTCATGGATAAACTATATTAAATTGCCTTCCATTTTCAGAAAATGGCAGAAGAGGGAAAGAGGAAGGGAGAAAAATTTGGAATTCAGAATCTTATAAAAATGAATGCTAATTTTTTTCCCCACATAACTGGGGGAAAAATAAAATAAGCAATCCTGTTTAAATGAAATAGTTCTTTGGGTGGGAGAGGGGATAGGATATATTAGGAAATGAAAATTTGAATAAATGGTAACAATAAAAAGAAGGAAAAGTACTTATTCATTGATTCATTGGATAAATATCTAGGTAGTTAGGGGGCATAGTGAATAGAATGTGGTACTTGATGTTGGGAAAACCTGAGTTCAAATTATGCCTTGGGCACTTATTAGATACAGATCTCTGGGAAAATCAATTACCCTCTGAGCCTCAACTTCTTCCTCTGTAAAATAAGGAATAATAGGGACATATCACTGTCATGAGGATTAAATGTGAAGTGCTTTGTACACCTTAAAAGCTATACAAATGAGATCTGTTATTTATTAGGTGCCTATAATGTGTACAGCAGTGCCTTTGGAATTTAAGAGGACAAAAAGTAACTTCCTGAGTTTTGACCCTGTATATACATGGGAATATTAAGCAACTGTGACTGTCTTCATTGACTGATTACATAGGCAAATGACCGTGAGAATAGCCTGTTGAAGATTGCTTCAGACTAGCCTAGTCCTATTTGCATGTCAAATCAGAAGCTATTGAATTCTAATCAAGGACAAGCAACAAATCATTTGCTTGATGCCTAGCATTTTAATTGCTAATATTGAAATCCACTCTATTTCTTCCTTCATTGCCAGTAGTCTATTGAATTCATGTACTCATGCTTTGTTGTTCCCCCATCCCAATCCCACAACATCCCTGGGGAAAGATTTTTATTCCTTCCAAATATGAAAAATAAATATATGAAGAATTTGTATTCATTTTCTTTTAAGAATAAATATGTCATAAGAGAGATTAAAAACAACATTGAATCTATTCTTCTGGCCTTTGGTTCATGAATTGTAGTACCATAAACACACACCTCCATGGAGCATTGGTGCCTATCATTTCTCTTGGTGATCCCAATATTTTTCCAGTCCCTTAGATGAATAACCCCATAATCATCTTTTGCTCTTCTTCCTTCCACCCTGTGGATATATCCCAGTCCTGATAATTCTTCCTTCCACCCTGTGGATATATCCCAGTCCTGATAATTCTACATTTCAAATATTTCTTCTACTCTCAACATTGTCCTTCATTGTTTCTTTTCTGTCCTCACTTAGACCACACGTTACCTATACAGTTTTCCAACCTTCAGTCTAACTCTTTAAAATCCATCCTTCACTCTGCTACCTGAGTAATCTTCCCATCTTGATCATTTTAACCTCTTCATTATCTACTGAATTAAATTTAAACTCCCAAGCCTGGCATCATTTATCTTTTCAACCTGATTTAATAAGGCTAAATATGCTCTTTTTTCTATCTAAGCTGGACTCCTCTTTGTCCTCTATTCATACTCTGATTTCTTCAGTCTCCAGTCTATTGCTCATGCTATTTCTCATACCTAGAATGGAGTCTCCTCAACCATCTGTATCAGTTGATCCTTAAGAGTCCAGCTGCTACTCAATCAACAAGCATTTATTAAATGTTTTCTATGTGTCAGGCGCTGTGTTAAGCATTGGAGGTGCAAAAAGACCAAAACCAGCTCCTACCCTCAGGGTGCTCATGGTCTAGTGGTGGCCCTCATAAGTAGGTATCACCTCCTCCAGTTAATCCTTTCCTAACTCCTTTGAGTGAAGGTGATCTCTTCTTCCTCAAGTTTTTCATATGGGAAAGAAACAAGCATTCATTAAGCACCTATGGTATGCCAGACACTATGCTAAGCATTCCCTTCCAGTGGAAGGTGCTTTTTTTGATCCCTGTTTTAGAGTAAGCTGAGGCAGACAGAGGTTAAGTGACTTGCTTACACAAGTAATGTCTGAGGCCATATTTGAACTCAAGTTTTCCTAACTTGAGTCCCAGAATTCTATCCAATGTTCTGTTTAGATGCACTAGCATGTTATGTCCTATATACTGTTGTGTCTCTAGTTCTTAGCACTATGTCTTATATATAGAACATGACTAATAAGTGTTGAATGGAAAAAGTGATTTATTTGTAACAGATATTTTCTCTTTAAGAATAAGAAATAGAAGGCTTTTACTTTATGTCAGTGGAGAAATAAATAAGTCCAACAGGGACATTGTCATTAACCATGGTAATAGGAATGCCAACAAAGACTAGGGGGCTTGAAGAGAGAGAGCAAAACTGGTAGGAAGCATGATTGTGGAGCCAATACTTTTGTCTGTGTTGATGTTATTTTGTCAGATCTGTCTGCTGATAGAGGACATTGCTGTCATTATAGAAGCTGAGGGCTATATTAATGGGAGTACATGTAGGCTTTATAGGGAGAGGGATCAAGGCCTTTGTGAGATAGTGTCTTCTCAAGCTGGAGAAGTTTGTTGAAGTTAGCAAAGAAGGTAAATCAAGATTGTGACTTGCCCAAATAGCCTCCTTCTTAAATACTCACCCCAGTTCCATTTCCATAGCCAATGAAGAGATTCATCCTTTCCATGTGATTAACAGATCAGAACCTGGTTTGGAATGTCTGCTTATGATTTAAAATCTCTCCAGGCACACTCATATGGACTGTGCTTGTTGGCCAGTCTTTCCCCTTTACTTGTTTTTTGTTTAAATTTAAATTTATTTATTTACTTTTAGTTTACAATATTCAATTCCATGATTCCTTGAGTTTCAAATTTTCTCCCCTTCCTTCTCCTCCTCCTTTCTCCCCCATGGTGGCATGTAATCAAAAACAGGTTCTCCAGATACCTTAACATTGAACATTAGTCATGTTGGAAAGAGGGATTATAACCAATGTAGTAAACAATGAAAAAGAAGGGAGACAACAAAACACAAACAAGAAATAGCAAATAGCTTGCTTCAGTGTGCAGACTCTGTAGTTCTTTCTCTGGATATGAATATCCCTTTCCATCATGAGCCCTTTGTAGTTGTCTTCTAACCTTGTATTGCTGAGAGGAGCCCATTGTATCAAAGTTAGTTGCCACACATACGATGTGTCTGTAATTGTGTATAAAGTTCTCTTGGTTCTGCTGTCCTCACTCAGTATCAGTTTATATGAGTCTCTCCAGGTTATGAAGTCTGTCTGCTCCTTGTTTCTTTCTTTTTTTTAAATTAATTTATTAGTTTAGTTTTAGTTAACAAGATTCAGTTCCACAGTTCCTTGAATTTCAAATTTCCTTTAACTCCCTTCCCCCAGCCCCCACAACAGCATATAGTCCAGTATAGGATCAGCAAATACATTCATATTAGACATTAGTCCAATTACAAAGGCATATTGTATTAGGTGGGATGAAAAATGGTAAAGAAGAAATAAAACCAAACAATGTAAAAGAAAAAGATCAATTAGTTTGCTTCCATCAGGATTCAGGCTCAGTTCTTGCTAGTTATATCTCTGGATGTCGCATTTCTCTCCTTCATGAGTCTTTCGGGATTGACTTATGTCACTGCATTGCTGAAGAGTCTAGTCTGTCATAGTTGGTCATCACACATATGATGTGTCTGTGATTGTATACAAATTTCTTCTGGTTCTACTCTTCTCGCCCAGCATGAGTTTGTATAAGCCTCTCCAAGTAAATATGAAATCTGTCTCCTCCTCATTTCTTATAGCACAATAATATTCCATTACATTCATATACCACAGCTTGTTTAGCCATTCCCCAATTGATGGGCACCCCTTTAATTTCCAATTCTTTGCAACCACAAAAAGAGCTGCTATAAATATTTTTGCACATTTAGGTATTCCTCCCACTTCTATGATCTCTTTGGGATATAACCCTAGAAGAGGTATTGCTGCGTCAAAGGGTATGAAATTATTTATAGCCCTATGGGTATAATTCCAGATTGCTCTCTAGAATGGTTGGATAAGTTCACAACTCCACCAGCAATGCATTAGTGTTCCAATTTTCCCACATCCTCTCCAGCAGTTGTCATTTTCTTGTTTTGTCATCTTTGCCAATCTGTCTGGAGAGATGTGGTATCTCAGAGTTGTTTTGATTTACATTTCTCTAATCAATAGTGATTTAGAGCATTTCTTCATATGCTTTTGGATATCTTTAATTTCTTTCTCTGAAAACTGTCTGTTCATATCCTTTGACCATTTATCAATTGGGGAATGACTTGTGTTCTTATAGATTTGACTCAATTCTCTGTATATTTTAGAAATGAGTCCTTTGTCAGAGACATAGGTTGTAATAATTCTTTCCCAATTTCCCTCCTCCCTCTTGATCTTGGTTGCATTGGCTTTGTTTGTACATAAGCTTTTCAATTTAACGTAATCAAAATTAATCCATTTTGCATTTTATAATGCTCTCTTGTTTTGTTTGGTCCTAAAGTCTTTCCCTCTCCACAAATCTGACAGGTAAACAATTCCTTGTTTTCCCAGATTGCTTACAGTATCATCCTTTATACCTAGATCATGCACCTATTTAGACTTGATTTTGGTATATGGTGTTAGATAATGACCTATGCCCAGTTTCTGCCATACTGTATTCCAGTTTTCCCAGCAGTTTTTGTCAAATAGTGCATTCTTATCCCAAAAACTGGGGTCTTTGGGTTTATCAAACAATAGATTACTATATTAACTGCTGGATCTCGTGCACCCTATCTATTCCATTGATCCACTGCTCTACTTCTCTGCCAGTACCAAGCAGTTTTGATAACTGCTGCTGTATAATACAGATTAAAATCTGGCATAGCTAGTCTACCTTCCCTAGCATTTCTTTTCATTAATTCCCTTGATATTCTAGATGGTTTGTTTTTCCAAATAAATTTTGTTATTATTTTGTCTAACTCTAAAAAGTAGTTTTTTGGTAAATTGATTGGAATGGCACTAAATATATAATTTAGTTTGGGTAAAATTGTAATTTTTATTATATTAGCTCGACCTAGCCACAAGCAATTGATATTTTTCCAATTAGTTAGATCTGAATTTATTTGTGTGAGAAGTGTTTTGTAGTTGTGATCATTCAGGTTCTGAGTTTGTTTTGGCAGGTAGATTCCCAAATATTTTATAATGCCTACAGTGACTTTAAATGGGATTTCTCTTTCTATCTCTTGCTGTTGAGTTTCACTAGAGATATACAGGAATGCCGAGGAGTTATGTGGGTTTATTTTATATCCTGCAACTTTGCCAAATTTATTTATTGTCTCAAGTAGTTTTTTACTTGATTCTCTAGGATTCGCTATGTATATCATCATATCATCTGCAAAGAGTGATAGCTTGGTTTCTTCTTTGCCTAATTTGATTTCTTTTTCTTCTCTAATTGCTACTGCTAATGTTTGTAGTACCAGATTGAATAAGAGGGGTGATAGTGGACACCCTTGTTTCACTCCTGGTCTTATTGGAAATGCTTCTAGTTTATCCCCATTGCATATAATACTTGCTGATGGTTTTAAATAGATGTTATCTACTATTTTAAGGAAGGCTCCATTTATTCCTATACTTTCTAGTGTTTTTATGTATTTATTTATTTATTTTTGCTTTTTGGAGGGCAATTGGGGTTAACTTGCCCAAGGTCACACAGCTAGGTCTTTTTGTTTGTGTGTGCATTAAGTGTCTGAGGTCGGATCCGAACTCAGGTCCTTCTGACTCCAGGGTCGGCAGTCTACTCACTGCACCACCTAGCTGCCCCCACTTTCTAGTGTTTTTAATAGGAATGGATGTTGTACTTTTTCAAAAGCCTTTTCTGTATCTATTGAGATAATCATGTGGTTTCTGCTAGTTTTATTGTTGATATGCTCAATTATACTGATAGTTTTCCTAATGTTAAAACCATCCTTGCATTCCTGGAATAAATCCTACCTGATCAAAGTGTATTATTTTTGTGATAAGTTGTTGGAGTCTTTTGGCTAATATTTTATTTAAAATTTTTGCATCCAAATTCATGAGGGAAATTGGTCTATAATTTTCTTTCTCTGTTTTATCTCTTCCTGATTTAGGAATCAGTACCATATTTGTGTCATAGAAAGAATTTGGTAGGACTCCAGTAATTTTCCCAAATAGTTTGTAGAGTATTGGAATTAATTGTTCTTTAAATGTTTGATCCTCTTCAGTTAATCTGGGCAACTTGTAATTTTGTAAATATTCATCCATTTCACTAAGATTGTCATATTTATGTGCATCCAATTGGGAAAAATAATTCCTCATTAGTTTTTGATTTCCTCTTCATTGGAGGTAGATTCACCCTTTTCATTTTTGACACTCATAATTTGGTTTTCTTTATTTTTTTATCATATTGACTAAAGGTGTATCAATTTTATTGTTTTTTTCATAAAGCCAGCTGTTAGTTTTATTTATTAATTCAATAGTTTTCTTAATTTCAATTTTATTAATCTCTGCTTTGGTTTTCAATATTTCTAATTTAGTACTAAATTGGGGATTTTCAATTTGTTCTTTTTCTAGCTTTTTCAATTTCATGTCCAATTCATTGACCTCTCCTCTCTCTGCTTTAAACAAGTATGTACTCAGGGATATAAAACTTCCCCTAAGAACTGCCTTTAATGCATCCCACAAATTTTGGTATGTTGTCTCATTATTATCATTCTCTTGAATGAAATTATTAATTGTTTCTATAATTTCTTATTTGACCCACCCATTCTTTAGGATTAAATTGTTTAATTTCCAATTGGTTTTTAGTTTATCTTTCCATGGACCTTTATTGCATATAACTTTTATTGTATCATGATCTGAGAATGATGCATTTAATATTTCTGCCTTTCTGCACTGAATTGTGAAGTTTTTATGCCCTAGTACATGGTCTACTTTTGAGTATGTACCAAGCACTGCTGAGAAGAAAGTAAATTCCTTTTTATCCCCATTCAGTTTTCTCCAGAGATCCATCATATCTAGTCTCTCTAAAATTCTATTCACCTCCTTAACTTCTTGTTTATTTTGAGTTTAGATTTATCAAGTTCAGAAAGGGGGAGATTAAGGTCCCTCACTAGTATAGTTTTGCTATCTATTTCTTCCTCTAGGAATTTGGATGCTATACCACTTGGTGCATACTGCTCCTTGTTTCTTATAGCACAATAGTATTCCATTACATTTGTATACAACACCTTGTTCAGCCATTCCCCAGTTGATGGGCATCCCCTTCATTTCCAATTCTTTGCCACCACAAATAGAACTGTTATAAATATTTTTGTATGTATGAGTTCTGCTCCCACTTCTATGATTTCTTTCTTTTTCAATTTAAATTATTTTTATTCTTAATTTTTTAACAAATGCTTTATGAACTTCTGGTTTACATCATTCATTTCTGCCAGATTTTGAGTTATGATTTTTTCCCATTTTCCCCCTACCCACCACCCCAGAATAGCAGTCCCACAGGATATCCCCTCATCTAATCTGCTCTCTACCATATCTCCTCTCATACCCCCTTTGACTTTACCATTAGGGCAAGGTGAATCTCTGTGCCCCAATGCCTGCACATCTTATCTCCCAATTACATGCAAATAGTATTGATAATAGTATTTATATATATTTGAAGCATTTAATTTTAAAACTTCAAATTTCAGATCCATTCCCTTCCTCACTTGGTCACCCACTCCCTCTGGGAAGATAAGCAATTCAGTATGTGTTGTACTTATAAAGATATGCCAAACATTACCATAGATATATTGTAAAAGACTGCCTATATTTCCCTCCAACCCATCCCACCCCCCTCCTGGTCCATTCCCTACTTTTATCCTGTCCCTCTTCGGAAGTGGGTACTTCCAACCTTCCCTCCCCCCACAGTGCCCTCCCCTCCATCATCCCCCTTCTCATGCCCCTTTCCCCTTCTCTCCTGCAGGGTGAGATATCCCATTTAGTATGTATGTCATTCTCTCCCTGAGCCAAATTCAATGAGAATATGGTTTTGCCTTTTTGCCTTCCTGTTCTTCCCCTCCCCTGCAACCACTTCCCCTTGCCTCTTCTACATGACATAGTTTACCCTACCCCGTCTCTCCCCATCTCCTCTTGCCATTTTCCTCTCTCACCTCTTAACTTCACCCCTTATGTATCATCCCTTCCCACCAAATTCCACCTGTGCCTTTTTTCCATGTATACCTATAAACATATATACACACATTCACATATGTATTCATATGCCCATATACCCTTCTTCAATTATTTTCATCATGAGAAATGTTTCATCAGTCACAGTTATTGTTTTTCCATGTAGAAATGTAAATAGTTCAACTTTGATAATTTTCTTTTGATTTCTTTTCCCTGTTTACCTTCTCAAGCATCTCTTGCTTCTTGTGTCTGAATGTCAAAATTTTTATTCAACTCTGATTTTTTCATCAAGAATGCTTGAAAGTCATCTATTCCATTGGATGACCATATTTTCCCCTGAAACAAGATACTCAGTTTTGCTGGGTTTGTGATTCCTGGTTTTAATCCCTGGTCTTTTGACCTCTGGAATATCATATTCCATGCCCTTCAATCCCTCAGTGTAGAAGCTGCCAGGGCCTAGGCTATTCTGATTGTGTTTCCACAATATTGAAATTGTTTCTTCCTGGCTGCTTTTGTAGTATTTTCTCCTTGATCTGGGAATTCTGGAACCAGGCTATAATATTCCTAGGAGTTTTCTTTTGGAGATCTTTTTCCGAAGGTGATCTGTGGATTCTTTCAACTTCTATTTTGCCCTCTGGGTCTAAAATATCAGGGCAATTTTACTTGAGAATTTCTTGAAGGATGATTTCTAGGTTCTTTCTTTGATCATGGCTTTCAGGTAGTCCAATAATTTTTAAATTATGTCTCCTCAATCTATTTTCCAGCTCAGTGATTTTTCCCATGAGGTATTTCACACTGTCTTCGATTCTTTCACTTGTTTGGATCTGTTTAACAGCATCTTGATTTCTCATAAAGTCACTAGCTTCCATTTGCTCCAGTCTAACTCTGAAGGAATGAATGTCCTCATTGAGCTTTTGAGATTCTTTTACCATCTGGCAAATTTGGTTTTTTAAGGCATTCTTCTCCTCATTGCCCTTTTGAGCCTCCTTTGCCATTTGGGGTAATCTATTTTTTAAGGTGTTATTTTCCTCAGTCTGGTTGTTGATTCTCATTTCATACTTTTCCTGCATCCTTGTCATTTCTCTTCCCAATTTTTCCTCCATTTTTCTTATTTGGTTTTTGAAATCCTTCTTAAGCCTCTATAGCCTGTAATCCACTCATATTTTCATTTGGGACTTTTGGTGCAGGTTTTCTGACATCACAGTCCTCCTCCTTTTCCATGCTTTGATCCTTTTTGCCCCCCAGATAGGAGTCTAATGTTGAATTTTTCTTTTTATTTTGTTTCCTTTACCTGGACTTGTTGCCACTTAATTCCTTGACTTTTGCGCTTGTTGCCACAGTAGGATTCTGCCACTAGACACTGGAACTTCCATCCCAAACCTTGGGGTGTTCTCAACTGCTGGAAGTATTAGTTGGGTGGCCTCCTTGAAGCCCCCACACACTCTGGCAAGCTGGACACACACCGCAAGACCACCCCAAACCACAATTTAAATCTAGGGAGGTTAAAGCAAGAGCGATTACCCCCCAGATTGATTTCCAGATCCCCCGACAGCTGACAGGCCAGGAGCTGAAGCCAGAACTGAAGGTGCAAAATGGTGGCTGTGCCATGTCTCCTCAGCCACTTCTAGTCCCCAGGGGAAGAAGCTGACACGCTGCCAAATACTGCTCACAAAATCCATAGGGCACTAACCTCTCACTTTGTCATAGGCATATATGTGTTGATAATTCTGGAATCGCCACAGCTGCTGGTGTTCTGGGGTCCCTCCAGCCTGCTGCTGTTTTGGCCACCTGGTGGCTAAAACCTCCAACTCATGTGGTCCTGGACTCTCCTCCCAGAGCGCTGCTCTGGCCGCTCCCTGCCAGACTGCCAGGCTGTCCTCAGAGCGAGATTAGCTTCTCTGTGTCATTCTTTGGGTGCTGGAGCTCCAGAACTTGTTCAGAATCCCCTTTTACATGATTTTGAAGTGGTGTGTGCTGAAGTGCAGTGGAAGTGTTGTTTCTACTGCTGTAGTCTTTTTCCTAAAATTTTATTTATAAATTTTGTGTCTTTATTTATGAGGGAGATTGGTCTGTATTTATCTTTCTCCATTTTGTCTCTTCCTGATTTAGGTTTCAGTACCATATTTGTGTTATAAATAGAATTTGGTAGGACTCCTTCTTCTCCAATTTTCCCAAATAGTTTGTAGAGAATTGGAATCAATTGTTCTTTAAATGTATGATAGAATTTGCTAGTAAATCCACTGGCCCTGTAGATTTTTTCCTAGGGAGTTCATTGGTAGCTTTTTCAATTTATTTTTGGGTTATTTAAGCATTTTACTTCTTCTTCAGTTAATCTGTGCAACTTATAGTTTTGTAAATATTGATACATTTCACTAAGATTGTCAAATTTACCAGCATGGAATTCTTCAAAATAATCCCTAAGTATTGTTTTAATTTTCTCTTCTTTGGAGGTATTCACCATTTTCATTTTTTGTACTCTTCATTTGTTTTTCTTCTTTTTTTATCTTATTGAGTAAATGTCTATTAATTTTATTGTTTTTTCATAAAACCAGTTTAGTTTTATTAATTAATTCAATAGTTTTCTTTATTTCAATGTTATTAATCTCTCCTTTTTAATCTATGTATTTCCAATTTAATATTTAATTGGGGATTTTCTTTTTCTAGCTTTTTCAGTTGCATGCCCAATTTATTGATCTCCGTTTTCTCTATTTGATTCACATACACATTCAGAAATATAAATACTTCACTTACGAACTGCTTTAGCTGCATCCCACAAGTTTGGCTATGCTGTCTCACTTTTGTCATTCTCTTGAATGAAGTTACTAATTGTTTATATAATTTCTTGTTTGGCCCACTCATACTTTAGGAGTAAGTTATTTAGTTTCCAGTTAGTTTTTAGACTATGCTTCCATGGCCCTTTATGACATATAACATTTATTGCATCATGATATGAGAAAGATGCATTTAATATTTCTGCCTTTCTGTACTGAATTGTGAGGTTTTTATGCTTCAGTACATGGTCATTTTTTGTCTATGTGCCATGCACCACTGAGAAGAAGGCATATTCCTTTTTTTACCCTTTGAGTTTTCTCCAAAGGTCTATTATATCTACATTCTTTAAATTATATCTACTGCCTTAACTTCTTTCTTGTTTATTTTGAGGTTAAATTTATCAAGTTCAGAGAGGGGGGAGTTTGAGGTCTCCCACTAGTATAGTTTGGTATCTATTTCTTTCTTTAACTACCTTAACTTTTCCTCTAGGAATCTGAATGGTATAACACTTGGCACATATATGATTAGTAATAATACTGTTTCATTTTAGTAATACTGTGCCTTTTAGCAAGATACAGTTTCCTTCCTTATTTCTTTTAATTGGATTTATTTTTTGCTTTTGCTTTATTTGAGATAAGGATTGCTACCCCTGCTTTTTTATGTTAGCTGAAGCATAATATATTTTACTCTAATCTTTTACCTTTACTCTGTATGTATTCCCCTATTTCAAATGTGTTTCTTGTACATCATATTATAGGATTATGGTTTTTAATCCATTTTGCTATCTTCCTCAGTTTTATGGGAGAGTTCATCCTATTCACATTCACAGTGATGATTACTATCTATGTGTCTTTTGGTCCATCCTATTCCCTTCACTGTTTATGCAATTATTCCTCCCTTCTCATGTATTTTCCTTATGTATTTTCTTTTTGACCACTGCCTCCCTCAGTATTCCCTTCCTGGAAAGCCCCCCATTCCTTTTTCTACCCTTCCCCTTACTACTTCTTCTTTCCCTCATACCTCCCCCACCCCTTTTCTTTTCTTTTTTTTTTTTTTTTGGAGGGCAATTGGGGTTAAGTAACTTGCCCAAGGTCACACAGCTAGGTATTGTTTGTGTGTATGTTAAGTGTCTGAGGTTGGATCCGAACTCAGGTCCTTCTGACTCCAGGGCCGACGCTTTACTCAATGTGCCACCTAGCCACCCCACCCCACCCCTTTTCTTACCCCTTCCTTCTCCTACTGCCTATAGAGCATGATAGATTTTTATACTTAATGTATTATGTTATTTCCTCTTTGAACCACTATTTTTTTAAAAGGGAACTTGTTCCTACTACGAGGTTCTTCTCTGATATCTCTTTTTAAAATTTTATTTTATTGCTTTTTGAAGGGCAGTTGGGGTTAAGTGACTTGCACAAGGTCAAACAGCTAGTTTTTTGTATGTTAAGTGTCTGAGGCTGGATTTGAACTCAGGTCCTCCTGACTCCAGGGTTGGTGCTCTATTCACTGCGCCACCTAGCCACTGCTTGAACCAAGATTTATTCGAATAAAGGTCATACAATGCTCCTTTCCCTGCTCCTTCCCTGAGGGTGAAGCTCATATAATTTTCATCTCCCCTCCTTCTTTCCCTCTACAATAATATGTTTTAATGCCTCTTTGTGTGGCATCATTTACCCTTTTCTGCCTTCTTTCCTCTTTTCCCATTACAACCCCTTTGTACCTTTTAATAAGTATTTTTTTATCATCACTTTAATTAATTTATACCCGCACCCTCTATCTGTTTATATCCCTTTTAAATGTTGTGATGATTATATCAATATTGACAGGTATCAGCTTCTCATATAAGGATGTAGACAGTTTTCTCTTATTAAATAACAGGTTATGCATGTGTGTGTGTATATGTGATTTCCCTGTTTATCTTTCTATATCTCTCTTGAGTCTTGTAATTGGAGATCAGATTTTCCATTTAGCTCTGTTTCATAACATCAGGTAGCAGACCTACCTTTAAGTCCTTTATTTCATTTAATGACCATCTCCTTGTCTGGAAGATTATGCTTAGTTTTGCTGGATAGCTGATCCTTGGTTGCCTGCACTCTTTTGCCTTATGACATATCATATTTCAATCCCTCCAATCTTTCAGTGTAGAAGGTGCTAGGTCCTGTGTGATCCTGAATGTCATTCCACAATATTTGAATTGTTTCTTTCTGGTTTCTTGAAGTATTTTCTCCTTGTCCTGGATAATTCTTGAATTTTGCTACAATATTTCTTGGAGTTTTCAATTTGGGGTCTTTTTCAGGAGGTGTCTGGTGGATTCTTTTGATAACTATTTTACCCTCTGGTTCTAGGACCTCAGGGCAGTTTTCCTTGATGGCTTCTTGTAAGATGTTGTCCACTATTTTTTTCATCATGACTTTCTGGTAGACCAATAATTTTTAGATTATCTCTCCTGGATCTGTTCTCTATGTCAGTTATTTTTCCAATGAGATATTTTACAATTTTTTCCCTAATTTTTTATTCTTTAGCTTTTGTTTGACTGATTCTTGACACCTCATAGAGCCATTAGCTTCAATTTGACTGATTCTAATTTTTAGCGAATTATTTTCCTCAGGTAATTTTTGAAGCTCTTTTTCCCTATGTTCAGATTTCATTTTTAGGGATATATTTTCTCCAGTTAGATTTTGAACCTCTTTTTCTATTTCACACATTTTACTTTTTAAGGAGCTGTTTTCTTCAGTAAAATGTTTTTCTATTTTGGCAATTGTAATTCTAAAAGAATTGGGCAATTTATCTTTTGTGGCTCTAATTTGTTATTTTAAAGTCCTTCTTGAGCTCTCCCAAGAATGCTTTCTGGGCTTGAGACCAATTCACATTCTCTTTTGAGGTTTCAGATGTGGGTGTAGAGTCCATGCTGTCCCCTTCTAATTTGATTCTTCTCTCTCCCCATAATAGGATTCTAAGGTCTTTGTCTTTCCAATCTCTTTTTTTCTCCATTGTGAAGCACAGCCCTTAGCTATGCCCTTCCTCTAGGACTCCCAAACTTTCAGTTAATTCCACTATTTTAGGATTTTACATTGGTGCAATATTGTCTGGGTTTTCAGGTTCAAAGTGGGGGAAATAGAGCAGCTAGGCTTTACTCTGTCTTCTTGGTTCCTGGAAGTTCAGGAAGGTGATTTTTAAACTTCCAGGCTGTGGGTTGATAGCTTCAGGAGTAGCTGCTATGGCTGCCATGGGCCCTGCATTTGTCTCTTACCTAGCTCCTACAGATCCCCCATCTTTTAGTGATAGGTCTTGGGATCACCCCTTCAGTGGGTGAATCAGCTTGCCCAGGCTCACTTTGGCTCCATGCTGGTGCAGCCGACTGCTTCTGCCTTGGCATTCTGCATCGGCCTCGGTGTGCTGTGTCTGCCTCCTCCTTTAATTGTTAATGTATAAACTTCTATTCTTATATGGTAAAACCTATCTATTTTATCTTTAATATCCTCCTTTATCAGTAAAGAAGTCCCCTACCTCTTTCAACTATAGCTAGGAAAGGTTTCTGATCATGTTCTGCTTTGATTAAAAAGTGTACAAACTTTTATAGTCATACTGCAGTCCGTTATTATGGTATATGGCTTAAAGTGTTGGTCTCAGCATAATTTCTGCTTATCTGTCTTTCAGTTTTCTCAGAGGTATGATGAATATAATTTTCTTGAAATCATTATTTACATCAATTATTATACTGTACTGTAGTGTGGTAGCACATATAGGACTTCTTAAGGTCCCTGAAACTATTTTTTCCTAATCTAAATGACCATAAAGTTCTGTGCCTTTTTTGTTGTTTTCTTTATTTTTCATGGTTTTTCAATCTCCATTCTTGCCACTTCTTTCTGCTTTCAGCATGGCAACCTGGAGCAATTTTTCTTCCCTCTTTAATTTGCTACTTCTATTTCACTATGAATTTGGAAAGTAGATGTTAATATTTCCAAATTTGTTAGTAAAATAAGGGTAAATATGCCATGAGTAGTAGTCGGAAGTGTTCTCCTATGAAAGAAGAGTGTTATATAAGTTATTTAATAGGCTTTATTATATTGATTTTGGACTTTTGAGACATTTTTTCTTCCTTGATCCTAGTTGATTTCTAGATATGATGAAGGAAGATGTAAACTTTTTTTGGTAGGGTTTAAGTCAGGGCAATTGGGGTTAAGTGACTTGCCCAAGGTCACATGGCTAGTAAGTGTTAAGTGTCTGAGGACAGATTTGAACTCAGGTCCTCTTGACTCCAGTGCTGGTGCTGTATTCACCATGCCACCTAGCCACCCAGAGATAGAAAGTTTTTCAAGTTTATTACAAAGTGCATGATTTCCTTGGTATTAGTACACCTTCCATTGATGAAGATCATGGTACTTTTATGATTTAAATCACCTTCATGAGTAACTATGGCCCCAAAAAAATCACCTTTCTGCTGATAAGTCTGAGTTTAGCTAGACTGATCCTTGGAAGACAGACTCACAGCACATTACTTGTTTTGTATTTGAGCACCTTTTTTCTTTTTAAGATCTGCAAGAGCTTTCACTCTGCCCCCATAGAGAACCAAGGGCTATCTCTTTATCATTATGAGGCTCTGTGATAGGATTTTGATGATACTACAGATAAATATTTTAAAAAATGAAAATGAAATTCTAATACTAAACTATGTTGAACTAGGTGCAATAGTGTGATACTTGACATTTAATAATGACTGTGAGAGAAAAAAAAATCTTATTAAGGGGGACCATTGAGATTTGTAAAAAGGGAGGCGTTCCTTTAACATAAGAATTTGAGTTAGAAATGAAATTTCTGTTATAGTATCTGCACTGATCTCATGAGAACTCAGTTAAAAAGGACAAAGTAGAAAAGAAATGATGATGAAACTCAGTTGGGACCATTGCTTTGAATTTCTTTTCATCTTTTAAATTTAGGACAGAACTCTCATTAAACTATGAGTGCCAATTTATAACAATAATATAGTGATAACAAGAGAGGTAGCTACTATATACGTAATTAGGTTTATCACCTTGGAAAATGATACCTGAAGAGTCAAGTAAGAGAAATATATTGAGAACCTTCTATTGAAAACTTGTTCTCTTAGGTACTGGGGAATACAAAGAGGTATATGACTTTTTTGTTTCCTGCCAAAGCAACAAAGAATGTATAAGGTGAGATTATAATATACTACAAGACACAATTGATATCATACATATTACTTCAAATAATATATGCTATAACAAATTTGCTTACTCCAGCAATTTGGTGAGACTAGGGTTGTTGGGTACAACCTTATCTTCCCAATAGTGCTAAATATGATTTTAATGGTCATTTAAGGATTTAAGCAGTTAGTATGTGCAAGGCTATGTACTAAGTGCTGGGGATACAAAGAAAGGCAAAAGAGAGTCCCTGCCCTCAAACTTTAATTTTTTAAAAATTGGAAAACTGCCTGTTCATATCCTTTGACTATCAATTGTCAAATGGCTTGTATTCTTATACATTTGACTCAGTTCTCTATATATTTGAGGGACAATTGCTGTGAAGATTGTTCCCAGTTTTCTGCTTTCCTTCTAATCTTGGTTGCATTGGTTTTGTTTGTACAAAAGCCCTTTAATTTAACATAATCAAAATGCTCTATTTTATGTTTCATAATGCTCTCAGTCTCTTGTTTGGTCATGAAGTCTTCCTTTTTCCATAGATCTGACAGGTAGACTATTTTTTGCTCTACTTATTTACATATGGTATCACCCTTTATGTCTAAATCATGTACCCATTTTGACATTATTCTGGTTTATTGAGTGAGATGTTGGTCTATACTTAGTTGTACCATATTGTTTTCCAAGCAGATTTTGTCAAAAAGTGAATTCTTATCCCAAAGCTTTTGGTTTTATCAAACACTAGGTTACTATGGCCATTGACCTACTGTGTGTTGTATACCAAATTTACTGCATTCATCCACCACTCTGTTTCTTGGACAGTACCAGATTTAATGATTACTACTTTATAATATAGTTTTAGATCTGATAATTCTAGGCCATCTTCTTTTGTATTTTTTCATGAATTCCCTTGATGTTCTTGACATTTTGTTATTATTTTCTAGCTCTATAAAATGTTTTATGGTAGTGTGATTGGTATGGCACTAAATAAGTTAAATTTGTTTAGGTAAAATTTTCATTTTTATTATACTGGCTCAGCCTACCCATGCACAGTTGATATTTTTCCAATTGTTTACTTCTCAATTTGTGTAAAAATTATTTTGTACTTGTATTTATATAGCTCCAGGGTTTGTCTTGGCAGGTAGACTCCCAAGTATTTTATATTGTTTACAGTTATTTTCTTTATAATTTCTATTTCTATTTCTTACTATTGGGCTTTGTTGGTAATATAAAGAAATGCTAATGATTTCTGTGTTTATCTTAAGTTCTGCAACTTTGCTAAAGTTGTTAATTATTTCAAATAGTTTTTAGTTGATTTTCTAAGTCTTCTAAGTATATCATAATATCATCTTCAAAGGGTGATAGTTTCTCCCCTCATTGCCTATTCTAATTCCTTTATATTTTTTCCTCTTTTTGTGATACCTAGCATTTCTAATATTATATTGAATAGTAGTCATGATAATGGGCATCCTTACTTCATCTCTGATATTACTGGGAAGGTTTCTAAGTTATTCAAACAGTACTTTGTTTTATTTTGTTTTTTTGGATGGAATAAGGCATGACTTGCCCAACATCACACAGCTATTAAGTGTCTGAGGTAGGATTTGAACTCAAGTCCTCCTGATTCCAGGGTCAGTGCTCTATTTACTGTGCCACCTAGCTGCCCCTAAACAGTAATTTGTGAAAGTTATTTCCATGCAAAGTTTATCTCTTCTGTTGCCTAGGTTGTAAGCTTTACAAGGGGTAAGAGTCCATGCTTTTAGAGAGATAGTACGTGATGTGCTAACCTTGAGTTTAGGAGAGAGCAGAGTTTGATTATTGTCTCTGACATTTGCTGTCTAAGCAAAATGCCTGACACAAAATAGGTGCTTAATAAATATGTATTGACTGTCTGAGTGTGTGACTATGGAAAAACTTGGAATTTTCTGAACCCCAGTTTCCTTTTCTTTAGTATCTACCTCACAGTGTTTTCTTTAGTCTTAAATGGTATCATGTACATAAATCTTTAAGTACTTTGTAAACCTTATAGTCGTATGCCAAGATAAGCCATTATTAAATCTTATTTATCTTTGCATTATTCTGGGCCATCTCCAGTTGTCCTGATCTATATGTGTCCATTGGATCCAGATAGCTCCTGTGGAGAAAAGGAGGCTGGTCATTTTGCACAGCCCTCCCTCACTTAAATCCAAGTTACTTGTATCTTCCTGATGTCATAATCCTCTTGGAGAATGAAGGATAAAACAAGACAGAATTGATGCTCAATAAATTTCAAATTTTGAATGTGTACAAACTGTCCTATTTTCCCTTTTAGTCTCATTTTTCATGTTCTGCTATGCGTTGAGTAGCCAGAAGAGCATTTATTCTTAATCAGACATATATTGACATCTAGATGACATACAGATAGCCTTTAGAAATCACCTGATTATAATATATCCTACAGCACATTTGAGGTTGGAAGAAGCACATTTTATTTTTCAAAGTCAACTCCTTTAGCCATCAAGGACTATGACTCAAGGACACATTTCAGGAATATTTGATTTTCCTCAGGAAAGTACATTATAGAACAAAACAATGCCAAACTACAGAAAAACAAATAGCATTTGGCCCTGGTTCCGTGTAATCCCAAATATAACATCTTCAGGGCTTATAAGGGATTGCCAGACACCATTTAGTTTGTGTTTAGGAGAGATTTTATAACTTGCCAGCTTTGGAAGACTGTTAATGCCTTTATCACAAGGGACTTTGGGAGAATTTCATATAGTTGGGTGGTGTGGTAGTGGTGTGGAAGTTAGGGGAGTACATACAAGTCTTGGGGAAGAGTAGTGGGAAATTAGATTGATAGATGTAGTGCCAATGCAATATTCACAACGCCAACAGTCACTATAAATATATCTGCATAGTGTTCAATAACAAAATATAACAGACTATCCATATAGAAGACAGAAGCAAAACATTCAGAAATCAGAAAACAAAATGTCAAAACCAGTAAGCTGATTCCACCATAGTAGCAAAGAAGTTATGCCATAACATCTTAGAGCCACAGCCTTCTTTAGCCTTCCCACAAACCAACACAAGACCAATATTTATTCATGAGCTTAAATGTCTATCAGGAATGTGCTCTTTCCCAACTGTCTAGCTGTTCTGAATCCCAGCTTCCTGTGGGCTCTGCTCCGCCCTTCAGCAGACTCCTCCCAGTACAGGCTCCATGTGATTACATTCAGCCTATTACGGGGCAGAGTATATTTTCAAAGGAGGGAAGATCTTCAAATTAGGCTTATTAAGGAACAGGGAAGATCTTCAAATTCCCATTACTATTACAATATATCAGAGAAAGTCTACTTACTTGGGCTCAAGATGGCCAGGAATTAAGGATGTTTTTCTCAGTGCATGTGGCAATGTCAGCATTTCTTAGATTCCCATCTATGTTCCCCTTTTCAGTCTTCTCATACTTTCCTTCTTTGTTCCCTGTTACTATACAGGGCAACACTATCCTCCCAGTCCCTCAAGCTCATAACCTAGAAGTCATCCTGGACTCCTATCTGTCTTACACCCTCCATATCCAATCAGTCAACAAGGTATGTCAATTTAACCTTTGTAACATCTCTGGAATTCACTTCTCTCCTGACACTGCCATCATTCTAGTATAGGCCCTTATCACCTCATGCTTGAATTATTGCAACAGACTGCTGGTATTGAGTCTTCCTGATTGGAGTCTTTTCCCTACTCTAGTCCTTCATTCAGCCATTGAAGTATTTTTCCTAAAGTCTAGGTCCAATCATGTCATCCATGCCCCACTTTCAATAAACACCAGTGACTTCCTATTGCCTCCAGTAGCAAATACAAAATGCCCTGTTTGACATTCAAGGCCTTTCATAACCTAACCCCTTTAACATTTCCAATCTTCTTATATCTTACTTCTGAAAACAGATTCTTTAATTCAGTGACACTGGCCTCAGGACTGTTCCACAAATAAAATACTTCATATTTGACTATAGACATTTTTTCTACCTCTTTCCCATGCCTGGAAATCTCTTCCTCCTCCACTCCATCTGCTCACCTCCCTGGTTTCCTTTAAATCTCAACTAAAGTCCCACTTTCTACCAGAAGTCTTTCCTAACTCTTAATTCCAGTGACTTCCCTATGTTCATTATTTCCTATTTATCCTGTATGGAATTTGTTTCGTATATATTTGCTTGTATGTTGTCTCCCCAGTTAGACTGTAAATTTCTTGTGTTTGCTGTTCCTTTCACATGACACTCTTATCTCCTGATTCTGTGTCTTTTCACAGGCTATCTTGCTTGCCTGCAATGCTCTCCCTCCTTATATTTGCCTCCTGGATTCCCTGACTTCAAAATTCAACTCAAAATCTCCGTTTTTGTAAGAGGCCTTTCCTAATCCTCCTGCATCCTCTTCCCTCATGCTCAGAATCTGGCCTCTCAGATTACTTTCCATTTACCCTACTTATATCTTCAATGAAGATAGTTATTTGTAGGTAGCTTTTTCCTTTAGAATGTGGGCTTCTCAAGGGCAGGGATTCTTTGCTCTTCTTGCATCCCTAGTGCTTAGAGCAGTTCTTGGCACATATAGCAAGCAGTTATTGAATACATATTGACTGAATGGCTCACTCCTAGACTCAATTTGATTTGGAGGGGGAACAAAATTAAAAAAAAATCACAAGAACTCAGATTTTGGAAGGGACCTCAGCCCCTTATACACCATGTAATCCATTCTATATATAAAGAAGAAATCTGTTAAAAGGAAGATTTTAAGTACAACATACTTAACAGTGGTCATCTAGCCCTTTCCAAAACATCTCCAGTGAGGTGAAACCCATTACTTCCAAAGACAGTCTATTCCATTTTTGGATAACTCTAATTATTAGGAAGATTTTCCCTACATCAAAGCCTAAATGTTCCTTTTGTCTTTTTTCTTCAATACCCACATATTCATCCTACTTCTGACCACTGAGGATAATCAAAACAAGTGTAATCACTTTTTCCAATGATAGCACTTCAAATCCTTGAAGTCAGCTATTTATGTAGCCCTGAGCCTTCTCTTTCTGGGGCTTAAAACAGCTGCTGTTCCTTCAACTGATCTGGATATGGCAACATCTCAAAATACTTCACAATTCTGATTGCTTTCCTCTGAGTACTTTCCTGTTTATCAATAAACCTCTCTGTTGTTAGGAGACTAGGGTAGTTATTCTGAAGTTGAGATGGAGTGGTATAAATGACTAACCTGACACAAAAGGTGGAATTGCAAAGTAGTTGTATTTAGCTCACCAGGATTTAGTTGTCACACATTATTGTGGAACCTGGAAAGTATAACAGTGCCAGGGCAGGAAACTAAGTTGATTTCATTTGAACTGTCTTAGGAAGATTCTGAAGATCTGGCAATATAAGGAGGTATGGGGACATTGAATTGAACTGCCAAGCATTCAAACTCTACCAAAGAGAGCACAACTCTGATAGACTGACCACGTTCTTCAAATGATAAATGTATGTTTGCCTGAAAGACTTTTTTTTCCTAACAGAGAACTCATGCAAGGCAGGCATTCATCTGTTGGTCAGAAGAAATCATACAAGGACACTGTCTCTCTGAAGAACTTTAGAATCATTTGTGACACATGGGAGACACTGGCATAGTACCATCCAGTGTAAGGTGCCTGTATCAAAGAAGGTGCTGTACTATATGAGCAAAGCAAAATTGGTGCTGCTCAAAAAAAAAACTTGAGATGCACAAATTTAGAGGCATCTCTACTCCAAACGTTCACACTATGTATGCCTGAGCTGTGTAGAGCCTGCCAAGTTCATAGTTTTCTGATCAGCCATAGTTGGACACACTGTACCTTGACTCAAACACAGCAACATCATTTTGGTTCTTTTTGAGAATAACAACCAACCATGTCTAATGGTAATGGGAATTTGAAGATGTTTCCTGCCCCTTACTAAGCCTAAGGGAATTTGAAGGTATTCCCTGTCCTCTAAGAGACTGAATGTAATCACATGGAGCCTGTGGTAGGAGCAGTTTCCTGAAGAGTGGAGCAGAGCCCACAGTAAGCTGAGAGTTAGAACAGATAGATGGTGAGAGAGTGGATACATTTGGAGAGACAACTAGGCTTGTGAGTGTTTCTGACAAGGCTAAAGGATGGTGTGGCTTCATTCTGTGCTATCATGGATTAACTTCTTTGCTACTATGATGGATTGGACTTTCTAGTGTTAGGATTTGGTTTTTCTGGTGTCTGAATAGATGTTTTGCTTCTGTCTTCCATGTAGTGAGTCTGTTATATTTTACAATTGAGAACTAGTTGCCCGCAGCACTGTGAATATTACATTGGTGCTACACCATGGTCACACAGAGATCATGGAAACATGCTGATAATTCAGGTGAGAGACAGTTTTCCCAATGTTTCCCTTTCTCCTTCTTCAGGGGTTCTTAATATGGGGTTCATAAATTTTTAAAAACCCTAGTATTTTGATAATTATTTAAAAATAATTGGTTTCTTTGTAATTCAACACATTTTGTTTTGCATTTAAAAACTCTCTTCAGAGAAGAGGTCCTCAGGTTTTTCCCAAGGTGCAACCTCAGTCACAATTAGGTTAAAATAATTGATACATCTCAGAAGGATCAGTCTATATTTGTTTTAAAATATTTCTTCCTCAAATTTTAAAAATCCCTTCTCTAATGTGTTTTATAGCTCTTAATGTCAGCATTTTTTTTGCTTCTCACTTAAATCCATCCCACTGTGGTTTGTCACCATGTCCTCTTTCTCCCTCCCATGGAGGCCAGCAAGAATATCTAATCTAATTTGCTAGTACCTTTCTTTTAACATGTTGGATTACAGTGGTAATCTTTGATTTTAAATTTCATCCATTTTTATTTGAAAGCTGTAACTTTGTCTACAATTCGTGTAATGCAGATGCAATTAAGGACTAATCAAAATTGACAGTTGAAAAGTTCCATATAGCATAGGCATAGTGTAGAAAGGCCTTTTGATTTCCTTAGTCATCAATAAACATCAGCTACACTGCTATAGTTTTCAATTCATTTAGACCATAGCTACCATATACCAGGCTTATTCCTGATTTCTCATAGCTCCCTAACTTCTTGTTAATGTCATCCCTTTTCAGTCTTCAAAGAAAAAACAACCTCTAGAGTTCTCTTGTTTTAAAACTCCAAACAGAGAATAACAAATACTCCATTAAAGTTTAAGTATGCTTTGTGAGAACTAATGAATGGAGGAAAAAACCCGGTAGAGTAAGCAATTAAAAGTTACTGCAAGACAGTTTTCTTGGGGTTTAAAAATGATAATTTTATGTAAAGATATGAAACTATCATGCTTCTTGGTTTTGAGTGAAGCTGGCATCCATATATTATAGTTAAATGATAGAAAAAATATACATATATATATATTGCCAATCATTTCTGGATATTACAGTTAGTATGGTGGTAAAAAGAAAAATTAGCCAGCTAGCTCATCTACTTATGCCTTCTGAATAGTTTTCAGTCTTGGGTCCAGTTTCTGGTGCTCAGCTTTGCAGGTTCAGAAACTTCAGACTCCAGGTCATCAGATTCTTGGTAATAAATTAATGCTAATTAAAACCACAAGAGACTTTTACAAAACAGAATGGCCAATATATTAATTTACAATGCAGGTACTTATTTTTGCCATTGTCCAGATTTTAATAATTTTTGCCCCTAAGAAATGTAATGAGACTAAATGAATGAATTAACAAAATTTTGTATATCATATATTATGTGCCAAGAATTATTTTAAGTGGTGGGATATAAATAAAAAAAGACAAAGAAAGTATTTGCTGTCAAAAAACTAATATTTTAATAGGAGAAAACAGTACACTTAAATGACTGACTACAGAGGATTCAGGATCTGGAATATTATCAGGAAAGTGAGTGGACCATGGCAAATTAGATTGACAAAATCTTTTCAGGAAAGTGGCAGAGTTGATTCATTTATGCTTTTAGAAGTGGGAAGAGGTAGTGGTATATGGCATATGGTCATGCTATTGTATATGATGATATAAAAAGGATAGCCAGGGAGTAGGCCCAGTCTTGTGGGCCAGGTGAGGAAATCATCAGTTAGGACAGTGGTGTCCTTAGGATACATTTTTCTGAAGGTTAAATAGTTTAAACCTTTTCTGAGGCAAGGCTTTTGGCAGGGCTGTCTACAGGATGCCTAGAGAACAGGGAATCAAGGTTACAGCAATGTCCCAATGATGGATCATTGTAAGTATCTTATATATGTCCTTAGGCCTCCTTACAGATGCCTGCATGATTTTGGGAGCTGTCAGTATTGCCCATCCAGTTTCTCAAAACCATGGTGCAAGTCCCCATTAATAAGCCTCACAAAATCACAGGGACATCTTTCTCTCCCTCCCTCCCTCTCTCCCTCTCTCTCTTTCTCTCTCTTTCTCTCTCTCTCTCTCTCTCTCTCTCTCTCTCTCTCTCTCTCTCACACACACACACACACACACACACACACACACACACACACACACAGATACACACACAGAATTTAAATAAAATAGAAAAGCAAGGAAAATAAAGGGAACTGACTCAAATAGCAAATGTTTTCTATCCAAACACAAAATGGATGCTGTTTCTCACAATTCCAAGGGAGTAATAGTAGTTTTCACCATAGCATAAGGACACGGTCATTTCAGACTTACAAACATGATGACAGTTGAGTCCCAAGTATCTCTCTTTCCAGTTTCAGGGAAGCAGTTATGGCCTTCTGTCTTCTCCATAGTTCTCTAACCCACTGCCAGCTTCTCCCATCTGTTCTATCTGATCCATATGCTTGTTATCCTCTCTTCATATGGCTGCTATCTTCTTCAAGTCCATGCTGCCTGCCTGCTGTTCCTTTTCATGTAGCTAACCATCTTCTCCATTCAGCTGTTCCATTCTTTTATTTTCCAGTGTGTACTCATTTGACATGATTTTTGATTCAGGCCCAATGCAAGGCTCAGAATTACAAGAAGTTTAGTTGTTGTTAAACAACTGTATAACTATTTATAGTATTTGGTTTGTAGTATAGTTTATCTAGGAAAGTTATTTTTCATTTAGTTACTGAGTTGCTAAAGAACAGCTTAATTAAAGACTGATATCAGGAATTTGCCAAGATATAAAAAATAAAATTGACCCATATTCAGTTTAAAGAATTGCACCAAAAAAATCAATGGCATTATACCAGTTGTAGGCAAAGGACCAAAAAGGTGTGATTGAAACATCTAAGAGGAGGTAGGCTGTGAAGGACAGGTGATTGCAGCCCTAATAAACATTTTCTAGATCTTTGTAGTTTAATAGAAGCCTGTGAAATGAAGAAGAACTAGATTCCCTGGTAATCACTATAGAAGTTAGCAAAAACTTGGAAAGTCTGTGGAGCAATAGAACTGTTCTCAGGGGTGTGCTAGAGCTAGCTCATTCTAACTCAAGAGAGCTGGTTTTAAAATTTTCAGTGTGTGTATTAACACCGCAGAAATCAGAAAATTCTGGGCTTGAAATATTATTTTGTTGATTGTCTAGACTTAAAAAGTAATGAAGAAAATTCTAATGATGCAGATTAAATTTAAAAGTATAGGGTGTATGTTTTTTTTTTTTTCTTCAGAGAGGAGTAATTAAACATTTGCCAGCATGCCCCTGGTTGTTTTCTTCTGTGTAAGAGTGTTATCACATTTAACTAAGTTTCTCTTTGTGTATGTCTCTACATCTATCTGTAAGGACATAATAATAATAATAATAATAATAATAATAATAAAAATAATAATAATAACTAACATTTATATAACACTTGTTAGTTGCCAGGCAATGTGCCAAGTACTTTACAAACATTATCTCATTTGTTCTTCACAAGAATCCTGGCAGGTGGGTGCTGTAATTATCCCCATTTTATAGATGAAGAAATTGAGACATGTGGGGTAAGTGACTTACCTGAGATCATACAACAAATAAGTAATTGGGGTAGGATCTTACCTCAGGTCTTTCTCACCCCAGACCCTGCACTCTATCCACTATACTACCTAGCTGTTGGTCTAATATGTAGTAGAATACTAGGAACAATGATGCTTTGGAATTAATACTCATAAGCTAAAAAAAAATCATTGAGAAAGAATCTTATGCCTTTCTTCTGATCCTATATGTTTTTAGCAGCATTGCAATAATTTTGGGACTATCGCTGATTTGATATTACCTTTGACAATGATATTCATGACTGTTATCCAGGACATGCCCTTGCTGGCATCCAGGTCCCCAGAAAATTGATTTTGTAGTGAGAAAGTTACTTGGTGAGTGAAAAATCAGAGAAAATGGAACTGAATAGTTTTCTGGCATAATTCATTCAGTATGTGGTAGAAATGGTGGAGAATTAGCATTGCTTCACCACAGAGGGCATGTTTTTAATACCTGGCATGTTCCTTTCTGCTAGATACAGTCTTTCTTCCCCTGGAGAGAAGTGCTGGAGACACACTGACACTTTCTTATCTATCTGACTTTTCCTTATCAATATTCCTTTTTAGTTCCCCAAACCTTCTGTCATTATACCATATCCTTGTGAAAGGAATAATAAAATTATAGCTGACATTATAGTCTTTATATTTTAAGTTGATATCTTTTTGTTTTTATTTACTGTTTTTATAAATTAACTAATTAATTTACTTTTGGTTTACACTATTTAGATACACAGTTCCTTGATTTCCAAATATTCTCCCACTTCCTCTCCTTCCCCCTCTCCCTGCCCCCTATGGTGTCATGCAACCTCACATAGGTACTACAAATACCTTCACATTAAACATTAGTCAGGTTGTAAAGAAGAATTATGACTAATGGAAAGAACAACAAGAAATAAGGAACAAAATCAGATGAAAAAGAGAGAGAACATGTAGTTTGCTCCAATCTGTATTCAGATTCTGTAGTTCTTCCTCTGGATGTGAATAGCCCTCTCCATAATTAGTCTTTTGGAGTTGTCTTATAGCATCTCATTGCTGAGATGAGCCCAATCTATCAAAGTTAGTCATCACAGATAAGATGTGTCTGTCATTATGTACAAAGTTCTCCTGGTTCTGCTCTCCTCACTTAGCATCAGTTTATATAAGTCTCTCTGGGTTATTATGAAGTCTGTCTACTCTTCATTTCTTATAGCCCAATATTATTCCATTACTTTCACATATCACAACTTGTTTAACCATTCCCCAGTTGAATATTTTTGTACATATGGGTCCTTTACCCACTTGTATGATCTTTTTGTGATCAGGGGCATGCTGGCATACAGCTCCAGAAGTGGTATTGCTAGGTCAAAGGGTAATCACACCAAATTGCTCTCCAGAATGGCTGGATGAGTTTACAGCTCCACCAACAATGCATTAGTGTTCCAATTTTCCCACATCTTCTCTAGCATTTATCATTTCCTGTTTTGTCATGTTAACCAATCTGACAGGTGAGGTGTGGCACTTAAGAGTTGTTTTGATTTGTATTTCTCTAATCAATAGTGTTTTAGAGCATTTTTTCATATGCTTATAGGTATCTTTAATTTCTTCCACTGAAAACTGTCTGTTCATGTCCTTTGACCATTTACCAATTGGGGAACGACTTGTATTCTTATAAATTTGACTCAGTTCTCTATATATTTTAGAAATGAGGTCTTTATCAGAGAGACTAGTTGTAAAGATTCTTTCCCAATTTTCCCCATCCCTCCTAATCTTGGTTACATTGGCTTTGTTTATTCAAAAACTTTTCAATTTAATGTAATCAAAATTATTCATTTTGCATTTCATAATGCTCTCTATTTCTTGTTTTATCATAAATTCTTCCTTTCTCCATAAATCTGACAGGTAAACTATTCCTTTCTCTTCCAGATTGCTTACAGTATCTGACTTTATAGCTAGACTGTGAACGCATTTAGACTTTAGTTTGGTATATGGTATAAGATATTGGTCTATGCCCAGTTTCTGCCATACTATTTTCCACTTTTCCCAGTAGTTTTTTTCAAATAGTGAGTTCTTATCCCAGAAGCTGGAGTCTTTGGGTTTATCAAACAATAGATTATTATGTCATTGACTATTGTGTCTCGTGTACAAAATCTATTCCACTGATCTACTACTCTATTTCTCAGTTAGTACCAAGTAGTTTTGATGACTGCTGCTTTATAAATCAGTTTAAAATCTGGTATGGCCAATACACCTTCCCTAGCATTTCTTTTCATTAATTCCTTTGGTATTCTGGACCTTTTCTTCTTCCAGATGAATTTTGTTACTAGTTTTTCTAGCTCTATAAAATAATTTTTTGGTAGATTGATCAGCATGACACTACATAGATAAATTAATTTGCGGAAAATTGTCATTTTAAAAAATATTAGCTCACTTAGCCATGAGGAACTGATGTTTTTCCAATTATTTTGATCTAACTTTATTTGTGTGAAAAGTGTTTTGTAATTATGTTCATATAGTTCCTGGGTTTGCTTTGATGGGTAGATTCCTAAATATTTTATAATGTCTACAGTAAGTTTATGTCTTTTTAGTAAAGCTTCTTTTGTCCTTTGCTCAGACTTTTAGTCTAAATAGACAGAGCAATGAATTATCTGTTAAGTGAGTCATTTACACAAAAATACTTCTTCAGATACTTTTTCTGGCTTATTTGAATTAATTTCTGATAATTTCCATTTGAGAATATTATATTTTCTCCCTTCAAATTTTTTGTTTTTTGCAAGTTACAATATAAGGGGGCTATATAATCGAGAAGCAGTGTTTTGTAATGGATAGAGGGAGTTGAGAAGCCATAATTTAAAATGATTCCTTGGATACTTAATTTTTTTAAAATATGACATATATTAATATATAATATAGATTATATATTTATATATGTAATTTATATGAGAAATTTATTACTATGTTTGAGGTACTATGCTAAGTGCTTTACAAATATTATCTCAGTTGATACTTACAGTAATCCTGGGAGGAAGTTGTTATTATTATTCCCATTTTAGAGATGAATAAACCAAGGTAAGGGGTGGAGCCAACATGGGGGTGTAAAAGCAGGAAAACACCCTGTGCTACCTCCATAAATACCTCAAATATCTATAAAAATGACTCTAAACAAACTTTACAGCTACAGAACCCACAATGTGACAGAGAGAAACAAATCTCCCACTGAAAATAGCCCAGCAGGTGGACAGGAAGGGTTCATCACAGTCAGCTGGGAGCAGAGCCCCACCCTGCATGAGCCTCTGGTTTTAGCCTCAGGGCAGCCCGACCAGCCTTGCTTGGATCACCAGGAGCTTTGGTGGTTTCTGGAATTATCAACCCAGAAAAGGAAAAGACAAAGTGAGAGGTCAGTGTAGACTTTGGGAACAGGGAGTCTGGGAGTGTGGTCTGGCCTTTGCCCCCAGAGGGAGAAGTGGTGGAGGTATGGTGGCTGCAGCTGCGAGGCTGCCTCATAGCTCTTGGCCTGCAGATTGTAGGGGGAACAAGCAACCATTCTGAGGGGTAACCACTCTTGCTTTAACCTGCTTGGATCTGTGTTGCTAGCTAGTGTGGAGGTCCTGGGGTGTGTGACCAGTGAACCAGAACATGTGGAGGCTTCAGAAGGGGCAGCCAACTAATAACTCCAGCAACTGTGAAAACCCCAGCGATTTGGGACAAAGCTCTCCTTTCTGGAAGCAGAATTATACTGTGGCAAAAAGCTCACAAGTCAAGTAATTGAGTGGCAAAATAAGCTAGCAAAAGAAGCAAAGCAAGTACAGCAATCCAACTTTGGATTTCTTTTTTGGGGGACAAAAAGGATCAAAGCATGGAATGGCAGGAAGACGAAGAAGTCAGAATTCCTGCACCAAAAGCTTCAAAGAAAAATATGGACTGGTTACAGGCCATAGAGCAGCTTAAGAAGTATTTTGAAAACTAAAAAAGAGAAGTGGAGGAAAAATTGGGAAGAGAAACGAGAATGATGCAAGAAAATCATGAAAAGTGAGTCAACAACCTGACTGAAGAAAATAACACCGTAAAAAACAGACTAACTCAAATGGCAAAAGAGCCTCAAAAAGACAATGAGGAGTAGTGTAAGGTCCCACAGCACCTAGTTAGCACTTATAGATACCTTTCTGGTTGCCTCCAAGACTGGTATGTCTCTGGTCACCTGCTGTGACCCTTCAGATGTCTCTGAAATGGACAAAGGAGTCAGACCTCAGAGGTGGAAGTTCACTGCTGTCTTTATTCTTCACATCCTCTCCATTAGCCTCACGTACCCCTTCCCCTCGCGTTCCTCTTCTGCCTCTCTTCCACTCCCCTGACCTCCCCCTTCCTGCTCCTTATCACCTCTCCTGACTCTGTCCCTTCACATGCCTCAGCAACTGGCTCCTCACCAGAGGGGAGTGCTCTCCTGTTAGCAGCGCCTGCTTAGTACCATGAAATCCTTGAACCTGTGTAACAGGAAGTGATTCACAAGGCAGAACATACGCCTCAGGTGCCTCTTGGACCCAGCCTGAGTTGCACTGTCATTTGTCTGAGTTCTCCATTGAGTTCTGGTAAAGTCTTTTTTTTTTTTTTTTTTGCTTTTTGGAGGCAATTAGGGTTAAGTAACTTGCCCAAGGTTACACAGCTAGATTTTTGTTTGTGTGTTAAGTGTCTGAGGCTGGATCTGAACTCAGGTCCTTCGGACTCCAGGGCCAGCACTCTACTCACTGCACCACCTAGCTGCCCTCGGGTAAAGTCTTAAAGGGCCCTTACAGAAAAGAATGCCTTAGAATGCCAAATTTGCCAATGGAAAAAGAATCTCAAAAGCTCACTGAGGAGAATCATTCCTTCAGAATTAGATTGGAGTAAATGAAAGCTAGTGACTTTATGAGAAATTAAGATACTATTATACAGATCCCAAAGAAGGAAAAAATAGAAGGCAATGTGAAATATCTTCTTGGAAAATCAACTGACCTGGAAAATAGATTCAGGAGAGATAATTTAAAAATTATTGGACTACCTGAAAACCATGATCAAAAAAAGAACTTAGAACTCATCCTTCAAGAAATTCTCATGGGAAATTTCCCTGGTATTTTAAAACCAGAGGGTAAAATAGAGGTTGAAAGAATCCGCTGATCACCTCTTTGTTTTTTATTTTATTTTATCTTATCTTATTTTTCAATATATATTTTTTTCAAATGCTTTATTAACTTCTGGTTTACATCATTTATTTCTGCCAGATTTTGAGTTAAAAATTTTCTCCCCATTCTACCCCTAACCACTGCCCCAAAATAGCAGTCCCACAGGATATTCCTTCCTCCAATGTGCTCTCTCCCATATCTTTCCCCATGACCCCTTCGATTTTTCCAGTAGAGCATGGTGGATCTCTACGCCCTAGTGCCTGTATATCTTATTTCCCAATTATATATAAAATAGTATTAATAATAGTGTATATATATATTATATATATAAACACATATATATGCATACATGCATACATACATATATCTATATATATATATTTTAAACATTTGGTTTTAAAACTTTGAATTCCAGATTCATTCCCTTCCTCCCTTGTCACCCACCCTTACTGGGAAGCTAAGTAATTCCATATAGGTTGTACATGTGTAGCAAATGCAAAACATTACCATAGTAGATATATTGTAAAAAATTTATTATATTTCCCTCCCACCTATCCCACCTCCCACTTGTTCTGTTCTCTACTTTCATCCTGTCCGTTTTCAAAAGTGGATGCTTCTAACTTCCATCATCCCCAACATGCCCTCCCTTCCATCATCCCCCTTCTCATCCCCTTCCCCCCTACTCTCTTGTTTGGTGAAATACCCTATATAGTATGTATGTCATTCCCTCCCTGAGCCAAATTCAATGACAGTAAGGTTGACCCATTCCCTTTTGCCTTCCTGTTCTTCCCCTCCATTGTAACTATTTTCCCTTGCCTATTTTATGTGAGATAGTTTTACCCCATTCTCTCTCTCCCCATCCCCTCTCACTATATTCCTCTCTCACTTCTTAATTTCACCTTTTAAGTATCATCCTTTCCTATTAAATTGGTCCTGTGCCCTCTATCTATATATACCTGTAAACATATATACACAAATTCACATATGTATTCATATGCCCATATACCCTCCAATATAGAATATAAATATTCCCTTCAACTATTTTCATACTGAGAAAAGTTTCACCAGTTGCAATTATTGTTTTTCCATGTAGGAATATAAATAATTCAACTTTGATAAGTTCCTTATGATTTCTTTTCCCTGTTTACTTTCTCATGCTTTTCTTGCTTCTTATATCTGAATGTCAAATTTTTGATTCAACTCTGTTTTTTTCTTCAAGAATAATTGAAAGTCCTCTATTCCACTGAATGACCATATTTTCTCCTGAAACATGATACTCAGTTTTGCTGGGTAAGTGGTTCTTGGTTTTAATTCCAGCTCCTTTGCCCTCTGGAATATCATATTCCAGGCCCTTTCATCCCTCAGTTTAGAAGCTGTCAGATCCTGTGTTATCCTGATTATATTTCCATAGTATTGAAATTGTTTCTTCTTGTCTGTTTGTAGTATTTTCTCCTTGATCTGGGGATTCTGGAACCTGGTTATAATATTCCTGAGAGTTTTCTTTTAGGGATCTTTTTCAGGAGGTGAACAGTGGATTCTTTCAACCTCTATTTGCCCTCTGGTTCTAAAACATCAGGGCAGTTTTCCTTGAGAATTTCTTGAAGGATGATTTCTAGGTTCTTTCTTTGATCATGGTTTTCAGGTAGTCCATTATTTTTAGGTTATCTCTCCTGGATCTATTTTCCAGGTTGGTGGTTTTTCCTATGAGATATTTCATATTGCCTTCTATTCTTTCATTTGTTTTGATCTATTTAATAGCATCTTGATTTCTCATAAAGTCACTAGCTTCCATTTGCTCCAATTTAATTCTGAAGGAATGATTCTCCTCAGTGAACTTTTGAGATTTTTTTTCCATCTGGCAAATTTGGCTTTTTAAGGCATTCTTCTCCTCATTGCCTTTTTGAGCCTCTTTTGCCATTTGAGTTAGTCTATTTTTAAGGTATTATTTTCCTCTGTCAGGATGTTTACTCTCATTTAATACTTTTCTTGCATCATTCTCATTTCTCTTCCCAATTTTCCTCCACTTCTCTCATCTGTTTCTTAAGGTCCTCTATGGCCTGTAACCAGCTCGTATTTTCCTTTGAAGCTTTTGGTTCAGGAGTTCTGACTTCACTGTTTTCCTCCTATTTCATGCTGTGATCCTTTTTGTCCCCAAAATAAGAGTCTAATGTTGGATTCTTCTGTTTGTTTTGCTTCCTTTGCCTGGGCATATTGCCACACAATTACTTGACTTTTAGGTTTTTTGCAGCATTAGTGCTATGCTACCAGACAGGAGAGCTTCTGTCCCAAACGCTAGGGTTTTCTCAGCTGCTGGTGGTATTAGTTGGGTGCCCTCTCTGAAGCCTTCACATGCTCTGGCAAGCTGGTCACATACCCCAGGACCTCCATCCTAGACTCCAATCCAGATCCAAGAGGTTAAAGCAAGAGTGATTACCCCTTAAACTGGTAACTTGGTTCCCTTACAGTCTGCAGGCCAGGAGTTGAAGCTGCCACATGGTGGCAGGTGGTCTGTGTCTCTTTAGCAGCTTCACACCCTGGAGGCAAAAACCCATGCACTCACAACTACTGGGTCCTAAAGTCCACAGTGCACTGACCTCACACTTTGTCCTTGGCATATATGTGTTGATAATTCTGGAAACTGCCACAGCTGCTGGTGATCCCAGATGGCTGCTGTTCAGGCCCACCCTGGTACTTAAACCTCTGGCTCATGTGGGCTTAGGCTCAGCTCCCAGAGTGCTGCTGGCTGCTCCCTGCTGGCCTGCCAGGCTGTCCTCAGCAGCAGGTTAGTTTCTCTTTGTCATTTTATGGTTCTGTAGCTCCAAAGTTTGTTTGGAGTGTCCTTTTACATGAACTGGGGAAGGTGGAAGCCGGAGCCCCAGGGAAATCCTGTTTCTATTCAGCTATCTTGACTCCACTCCCCTCCCCGCCTCACTGATCACCTCTTGAAAAAGATCCTCAAAAGAAAACTCCTAGGAATATTATAGCCAGGTTCTGGAGCACCCAGATCAAGGAGAAAATATTACAAGCAGCTAAGAAGAAACAATTTGAATATTTTGGAAATGCAATCAGGATAACAAAGGATCTGCCAGCTTCTACACTGAGGGATCGAAGGGCTTGGAATGTGATATTCTGGAGGTCAAGGGAACTGGGATTGAAACTAAGAATCATCTACCCAGCAAAACTGAGTATCATGTTTCAGGGGAAAATATGGTCATTCAATGAAATAGAGGACTTTAAAGCATTCTTGATGAGAGTTGAATAGAAAATTTGACATTCAGATATAGGAAGCAAGAGAAGCATGAGAAGGTAAATTGTGAAAGAAATTATGAGTAACTTATCAAAGTTGAACTATTTACATTCCTACATGGAAAAGCAATTATTGTAACTTATGAAACTTTTCTCAGTTTGATAATAGTTGAAGGGAATAGAAATATGCATGTATACATATGTGTGTATGTATACATACATATATGTCTATATAGTAGGGCATATCGGTGTATGAATACATATGTGAGTGTGTGTATATATGTGTTCAGGTATACATAGACAGATAGCCCAGGACCAATTGAATAAGAAGGGATGGTACTTAAAAGGTGAAACTGAGAGTTGAGAGTGTAATATAATGAGAAGAGATGGGGAGAGACAGAATGCAGTAAATTATGTTATATAGAAGAGGTAAGGGAGGGGGAAGAACAAGAAGGCAAAAGGGAATGGGTTAACCTTATTGTCATTTAATTTGGCCTAAGGAGGGAATGACATACACACTAAATAGGGTGTCTAACCCTGCAGGAGAGGAGGGGGGAAGGGAATGAGAGAGGAGATGATGATGGGGAGGCAGGTTGGGGATGAGGGAATTTAGAAGCATACACTTTGAAAAGGGGCAGGGTCAAAGTAGAGAATAGAACAAATGGAAGGCAGGATACAATGGAGGGAAATATAGTCTGTCTTTCACAGTATGTCCACTATGGAAATGTTTTACATAGCTACACGTGTGCAATGTATATTGAATTGCTCATCTTCCCAGTAAGGGTGGGTGCCAAGGGAGGAAAGGAATGAATCTGGAATTCAAATATTAAAAAATTATAAATATGTAATGTATTTAATAAAATATATGATATGATATATAATATGTAATATTATATAGATGAATATATGTATTTGTATATATAAATATATATGCATATATATATAAATAATTTTTTTACATGTAGCTGCGATATAAGATATACAGGCACTGGGTATAGAGATCCATCTTTCCCTATTGGAAAGTCAGAGGTGGTATGGGGAAAGATATAGGGAGAGCAGACAGGGGAAGGGGGTATACAGTGGGATCACTATTTTGGGGGGGTGAGTAGGGGAAGACAGGGAGAAATTTTGTAGCTGAAATCTTGTGTAAATGAATGTTGGAAACTAAAAATAAACATTAAATTTAACTAAAAAAGAAACCGAGGTAAACAAGGGTTAAATGATTTTCTCAGGGTCATAAAGCTCGTAAGAATTTGACACTGGACTTCCTGACTCCAGATCCAGTGCTCTGTCCACTGTGCCACTTAACTGTCCCCAGCTTTTTGCTGGTGGGTTCTGAGCCTCAGTTTCCTCATCTGCCACATGTGAATAACAATACCATAGGTACTTTTCTCATGGGGTGGTTGTGAGAAATATGTGAAACAATGCATGCAGTACATCAAAATGTGTATTGTTGTGTAGGATTCTTGTCAAGAAAGCATTTGGACCTTAAATGGCATACAAGTTTCAGTTATTCAGTTGTGAGGCACGAATTCTTAACTAGCGGTGAATCTTTCACTAAGTATTGATTATCTACCAGGCAGAACGAGGCACTGGGAATCAGAGACATAAATCAAAAATCCCTGTCCTAAAGAAAGTTGCATTTTTGTTGAGGAGATAATACATGTTTGTAGAACTTTCTATAGATATGTACAAAATAAATTAGAGGTGCTATTAGTGGGGAAGTGCTAGTGTTTGAGGAAATCATAAAGGGCCTCATGTAGGATGGGATGTCAAGGTAATCTTTGAAGGAAACTAGAAACTCTGAGAGGTAGAGTGAAGAGAGAGCACACTCCAGGCATGGGGAGCAATCTGTGCAAAGACTGATGAGAAATGGAATGTCTTATATGCCTTAATCTTCCTCCACAATTTTATTTTATCATCTGTCAATGAGTTACTAGTAGATGAAAATCAATCTAAAAATTGAATTCTCACATTGAGGTAATGCATTTAATATGCATTGAAACACTAATGCAGGATGTAAATTTTTTAATTTTTATTTTTTTGTTTATTTTCAGTTTGGGAAACCAAAATATTTTTAATGACCAAGTTTCTCACTGAAATAAGGAGATGTCTTTAAAAAAACATAACAAAACAAACTCTTTTTTTTTATGCTTTTCAGAGGGCAATTGGGGTTAAGTAACTTGCCCAAGGTCACACTAGGTTTTTGTTTGTGTGTGTTAAGTGTCTGAGGCTGTATCAGAACTCAGGTCCTTCTTTCTGACTCCAGGGCCAGCACTCTACTCACCACGCCACCTAGACACCCCCCCTTTTTTTTTGCTACAAAACAACCTCTTGATATTCTTTGTATGATATTGTTTGACTGCTAATCATGGGATACTATAGTTTCTTAAGGGATGAATTTGCAGGTCACCTAAATGGAGAGACATATTTTGGGTAGATAAATAGGGTATCATGTCACATATTAACCACAGAGAGCTTCACACCAGGAGTGATATGAAAGAAACCAGAGATTTACATTGAAGATGGACCATTTACTTAAAGAGAATTAGGGATAACAGACAATAGACCTTATATTCCAGTAATATCCATGCAATGTCAAAAGAGCTGGAATGTGATTAAGCCAATAAATATTTAATATATTTATATTTATTAACTTACTATTATATTTATCTACTATAGGTAGCATTTATATAATACTTTAAGGTTTGCAAAGCCCTTTGCAATTATCTCATCTTATATTCATAAAAACTCTAGGAGGTACATGCTATTTACTATTATCCCTATTTTACAGATGATAAAACTGGGGCAAATAGAGGTTAAGTGACTTGCCTAGGGCCAAAGTTCTTCCATACTTGAGGCCCTGTGCCACAGTACCACCTAGCTGATCTATATACCACATGCTGTTCTAAGTTCTAGAGATACAAAGAAAGGCAAAACAGCCTCTGTTCTGAATATACAGGGAGGTTGGAGAAAATCTCTGAGGGAAGGCATTATAGATGAAAACACAAACCATCCCCTAGTAGAAGACTTATTGGAGAACACAATAAAGAGTTTCATAGGATGTGAAGGCATGAATGGGTTGTGATCTTCTTCATTGCTTAGAGGACTCACATCAATGAAATTATTACACCATTGAAGTATAAAAGCAATTCTAATGAATAAACTACATCCATGAAGATACATAATATAGAAAACATAGGGGAAAGTACATTTGGGAATAATGCAATATAGTTACTATGAATTTATAAAAATTGAATGTTGCAATTTAAAAAATCTTTAGTAGTGTCCAAGAGCCTTAGAAATATCTCACTAGGGGCGGCTAGGTGGCGCAGTGAATAGAACGCCGGCCCTGGAATCAGAAGGCCCTGAGTTCAGAGCCGGCCTCTGACACTTAATCCATACAAACAAAAAAAACCTAGCCGTGTAACCTTGGGCAAGTTACTTAACCCCAATTGCCCTAAAGGGGCGGCTAGGTGGCGCAGTGAGTAAGAGCGCCGGCCTCGGAGTTTGGATGACCCGAGATCAGATCCGGCCTCAGAAAATGAGCACCCACGCATAAATAATGACTAGCCGTGTAACCTTGAGCAAGTTACTTAACCCCAATTGCTTTAAAAAAAAAAAAAAAGAAATATCTCACTAGTAATTAAGTTTACAGCATAGCCCATGGTAATGGAATGGGATTTTCAAATATGTTCAATTTTTTCTTTTAATATCTTTATTGATTTAATTTGTTGTTATGTTGACTAATTTCTTCTAATAACCCTTTCCTTTCCCAATGCTCACTACATATAAAAAGAATATTTTTAAATAAAAAAAAAAAGAATGAAGAGAGGAAAAAAAACTTAACAAAATGGATAAGCACCAGATTTGGGATTTCTGCTTTCTTATTGAATTTGCACTTTTTTGTTTCATTGGATCATTTAATCTCTTTATATGTAAAGTTATGCTTTAGGTTTCTATTTTTATCCTGAATTAGGATTTTTCATTTTCTGAATTGGGATTTTTAAAAAATGCATTCCTCTTTAAAGATATCTTTCTTTCTTCCTTCCTTCTTTCCTTCTTTCCTTCCTTCCTTCCTTCCTTTCTTTTCTTTCTTTCTTTCTTTCTTTCTTTCTTTCTTTCTTTCTTTCTTTCTTTCTTTCTTTCTTTCTTTCTTTCTTTCTTTCTTTCTTTCTTTCTTTCTTTCTTTCTTTCTTTCTTTCTTTCTTTCTTGGAGCGGCAATTGGGGTTAAGTGACTTGCCCAAGGTCACATGGCTAGTTTTTGTGTTGAGTGTCTGAGACTGGATTTGAACTCAGGTCCTCCTGACTCCAGGGCCACAGTTCTAATCACTGCACCACCTAGCTTCCAAGATACTATTGTTTCTTAAGTTATTTTTGTTTATTTTAAGGAAACTCTATTTCTGCAGGTTCTTTTCTCCGTTAAATTCCTCCCTCCATTCCTGTTTGATAAATGGTCAAAGGATATAAGCAGGCAATCTCCAAAAGAAATCAAAACTATCAATTGTCAAATAAAAACATGTTCTAAAGCACTAGTGAGGAGGGAAGTGCAAATTAAGATAATTCTGAGGTACCACCTCACACTTATCAGATTGACTAATGCGACAGAACGGAAAATGACACATGCTGGAGAGGATGTGGAAATATAGGGCAACTAAAGCATTGTTGGTAGAGTTTTGCAGTGGCCCAATCATTCTGGAGAATAACTTGGAATTATACCCAAAGGGCATACTCTTTGACCCACCAATACCACTAACTAGGTCTGTATCCCAAAGAAATGAAAGCATCCAGGATGCCTATGTGCAAAAATATCTATAGCAGCTCTTTTTGTAGTGGCAAAGATCTAGAAATCCAGACAATGCACAACAATAGTGGAATGGCCAAATAATGTGGCATATGATAATGATGGAATGTTACCATGCTATAAGAAATGATGAGCAGGAGAGTTTCAGTAAAACCTGGGAAGACATAAGTGAATTGATAAAAAGTGAAGGGAGCAGAACCAACAGAACACCATACACAGAAACAGCAATACTGTAACGATGGTGAACTATGAAAGGCATTGTATTGATGAATACAATGATCCAAGGTAATTTTGATGGACTCATGATGGAGAATGCTATTTACCCCTGGAGACAGAACTGATGCACTGAGAGCAGATAGAATAATACAGTCATAATTTTTGACTCTCCCCTCCCACAAATGTTTTGAGTGATTTCATAGGTATAATGTTATCGTATTGCTTGCCTTCTCAATGGATGGTGGAGGGAGAGAATCTGGAACTCAAAAAAAAAAAAAGAATGCTATAAATAAATAGATAAATAAATAAATAAATATTATTTAATTCTCCCTATCCCATCATCCTTTCTTCTTGTTTTTAGAGTTTATTCATTCCTTTTTCATTCTTCCTTTTATATAGTTTATTCCTCTATTTTTATTCATTAGTTTATTAAAATCCTCCCTTCTTCTCTCTTTTAAGTTATTTGGTTAGTTTTTAAATACTATGCTTTTTTTTCTAAAAAGTATTTCTTTACTTTGTTATCTTCATTACTTCTCCTATTCTAAACTTTTATTCTTTTTGTTTGTTTATTTGTTTTTCTTTTTGTTTTTTGGAGGACAGTTGGGGTTAAATAACTTGCCCAAGGTCACACGGTTAGGTTTTTGTTTGTATGTGTGTTAAGTGTCTGAGGCCAGATCCAAACTCAGGTCCTTCTGACTCCAGGGCCGGCGCTCTACTCACTGAGCCACCTAGCCACCCCCAAACTTTTATTCTTTCATTCATTCTCTTTATACATCTTTATTTCTTCTTTATCCTGTGTTCCTCATAAAATTATTTTTTTCTCTTTTGCTTCTTTGCAGAGATTTGATAAGGCAGATCCAAAATTTTCAGTTCTGTCAATTATTTCTCCTGTATAGGCTATGAATTCTGCTTTGAAGATTCTTATTTTTTTCTTGTACCATTTGTGAACATCCTGCTGTGATTCTATACTCTCGGTAATCCAAAGTTTTTGCTGTCTCATCATGTGTTCCTTCATTTTTCTTTGTCTTGTTATATTTACTCATATTTCTGGGTTTATTTACATGCCATCTTCCATTCTATTATTTGAGCTGTTGATATTTCTGCACACACTCCACTTTTTCAGCAGAATTTTCTTCTGGAACCTTTAGTAACTTTAGTCTTTTTTCTTTTATTCCTCTATCATTTAGTTTCTGATTCTTTTTCTTTTGATGGCAGTTCCCCTGAAGGTTGGAGCTCAAAGGAAGCTCCCCCTCTTCCCATACCACACTGGGGAATTCACTTTTCACTAGCATCAATCTCTATGCCCTGTGACTTCAGTGTGTACAGAACTGGCCCCAACTAGATTCTAGCTTCCTTTCCTTCCTGACTGGTATGGCACTCCACACTGGCACCCTGCTCCACTTCTCTCTGTTCTTTACTTCAATGGCTGAGATGTCCCAGGCTGAGCAAGCTTTTGATTACCTATGGCTCTACCTCCTCTGTGGCCATTAATCATCAGTCTCCCATAATGCTATATTGCCATGGGATGTTTAATTTGGAAGCAAGTCTCAGTGCTACTTGGGAAAAGTCAATTTCATTCCTCCAGGAGGGTGGCAGTGGCAGGACCTGGCACTCCTTTTAGAGTGGCTGAGATGCAGGGGGGTCCCCCTGAGGCTCATAGTTCTGAAAGGAGTCATATATGTTCATTTTAAATGGTTATTTCTCTGTAATATGTTTAAGAAAAAGACTTCATCAGGATGTCTTTGCTCCTTCTTATGCTATTTTCAACTGTTAGAATTAAATCTATGTTCAGGCATATTTTCCCCAGAAGAACATGTCTAAACAAATACATTAACAGAGCTTGTCACAGTAGGAACTGCACATAGTGTTATTAACACATGGTAAATACAGTGCTATTATAATTGTCACTTGACTACCAATAATATTTGAAGTAATATAAAAACCAGAATTACATAGAGTAGTTCCTGTCTCAGTGAGATGACAAATCTCCCCAGTTTTTTCACATTTTGCTAGTGCTTTTTCAAAAATAGAATGCCCTTTCCAAAACAGAAACTTGCTATCTCTTTAAGAAGTGTGAATGAGTGCTGGCCTATAATCTCTTATAGAGAAAGGTGAAACTGTTCAAGGTCTCAAACTTGGGAGTTATGAAGCTGCATTGGGCTAGGCCATTTGGGTATTCAAACTTATTTCAGCATTAACGTGGTAAACTCCTGGGATTGGTGCTAGAGGGTATATATGAAAGGACTTAGTAATGAAACAGAACAAATCTTCAGTGCCTATCAATATTGTTATCAGGCCATGAATAGCCTTAGCACTTGCAGTCTTATCAAAATAGGAGGACCCAGTCTTTTTTTTTTGGAGGGCAATTGGGGTTAAGTAACTTGCCCAAGGTCACATGGCTAGGTTTTTATTTGTGTGTACATTAAGTATCTGAGGCCAGATCCGAACTTAGGTCCTTCTGACTCCAAGGCTGATGCTCTACTCACTGCACCACCTAGCTGCTTCTGCAGGAGTGGTAAATGAGCTAGTTCATAGGATCATAGATTTAGGGTAGGAAGAGATTGTAGAAGTCATCTAGTCCAAAGCTTCTCAAACTGTTGGTCGTGACCTGATATGAGGTCATGTAACTGAATGTGGGTGTTATAGTAAATTTGGCAAGAGTAAAATGTTCCTGAATGTTCAATGAGTAAAAATTAATTTAAAATCAAACATGTAATAATTCAAGGTGTTTCTTACAGCGCTGGCCTGTGGTGCATTGCACTAATTCACTGCAGCCTTGGTTCTGAACAAACAACATGTTTACTTTGTACTGCCCATGCTGTCATGCCACACAATGCTAACAAATGCTGTCAGAAATTCCTTGGCTCAGATTCAAGACTATTGTATGTTATGAAATGCAGTGTTTTTACTGTACATACAAAGTTTTCTGCTCTTACAGAAACAGAATAGTATAAATATGGAAAGTACTTTTTAACATTTTCCAACCATCATTCCTTAGCAAATAAGTATCAAAATAGTATATCATTCAACTGTATTGTGTTAGAAGTTTGATATCTGGGGGCGGAGCCAAGATGGTGGGGTAGAAACAGCACTTCCAAGTGCTCCCCTCCACTACACTTCCAAACTATGTAAAAAGTGGACTCTGAACAACTTCTGGAGCTCCAGCACCCACAGAACGACACAGAGAAAAAGTTTGATTTTTAAAGTTATCGTTATCTCCTTCTTTTACAGAAACATAAATATTTAATTTCATCCAGGAAAGACAAAAACCTTTTTAACAATATTTCTGCCCCATCTCCACTATATATGAATAGAAGTGTGAACATCAAATGTTTTAAAAAATTAAGCACAAACAAATGTAATTTCATAAACTAAAGCTAGTATTTGAGAAATTATTAGCAATATTTATATGTTAGGGCAAATATTTTTTGGTTACAGATAAGGGCAAAAATTTAGACAAAAGAGGTAAAAGTACTGATGACAATGTGGCAGAGTTTTAGCTACCAAGTTGAGTACACCTAAACTGAAAAGAAAAAGAAAATATGTTGAATCATTTTTGCTATGTGGATTTGTTGTTAATGATGATGATTGCTTAAATTTGCTTAATTTGTAATCATGTTTTATCTGTGGAGAGCATGAAACCAGCCAAACTAAAATTATATCTTAATACCAAGCATGCAGCATAGTGTAATAAATCAAAGGTATATTTTGAATGACTTTTAAAATCTTCAAATAAAGAAAAACAGTGTTTTGACAAATTTGTTATTGTCAATGAAAAATATTTACTTGTAGCTTAAAAAACGTCTTATTTAATTGCAAAAACTAAAAAGCCCTACACCATAGGAGAAGATCTCATGTTACCTGCTGTTACTAAAATGTCAGAAATAGTTCATTGGTCAAAGTATGGGGATGAAATTCATAAAATTCCTTTATCGAATGATACTGTTTCCAAAAGTTTCTGAAATTAGTAATGACCAATTCCAGCAACTTATTACCAGTCTTAAGGGCAGTCCAAAGTTTGCAATTCATTTAGATGCAATAACTGACATTTCTAACATAGCACAGTTATTACTTTATGTAAGATATGCTTATGAAGGGAGCATATGTGAGGATTTTTTTTTTGTTGCCCTTTGGCGGAAGCACACAAGAGGGGAAGATATATATATATATATATATATATATATATATATATATATATATATATATATAGAGAGAGAGAGAGAGAGAGAGAGAGAGAGAGAGAGAGAGAGAGAGATTTTAAATCTTAAAGTTGATGTATTTTTTTCACAATTTAAGGTTTACAGTGGAAAATTACATTAGAGTCTGTACAGATGAAGCAATGAGGGCAGAGAATGTTGGATTTGTAGCAAAAGTTAAAGCTGGTGTTAATGAATATATCACTTTTACTCATTGCCTGATCCATTGGGAGGCACTTGTAACCAAAAAAGTATCACCACAGTTAGCTGATGTGCTTTACGATACTATCAAAATCATTAACTTAATTAAAAGCCGTGCCCTTAACAGTTCTTGTTTTCAAACAAAGACATGGATTCTGATTATAAAACCTTATGCAGAAGTAAGGTGGCTCTCAAGGGTGAAGTTCAAACAGATTATTGAAATTGAAAAGTAAAGTTGTTGCAGTTTTAATTGAGCAGAAATCTTATTTTTTTTCCTTCGTAATTACTTATGGCTTTTAAAATTGTTATTTGTTGGTGTTGCAGCAAAGCATCCCAGCATCCCCAGGATGGCTGCCAACACAGCTTATTAGATCTGCTTTGCTAAAGGAAAGCAACTCAAAATGAGTTAATAATCTTGCTTTAATCAAACATATGTCATTTATGTAGTTCAGGGGGAAAAGGTCAGCACCCTGAACTTCAGAGAATACAAACAAGCTATAAGCAGAAGTTACAGGAAGATAGAGAAACAGATCAAACAGGCTTCCAACTCTCTGACCACTACATCCATACCTAGTCGCAGTTACCAGAGAGGGAAGCGCCAACATCTGGGTTTTCAAAGCTGGGGTCTTGACAGCTGCCCAGAGTTTCATCTGGTCAAATCACACAACACTTTTCAAAGTGAGCCCCAAAACAAAGGCTCACATCAGGGTTTATATACTCTTCTCCTGGATCAGAGAATGTCACAACCTTCTTGACCCACTGACCAGTCACAGAGAACCAAGGTGTGAGCATTCCTGAAAACCAAACCTCCTGATGTGGGCTCCAGGTGCATTTAAGCCTATCAAAAGGCCTAGGGGCAGAGAAGATCTTAAATCCCCATTCCCATAACAGTTGGATATTTTTGAGAAACCCAATGATTTAAACATGTTGCTTCAAAGAAAAAATTGTAACACATTTATGTTAAAAGATAAAATTCAAAGTTTTTCTATAAAAGTTGACAAATGTAAGAATGGGGGGAAATGGATCTTTAGAAATGTTACTGCTACAGATGATTTTATAATTGAAAATAACTTGTTCAAAAAGTTATTGTAATTGGTCTTCTAAAGTGTCTGGATGTAGGGAGCCAAAGAGGCCTGATTCAGGACTCAGATATTAATCCTAATAATGGACTTTAATATAAAAGCCCTTTGAGATGGGACTTTTTTGGTAAGTTAGCTCCTGAGTTCTTTGTTATGGGTTACACTTGTAAGGATGTTACTTGAGTTATGAGATAAATAGGCTCTACCCCAAGATTTTAGTTATTGAGAGCCAAAATATTTGATTCAGCACTTAGGTATCTTTGGATGGTCAGCTCTAAACATGATGTCCTTTGATGATTGCAACTTTGGCTTTGAAGTTTCTTCTCAATTGTATCCATTTATGACTGTGGCTGCATTGGAGGTACCTGAGGCCTAGATCAAAGGTGTTATCCTAAGACTTTAGTCTCCTAGATAACAAATCCTTATCAAATTGTCTATTCTGTGCTACTTCCAGGATATAACAGACTAAGGTAATGATAAGAATACTCGAGTCCTATTCCTTTGTCTCATTTGCTCTATAAAAACCTTGTCCTAAGAATCAATAAATAGAGTTCATGATTTTTTCTTACACTACCCACATGGTCTGGTCATTTCTTATTCACATCTCTACCATGCTTAGTGCTGGACAATGAACAGCCTGTGGCACCTGGAGACACAGTTTCAGAAATACTTCCCTTCAAGTTTTGAGTCTAAAAAATTAAGTTGAGGGACAACTAGATGGCATAGTGAATAGAGCACTGGCCCTGGAGTCAGGAGGATCTGAGTTCAAATCTTGCCTCAGACAGTTAACACAAAAAACTAGCCATTTGACTTTGGGCAAGTCACTTAACCCCAATTGCTCTCCAAAAAAAATTAAGTTGAGGGGCAGCTAGGTGGTGCAGTGAGTAGAGAGCTGGCCCTGGAGTCAGAAGGACCTGAGTTCAGTTCTGGACTCAGACACTTAACACACACAAACAAACAAACAAACAAAAAAACCTAGCCATGTGACCTTGGGCAAGTTACTTAACTCCAATTGCCCTCCAAAAAGCAAAAAAAAAAAATTAAAAAAATTAAGTTGAATTCATAAACCATACTCAATTGAAATTAAAACAAAATCCTCATCTGCCATTAAAAGTCACAGGAAAGATGAATTTACTGTTATTAAGCAACACAGGTTTAAAATTTGAGTTTCCTAAAAAATCATTAAATGAATTTTGGCTTGGAATTAGGACAGAATTTCCAACAATTTCTCAAATGGCTCTAAACATACTTGTGCCATTTTGTACTACATATTTATGAAAAATGACATTCTCAGATTGATGGTTATGAAATCAAAATATTGATCACCTCTGAAAAGTATTGAAGATGCTTTGTGTTTTGCAGTTTCAAATATTCCACCAAGAATTAATTCTTTTTTTTAAACAAATGCTTTATTAACTTCTGTTTTACATCATTCATTTCCGCCAGATTTTGAGTTACAATCATTTTCCCCCCGTTATTCCCTTACCCAACCTCCCAGAATAGCAGTCCCACAAGATAACTGCTTCCTCCAATCTGCTCTCTCCCATACCTTCTCCCATACCCCCTTCGACTTTTCCATTAGAGGAAGGTGAATCTTTTGTCCCAATGCCTTCATATCTTATCTCCCAATTACAAGCAAAAGGGTATTAATAATAGTATTTATATATATTTGAAACATTTAATGTTAAGACCTCGAATTTCAGATCCATTTCCTTCCTCCCTCTTCACCCATTCCCTCTGGGGAGATAAGTAATTCGTATATGTTGTACATGTCTAGCTATGCAAAACATTATCATAGTAGATATATTGTACAAGGTTGCTTATAATTCCCTCCCACTCATCCCACCCCCCACCTGGTCCATTCCCTACATGATCCTGTCCCTCTTCTATAGTGGGTACTTCCAACCTCCCCTCCCCCCAAGGATGCCCTCCCATCCATCATCCCTCCTCTCATCCCCCTTCCCCCTATTCTGCTGCAGGTTGAGATATCCCATTTAGTATGTATGTCATTCTCTCCCTGAACCAAATTCAATGAGAATGTGGTTTTGCCTTTTTTGCCTTCCTATTCTCCCCCTCCCTTGCAACCACTTCCCCTTGCTTCTTCTACATGAGATAGTTTACCCTACCCTGTCTCTCCCCATCTCCTCTTGCCACTTTCCTCTCTCACCTCATAATTTCATCCCTTGAGTATTCTCCCTTCCCAACAGATTCAACCTATGCTCTCTATCCATATATAACCGTAACCATATACACACACATTCACATATGTATTCATATGACCACACCCCCTTCTTCCATTATTTTCATAGTGAGAAAGATATCATCAGTCATAGTTATTGCTTTTCCATATAGGAATGTAAATAGTTCAACTTTGATAAGTTCCTTTTGATTTCTTTTCCCTGATTACCTTCTCAGGCATCTCCTGCTTCTTGTGTCTGGATGTCAAATTTTCTATTCAATTCTGGTTTTTTCCTCAAGAATGCTTGAAAGTCCTCTATTCCACTGAATGACCATATTTTCCCCTGAAACAAAATACTCATTTTTGCTGGGTAGGTGACCCTTGGGTTCATTCCCAGTTCTTTTGCCCTCTGGAATATCATATTCCATGTCCATTGTCATCCAGTTCACTCTGTTATGGTATAATAAGTCTTGAGTACCCCATACTCATAATAAGGAAAACACAGAGGTGTAGAATGCAAGAGCCCCTATCTGTGGGAAGACTGTGAAGCTTAAATTCACTTGGCCTCTACCTATAACTGCATTATCTTCTTTCTTTCTGCTTATTAGAATCTACCAAGTGGTTTGATCAATGTCTAATATCACCCCAGGTCCATTCTCTCTGTATGATTCCTCTAAATAAGCAGGCTGTTTTCAGGTCTGAACAAATTCCTAACGTAATTAATTCATACTTTAGTCCTCTCTTTCCTACAGCATGACACATGGAACAAAGCCTCTTGTGTCAGACTCCAACTTGTCCTACCTACCCCAGTCTCCATCACATTCTTCTGTCTTCCCAGCCCTGCTCTGCTTTTCTCTGACACTGTATAACCTTAGTTAAGTACTGTATTCAACTACTCTACCTTTCAAAGGACTGTTTGATAATTTTGCAACTAAAATTGTGGCAAAGGGGAGATCTTTGATGTATATTCCACCTCTCCTGTTGTATTTGATCTACTTTGGTCATATGAATCCTGGGGAAATCAGGTCAATAGGCTCCTATTCCCTTTTCCATTACTCTATAATTTGGAGTTTAAGTGAAATCTTTTCTTTTTATTTTTAATGCTTATCGAGTACTTTATTTTTTCCACAATTACATGTAAAAACAATTTTTAACATTCATTTAAAAATATTCCAAATTCTTCCCTTCTCTTCCCCCTCACTGAGAAAGCAAGCAGTTTGATATACGTTTTATATGGTGAAGTCATGCAAACACATTTCCATATTAATCATGTTGTGAAAGAAAGGAAAAAAAATCTAAGAAAAATAAAGTTTAAAAAGTATGCTTCAATCTGCATTCAGACCCCATCAGTTCTTTCTTTGTGGATTGATAATATTTTTCATCATAAATTCTTGAGACTTGTCTTGAATCATTGTGTTGCTCAGAATATCTATCATATATAGTTGATCATTGTACAATATTGCTGTTATTATCTATAATGCTCTTCTGGTTCTGCTCATTTCACTTTGCATCAGGTTGTTTAAGTCTTTCTAGCTTTTAAAAATTTTTAAGAAAAACTTTGTTAATGTTAAAAATTTATCAAATATAAGTAAACATGAGTATTTCTATACACAAAGAACATGCAGTCAACTACATGTGAATCTTTACTATGTACTGATCATTTTTATTTAGGTATTTAAAATTTCATATGTAACTTCCAGTCAGTCAGTCATTAAACATTTGCTAAGTGCCTCTCATGTACTGGGAACTGTGCTAAGCATTTGGAATACAAAAAGAGCCGAGTGATCATCTCTACCTGACTCAGAGATGTCATAAACATATGTCTCATTCTGCAGTTCTGTTCCATCACCCCTCAGCCAAGATGTAGGAAGGATGCTTCATTATTATTTTTCTTAAGTCATGATTAGTCATTGCCTTGATCACAGTTCTTAAGTCCTTCACAGTTGTTTTCCTTCAAAATCTTATAGTTATTGTATAAATTATTCTGGTTTTATTCACTTCAGTTGGCATCAGGTCATGCATGTGTTTCCATGTTTCAATGAATTCAACATTTATATAGTTTCTTATGTTCATATAACATAATTTATTCAATAATTCCCTAATTGATGAACATGTTTTTATATTCTAGTTATTTGCTATAATAAAATGATATCAATATTTTTTGAAATATGAATCCTTTTTACTTCCTTGAGTTCTTTGGATAAGACTAGTAGTGGTATACTGGATTAAAGGGTATGTACAATTTAGTGATTATTTTCTAGGTTGGCTGGATCACACCATAATTTTATCAGTAAACAGTGTGCCGGTCCTCTCATAATCCCTCTGACAACAGCAATTTTCCTTGAAGGTTATCTTTGTCAACTGATAGTTATGATGTAGAACCTCAGAGTTTTTCTTTTTTTGAGATATTAAAATATCAATTTAATTTATATCACAAAACACATTGTAATCACAAGGGATTGCTGAACAAAAGATACAGACCTTAATAGACACTAAATAACTATATCCTAAATAATAAGCAGAACACTGAATATTGATCATTTCTATATGATCCTGAAAAATAAGGATACTTTTAAAAATTCCCATTCAGTTGTCACCAGAAGTCTATTAGATCTACTTTTCCCATAATCCTGTTCAGATTTATAATTTTTGTTGAAGTCACATACAGTTACTATCTTCAAATCTGGACTTTTAAAAAACTCAGTTCTCCCTTAAATACATATGTGCATAAAATGTCAAATTATACATATATTTAATATTTGTCATATCTTATTATCTATAGTACTTCTACTTTTTTCTTATTTCTTTTAAGTTTATGGAATAAAATAAGCATTTTCATAATGTAGTACAATAAAAAAGATGATTGTACATGAAACTGTAAATCTGCTATGTAAACTTGCTATTCCTTTCAAATATACAACAAAACTATCATGTAAATTTTTTTACATTTTCTTTTTTTGGTCTTTATTAATTTGTTTGTTTACTTTTAGTTTATAAGATTCAGTTCCACAATTCCTTGAGTTTCAAATTTTCTCTCTCTCCCTTCCCTTCTCCCCCTACTATGGCGACATACAATCTGAATACAATAGGATCTGCAAATACTTTCACATTAGACATTAGTCAGGTTATAAAGAAGGATTTTATCAGATGGGATGAACAATGGGAAAGAGGAAACAAAACCAAAAAAGAAAAAGAGCATGTCCTTTACTTCAATTTGCATTCAAACTCTGTTCTTTCTAGTTCTTTCTCTGAATGTAAACATCCCTCTCCATCATGAGTCTTTTGGAGTTGACTTATAATCCTGAATTTCTGAGAAGAGTCCAGTCTATCAAAGTTGGTCATCACACATACATTGTGTCTGTAATTGTGGACAAATTTCTCCTGGTTCTACTCTTCTCACTCAGTATCAGTTTGTATAAGCCTCTCCAGGTAAATATTTCCATCTGCTCCTCATTTCTTATAGCACAATAGTATTCCATTATATTCATATACCACAGCTTGTTTAGCCATCCCCCAATTGATGGGCATCCCCTTAATTTCCAGTTCTTTGCCACCACTCTCAGAGTTGTTTTAAAGTACATATCTCTTATTATTAATGATATGAAACACATTTCATATGGTTATTTGTAGTTTGCCTTTCTAATTTTGAAAACTATCTGTTCATATCTGTTGACCTTTATCGAGGAATGGTTCTTTTTCTTATGTGTTTGCACTCATCCTTAGATAATGTTTAAAAAAAATCCCAACTGGGTATTTTATTTTTCAAAATATTAAATAATTTCATTTGTTAATGATTTTATTGGCACGATTGGATAAATATTTTATAATAATTTCTTCTATTTCTTCATTTGTTGTGAATTCTCCCTTTAAGTTTTTGATACTAGCAATCTGCCATCTTTAACTTAGGGCAAGGGTCTATCCCAAACACATGACGACTTCCGTGGTAAAATGGGTGGATATGAACAATTTGTTCCAATGGACCATGAAGGTTGACAAAATAGGTGCTGTGGAGCACTTAGTTGGTCAGTCATCGAAGGCACCAAGGTCTTCACTGCCCTAGGCCATTGCCAGTTGTCTTGACTTTTGTTTTGCCGCTGGACTTTGATGATGCTGGAAGGGAGAGTGAGGCCCAAGACAGTGCAATTCTGCCTCATTTAAATCCAATTCATGAGTTAGTTGAAAGGTATTACTCATACTGTTTTACAATTTTCACTTACATTGAAGTCAGAAGTGACCACCAGAGGGTGAGAGGCAAGTAAGGAAACAACAGGTGCAGATACAGTGGTTGTTATAGTCACAACTCTATACACAACCCTTAGCGTTGTTTTCTCACTGGATTGAAGCAGCAGTGGGATTTGGCAACCTCAGGGGTGTCCGAGCATTCTCTTTTAAGGACCATACTGCTCACTTCCTGTTTTGAATAAGGGGCTAGAAAAGTGCCCCCGAGGCGGAGCCAAGATGGCGGAGTAGAAACAGCTCATCCAAGCCACTCTGCCCCCAGATTTCTTCCAAACTATGTAAAAGGGGACTTTGAACAACTTCTGGAGCCCCAGCACCCACAGAATGACACAGAGGAGCTAACGTCCCACTGAGGACAGCCCAGCAGCCCTGCAGGAAGGACCAGTGCAGCGGTCTGGGAGCCAACAACGCACTGAGCGCGGGAGCGGAGCCGAGCCTAGCGGAGCCCAGTTCCACCTGAGCCGAGGTTTTAGCCCCAGGGCGGCAGGGCCAGCAGCCAGCTGGAGAGACCCCAGAACACCAGCAGCTGTGGCAATTCCAGAATTATCAACATAGACATGCCTAGGACAAAGTGAGAGATTAGTGCCCTATGGACTTTGGGACCAGTATTTGGGGAATGTGTTGGCTTCCTCCCCTGGGGGCTAGAAGCCACTGAGGAGACACGCCATTTTGTAGTTTTCAGAAGCAGCTCCAGCTCCCAGCCTGCGAACTGTAGGGAGATTCAGCGATCAGTCTTGGGGGGGTAATCACTCTTGCTTTAACCTCCCTGGATCTGGATTGTGATCTGGGGTGGAGGTCATGGGTGGGCTTCCAGCTTCCAGAAACGGAAGTTGTCCCCCACACGTTCAGGACGAAAATTCCTGTCTGGCAGCAGAGCCATAGTGTGGCAACAAGCCCAAAAGTTAAGTAATTAAGTGGCAACATGCCAAGGCAAAGGAAAAAAATTAAACAGAAAAATTAAACCCTAGACTCCTATTTTGGGGGCATAGAGCAGGAAAAGGACTGTGAGGTCAGAAGTCCTGCTCCAAAAGCCCCAGGGGAAAACATGAGCAGGTTACAGGCCATAGAAGACCTTAAGAAGGACTTTAAAAATCAAATAAGATAAGTGGAGGAAAAATTGGAAAGAGAAATGAGAAGGATGCAGTGAAAGTATGAAACAAGGGTCAAAAGCCTGACTGAGGAAAACAACACCTTAAAAAATAGACTAACTCAAATGGCAAAGGAGGCCCAAAAGGGCAATGAGGAGAAGAATGCCTTAAAAAGTCGAATTTGCCAGATGGAAAAAGAATCTCAAAAGTTCACTGAGGAGATTCGTTCCTTCAGAGTTAGACTGGAGCAAATGGAAGCTAATGACTTTATGAGAAATCAAGATGCTGTTAAGCAGATCCAAACAAATGAAAGATTAGGAGGCAATGTGAAATATCTCATGGGAAAAACCACTGACCTAGAAAATAGATCCAGGAGAGACAATTTAAAAATTATTGGACTACCTGAAAGCCATGATCAAAGAAAGAACCTAGAAATCACCCTTCAAGCAATTCTCAAGGAAAATTGCCCCAATGTTTTAGATCCAGAGGGCAAAATAGAGGTTGAAAGAACCCACTGATCACCTCCTGAAAAAGATCCCAAAAAGAAAACTCCCAGGAATATTATAGCCAGGTTCCAGAATGCCCAGATCAAGGAGAAAATACTACAAGCAGCCAGGAAGAAACAATTTCAATATTGTGGAAACACAATCAGAATAGCCCAGGACCTGGAAGCTTCTACACTGAGGGATCGAAGGGCATGGAATATGATATTCCAGAGGGCAAAAGAACTGGGAATGAACCCAAGGGTCACCTACCAAGCAAAACTGAGTATTTTGTTTCAGGGGAAAATATGGTCATTCAGTGGAATAGAGGACTTTCAAGCATTCTTGAGGAAAAAACCAGAGTTGAATAGAAAATTTGACATCCAGACACAAGAAGCAGGAGATGCCTGAGAAGGTAATCAGGGAAAAGAAATCAAAAGGAACTTATCAAAGTTGAACTATTTACATTCCTATATGGAAAAACAATAACTGTGACTGATGATATCTTTCTCACTATGAAAATAATGGAAGAAGGGTGTGTGGTCATATGAATACATATGTGAATGTGTGTGTATATGGTTACAGTTATATATGGATAGAGGGCATAGGTTGAATTTGTTGGGAAGGGAGAATACTCAAGGGATGAAATTATGAGGTGAGAGAGGAAAGTGGCAAGAGGAGATGGGGAGAGACAGGGTAGGGTAAACTATCTCATGTAGGAGAAGCAAGGGGAAGTGGTTGCAAGGGAGGGGGAGAATAGGAAGGCAAAAAGGCAAAACCACATTCTCATTGAATTTGGTTCAGGGAGAGAATGACATACATACTAAATGGGATATCTCAACCTGCAGCAGAATAGGGGGAAGGGGGATGAGAGGAGGGATGATGCATGGGAGGGCATCCTTGGGGGGAGGGGAGGTTGGAAGTACCCACTATAGAAGAGGGACAGGATCAAGTAGGGAATGGACCAGGTTGGGGGGTGGGATGGGTGGGAGGGAATTATAAGCAGCCTTGTCCAATATATCTACTATGGTAACGTTTTGCATAGCTAGACATGTACAACATATACTGAATTACTTACCTTCCCAGAGGGAATGCGTGAAGAGGGAGGAAAAAATGGATCTGAAATTCAAAGTTTTAAGATTATATGTTTCAAATATATATAAATACTATTATTAATACTATTTTGCATGTAATTGGGAGATAAGATGTGCAGGCATTGGAACACAAAGATTCACCTTCCTCTAATGGAAAAGTCGAAGGGGGTATGGGAGAAGGTATGGGAGAGAGCAGATTGGAGGAAGCAGTATCTTGTGGGACTACTATTCTGGGAGGGTTGGTAGGGGAAAAACAGGGGGAGAAAATGATTGTAACTCAAAATCTGGCGGAAATGAATGATGTAAAACAGAAGTTAATAAAGCATTTGTTTAAAAAAAAAGAAAAGGTGCCCCCAAAATTGTCTGCTACACTTAACCTAACCCTCACTAGCTTATTGCAGCGGACAAGTATCTCACCCTGCAGTTGAACCATAAAAAATGTAGAAAAACTTTTGTGAAGATGTTTCTATTCACTCTTGGTACATGGAATGTGCTCATGTCTATGGATAACACAAAATCCTGTAGGCCTGAAAGATGAACACTTCTTGTTGCAAGAGAACTCAGTTTCACATCCATATATCAGCCCTGAGTGAAACAAGGTTGGCAAACGAAGGCCAGCTTACCAAAGTCACATTGGATACATGTTTTCTGGAGTGGCTGCCATGATGGGAAATGCTGTGAAGCTAGTATAGGTTCTGCAATCAAAAATAATCTAGTCAACAATATTATATGGTCCTCCAAAGGAGTGAATGACCGACTCATGACAATGTGATTACCACTTGCAGGAAAGTGCCATGCCATCATCTTTGGTAGCTACCCTCCCACCATTGAAGAACCTTGATGAGGTCGAAGAAAAATTTTATGACGTCTTGGAATCCCTCAACATTAATGTGCTAAACAAGTCAGACTTCTAATTCTGGGTGACTTTATCACCAGCATGGGAGGGAATTGCAGGGAGTCCTTGGGTGGAATGGAGTCTGAAACAGTAACAGCAAGTCTCTTACTGCTTAAGACTTGTGTGTCTCATCATTATGTCATCACCAACACTGTCTTCCATTTGTCTAAATGCAATAAAACTTTGTTGATACAGAAAACATTGGCATTTAATAGACCATATGATTGTAAGGAGAAGGGACAGACAGTATGTGAGAGTGACAAAGGTGATGTGTGGTGTAGCCTGCTGGGTCTGGTTATAGATTTATCCTTTTCAGACTAAACATTTGCCTTCATCAAAAGTGGTGGCCCCCAAAAAGATGACTGTTAGAAGAATTAATGTCAACAGATTAGAGCCTTTTTCAAACCCAATGCTAACTCGGAGGGAAAGCTGAGCCAACCCACAGTTGGCAACAGTGGAACAGAACAAGAGAGTACAGATTTCAGAGATTTGTTGTGCAGCTCTTCATTTGCTCATCTGGGCCAAAACACTTGCAAACATCAGGAATGGTTTGATGAAAATGATGGGAACAAAGACTGAAATGGAGGGATAGTTGGTGCATGAATTTTTATTTGCAGGTTATTGAGCACTTAATGCAATCTCTTGGGCTGGGATGCAATAGAGTATGGAGTAGTTTCCTGTGACTTGTGTTACTTTTCCCTCTGACAATTAGCACTAAGAAAATAGGCTCCCATGTGACACCACACCATCCATCCATGGCTATCATAACCTCTTATATATTTTCCTTTTGCTACCCTCCTTTTACAGTGAAGAAGGGAATAAAGTTACAGCAAATAGAAAAATTTCAGGTGCAGTATACTTTCCAGGGATGTGCACATATGGATGATGAAGTTGATGCATGCATTACCAGAGCCAGCTCAGTGTTTGGGAAGCTCTTATGGAAAGTGTGGGAGAGAAGAGTCTAGACTATCAAACTAAAGGTCTATAGAGCCTTCATAATGATCTTATTGTTGTATGCCTATGAAACCTGGCCATTTTATCAGTGCTTTGCCAGGAGACTGAATCACTTCCATTTGAATTGTCTAAGGAAGATTCTCTAAATCACCTGGCACTATAAGGTACTGGACACTGAGGTTCTTTTTGCAGTTAAACTTTATTGTGACACATGTGAAATACTGGCACATGACTGCACAGAATAGTGTGCCTGCATCAAAGGAGGCACAATTGATTCCAAAGTTCTTCAGAGAAATTGGTTTGACATTTCCTTCTTTTAAGGTTTGAAATTCCCTTGCCTGGGGAACCTTGTACTTTCCCCATAACTGTGGGGTATTCTTCTGATACCAAAGGAAGGGGTCAGGTAGCTCCAAACTAATTATAGGTAGTAGTTTAACCAATCATTATGAATATTTGCATACAGGGTAACCTATGGTCTAAGGGGGCGATGGTGGCCAGAAACTTTAGTGGATCCCTCCTAAAGAATCCCCCAAATCTCCATAGTAATTACAGAAAACAAACTGAGGAGGAACTAGAGCGTGCATCACTATTTATTGGTTGCTGTTTTTGGTTTTCTACTTAGTAATGGGCTTGAGCATTAAGCCAATGTTATGCCCAAACATAACAGTATCGATCATGCACTGGTCACATATAGGTCATGGTATTGTTATGTCTTTCATAGGTCATAGTATCTAAGTTTTGACTCACTAAATAAGTATGTTTCAGTATCTAAGTTATGATTTGTTAATAGGTCACCATGCTTAGGTTTCCACCATTCAGAGTTTAAGTTTTTATGACTTTTTACTTATTACTGTATTTTATGGCATTATTTCACAGATGAGGAAATTGAGGTAAACTGGGTTAAGTAACTTGCCCAGAGTCACATTGCTAGTAAGTTTCTGAGGCTGGCCTTGAAGCCAGGAAGATGAGTTTTATTGACTCAAGGCCCAGTCCTATATCCACCACACTACCTATCTGCCCTTATTATATTTTGTCTAATTTTTTTAGATTTGGAAGTGCCACATTGAAGTCCCCAACTACTATCTTTGCTGCCTACTTCTTGTAATTAGATGAACTTTTCCTTTAAGTATGTAGTTACTATGCCTTTCATTGTGCAGACACACAGGAACACATACTTTCATACTTACAAATGTATATTTGTATGTTGAGCAATTGTTCTAATTTTGTTATCTCTGGGGTCCCTGCTCATCTCTTTTAATCATGTCTTTTTTTACTCTTTCCTTGTATTAGACCAGGATTGTTATCCCTGCTTTTTAAGTTTAACTGAAGCACAATATATTATTCTCCATTGCCTCATTTTAACTTTGTGTGTGTTTCAGTGGATTTTATTATAAACAAAATATTCTTGTATTTCACTTTCTAATCCATTCTGCTACCTTCTTCCATTTTATAGATGAGTTCATCTCACTTATATTAACTCTGTCATAACTTTTTATACATTTTCCTTTTTATATCCTCCTTTTACAGTGAATAAGGGAATAAAGATAAAATCTAATCAACACTAGAAATCTATAGTAGTGATCTGTTCCTAGTTCTTTCCCTCTCTTCTCTTCACCATCCTGATATCTGGATCTTACACTTTCTTTCTTTCTTCTTCATCCCATATTTTCAAAGATGAAGCTGAAGTATGTTTTGATCATGACTTTTTATTCCTTGAATCTACTTTCCCTCTTATTCTCTACCTCTCCTTTTTCCATGTCCTATTCTGTATTCAATGTATTTCTATACCAAACGTGTGTGTGTGTGTGTGTGTGTGTTTCAACTCACTCTTATGTATTTCAAATAAAGATAAAGTCATGAGATACCCAGGCCCCTCATTCCTTCCTCCATATTTATATATTTTTTTCTTATTCATCACATTTTGCAAAGTAGTGACTTCATATTCCCTTTGCTTTAGTTCTTCTTTGGTGTAATTTTTTTATTTCCTCTCTTAAAGCAAATAAAAGATAATAAGACCTTTTCCATGCCCAGTTTTTGTCTTAGTTTTCTTTGTCATACTTGAAGACATTAAGATTCTTAAGAAACATTTATCTCATATTTATACATTAAAATGTAAATTATTCTCATTGGTCTGATGTATTTATGTTCTAGATTTTTCTTGACTCCTGTATTTCCTTTTCAAATTTTCTGCTCATCTTTAGTGTTTCTTTCACCAGGAATGCTTAAAAATCCTGTCTTTTATTAAAGATCCAGTCCTTCTCTCTAGTGTATGCTTATATCCATTTTTTGCAGGGGGAGTTACTCTAGGTTTTAAGCCTTTATCTTTGGATTTTTGGAATATTGTATTACATGATTTTTTTTCTTCTTCATTGTGATTGTTTCCAAATCAGTTCTTTGGTGCTTGAACTTTTTCTTTCTGGCTACTCGCAGTATTTTTTTTTCCTTTGAGTTTGAAGCTCTGGACTTTGCCGATGACATTCATGGAAGTTTTGCCTTTGGGAATTTTTTGAGCAGATAATTGGTAGATTTTTCTATTTCTCTTTTATACTTGGATTCTAATAGACCTGGAAAATTTTCTTTTTTTAATTTTTGAAATAGGATGTGTAGGTTTTTTGCTTCGTCTCAGTTTTTATTGTTTTTGTTGGTAGATCCTTCATATTTTCTTCTAGTTTTTCAGTCTTTTGATATTATTCTAATAATGCTTTTTTGCTCTTTTCTATTTTTCATTTAGTCAACTAGTCGGGTAAGGTTTTCAACCTTTTATTCTAAGCTATTTACTTTTTCACTTTTCCATCCTCTTGTTCTTTAATTTCATCTATAATTTCCATTTAACATATTTTGATTCATTTCTTCCAGACACACTTTTGGTACCCTTATAGCTGTGGGACTACTCTCTTCTTGAGTTTATACTTTGGGCTCCTCTTAACTCAAAACATTTCTTTACTGTATTTAGTGTTTTCTCTTGTTTATTCATATTTTTGGCCTCTGTCCTTCATTTGGGATTTTGAGTTTAGATAATTCCCTCTAGTACCCTTAAATAGGTTGGGTAGGCTTAGACTTAGTTTGGTCCTGTTCTCTCTGTAGTGTTGATGCCATCACTCCTGCCAATCAATATATGTTAGCTAGCATTAGGCTCAACTTTATGCTTTAGTACTTGGTTTCTGTCACAATCACCTCATTGTTCACTCTAGGTCCTAGCCTTGGATGGATTCTTTCTTCTTCTCATATGATCCCCATTTGTGAGTTTATCCTGTCCTCCTTTTTAAAAAATACTGCCCAGTATGTTAGCACCAGGCCTTCTGAATAGTTACCATGGCACTGGTAGCTAGGGACTGATTTGACCCAATCTTCTGCTATGGCTTCCAGTGCTCTGAGTAGGTGACTAGGTCCTGTCTCCTTGTGCAGTGGGCTGTGGTGGGATTGATTCTGTTCCCCTTTTTTGTTCTTACTATCTAGGGACAGGATCTGGTTTCAGGTCCTCTAATAATGGGAATTCATGCTGGATTTTAAGAATGCTAATTTCAGTTTTATTTGAGGTTATTTTGTCTCTTCTCCCCACCTCTGATGACTTCTAGCCCATTGTCTCTCATGTATACTTCCCTGGCACAATTCGTCTCCCTAGCTCTATTGGGACTTCCCACATGTGCTTCAGGGTTCATGATAACTTCCTTTGTAGCCACTCTTTCCTCTTTTCACTTGCTTCTGGTCAACTCTTTCTATAGTTCTGGACTAGATGGAACAACTTGGGTTTTCTTTTGATTTTCTTTATCATTGATCTTCCTAGCGTCCTTTTCAGATATTTGTTGGCATTTGTGTTGGATAACTATGCTTTTCTGTGACCTTTCATCTTAACTGGAGGTCCTAATAGTTTGAAGGAGCTCTTTAAAGGACTTGGGATGTTCTCTGGGATTTAAAAGTGGTTGGATGTCAGTGGTTAGATGGGATTCATCTCTCATTCTGAAGTCTTTTTCATACCTACCCCTGGTTCTCTTATTGTATATAGTGACATTTGTTTGCTTTTTTTTAACTCTCCAGCTCTAAATCTATGATCCTAGACAATTTAGGAGAGCATGGGTAGCCCCTGATACTCAAATAAGCCACAAAATTCCAACCTTTCTTAGAAATTGTCAATTTCAGATAGAAATCCAGTATCTGTCGCCCCTGATTCTGTCACCAGAAGTACTTCAAAATGGATTCTCAGAGAAGTGACAGTACAGTAATATGTACCTAGTAGACACTTAATAAAAGCTTGTTTATTGGTTGATAGAAGGTTAAATGATCGGGTTCCCACCAATAAGCATTTAGTAAGCCAGGCATTGTGCTGGGTGAAGAGGGAGCCAATACAAAAAAAAAAACAAAACATGTCCTCAAGGAGCTTGCATCCTAATAGTCTGGAGGCTCACTGGAAGTTGGGTCACTTGACTAAGGGTCCCAGACTAGTTTGTTTACTGATATAGATAGTGGCTCATATCACTAGGATAGAAGAAAACTCTGAAAATGAGCTTAGATCTCCCTTCTATTAGCAATGGGGATTTCATTAGTCTCAGGAGTTCTTAATGTTTTTTTTTTTTTAACAGACCCTTTGGCAGACTGATGAAACTTATGAACACCTCAGAATAACATTTCTAAATGCATAAAAGAAAACATGTAAGGTTGTAAAGCAAACCAATGATATTGAAATAGAGTTATAAAATTTATTTAAAGGTCCTGAGCTCTTGTACAGAACCCCTTCCTAAAACTGGGATGCCCTTGAGAGCTGAAGGGTCATATGATTTGGCTAATCCTATTTTTAGTGGATAGCAAACAAAGTGACATAGAATGGATGGACAAAGTTCTCTGTTACACAGTGATCACAGGCTTAGACAGATTGAATACCAAATTGCTAAAAGTAGCAGTATTCACTACAGGTCACCTTTAAGTAGACATTATAAATCTCTAAGTACAAGTCACTTTCTTCCTACATGGAAAGCTGGTAAGGATGGTTAAGGTGACACCCATTTATAAAAGGGGCAACATCCTTTATCCTGTATTCATTCCATTTCTACTTCCCTGAAATTACTTTCAAAGACAGTACATAAACAGGTTTAACAGGCATTTTATGGCTCTCTGTTTAATAGTTCTTTACCACTGTGAATATTGCTTAAGATAGTTTTCTTTATCAACTGTGCTTTTATTTACTGCCTGTGTAGACACTCCTATAGGAGGGGGGGAGTATTGGGACAAGTGTTTTGTTGCTAGACGAAGAACATCCAGGGTCATACAGAGGCAGAGGATGAGCTCAAATGCTTTTTTCCCCTTTATTGCACTGAGAGCATTTATGGCAATCCATGTCAGTTTATTTTGGTACTGAAATCTGTTTCCTTTTTTCAGGAACCAAACAGTACCCATTCAGTCATGAGAAAGAAAAATTCCATTAATGTGGGTTCTTTTTAGAAGTAGTGGGATACTATACCTATGGGTAAATCCTGTCCATCATCTCAGGTCAGTACTGTGATGATTCCTCATTTTCAGAGGTCTGTATTGTTCAGGTATTGAAAGAGTCCTTCCTTTCCCATCATTCTCCCGGATAAATGAGTCAGTTTTCTTGCCTCAATTTCATCCAACATTGCAGTTAAGTAGGTAGTATCCTAGATCCCCCTAAGCCTCCCCAACCCTGCCCTGGAGGTGCAACATGGGGAAGAATAAGGAATAGAACCCATTAGAGTCTGCTGAAAGCCATCTTGTTTAGAGAGCGGAAAGGGAAGTCTGGGGTGGTGGTGAAGGAGAAATTTTGGGGCATAATTATAGGGCAAACACACCAAGATGAAGAAGCTGGCAGATAAGTGATAGACCTGAAGGGACCAGAAGGAAAGGGCAGTATAAGATGCACAAATTGAATTAAAACCAATAATCACAATAAGGTCAGAGGAAGAATTATCAAGGAGTGGGCATGGTGGTTCAGGAGACCTTAGTTCAATACAATAATCAGAACCAAATCAATAAATATTTATGGAAAAATCTTGTATGAGGAGTACTTTGTTACATGTTGGGGATGATAAAAGCTTTGATAAGAGGTCTCTCTGTCCTCCAGGAACTTGTAGATAGTCCAGTGATAGAATAAGGCATGAAATAAGTGTATAATAATTTACAGAGAGAACCCTAATAATGAAGGATCAGGAAAGCATCATAGAATTCTTAGGATCATAGATTTAGATTTGATTTCATATGGAGGATGGCACCTGAGTTGAACCCTAACAGAGAAGCTAAGGATTCTAAAGGGCAGACATGAAGGAGTCCATCCTTGGAATGAGGGACAGGGTGTGCAGAGTCATAGAGGCAGGAGAAGGAATTTCAAGTTGGGGGATCAGAAAGGCAGACTTTTTGTCTGGAACATAGAAGAGTAGTGTGAAATAAATTGAGAAAAGTAGAAAAGAGTCATGTTGTGAAGAGTTCTAAATGTTAATATAAGTATTTGTATTTTATGCTGGAGTCAACTGAGAGTCACTGAAGATTCTTGATCAGGAAAGTATTATGATCAAACAAGGGTTTTAATTTGGCAACTGAAGGGGCAATGGATTGGAGATCAGAGAATGAAAACAGGATGATCAGTTAGAAGGTTATTGTTAAGTCACTATTGACTTCCTTTCTTTTTCTCCAGCCACCTGGTTACTCGACACTTTTCCTTGCTGCAGTGACAATAGAAATGAATCCTTATTTGAAGAGTTTTCTTGCTATCTGCTTGTTGTCTCAGTAATGAACCAGTTTGTCACTCTGACCTTTACTACTACCATCTTCTATTGCACTGGCTGTTTCTCTGATAATAACCATAGTAATGCTTATCAGTGAAGATGAAGAGAGACATAGGTGGGAGCTATATTGACTAGAAAGATGAAAAGGATGCTTTTTCCTACATAGGGTTACTTGAGTGTGTTGTAGGCAGACAGGGAAGGAAAGATAGTTGAGAGGGAGGGAATGAGTGCTAGAACAAAGTCCAGCAGGAAATGAAAAATAAATGGACTTGTTCTCCATCACATATAGAGAGTTATGATTTAGTGAGTGTTCATGATATGTCTTTTGTGAGAGGAATAAAAGAGAGGATGATGGTCAGGTTTGAGATGAGGAATAAGCTGACAGAGTTCATATCAATTAGCCTCAATCTTTTCTATGAAATATGATCATTCATCTTCTATGAGTTGAGGGCTTAGGAAAGGAACCAGTTTGAAACCATTACTATGGGGAATGAGACAAAGAATTAATAAGGATAGAGAGGACTATTAAGCAGTGATGTGGTCCAGCTAAAGCTTTGTACAATGAATTTGTAGTGGGTGAAATAAAATTAATTATTTTTTTTCCACATGCTTTATTAATTTTTGGTTTATATCATTCATTTCCTCCAGATTTTAAGTTACAATTTTTCCCCATTTTTCCCCTACCCACCACCACAGAATAGCAGTCCCACAAGATATCCCCTCATCTAATCTGCTCTCTCCCATATCTTCTCCCATACCCCCTTCAACTTTTCCATTAGGGCAAGGTGACTCCCTGTACCCCAATGCCTGCACATCTTATCACCCAATTACATGCAAAATAGTATTAATAATGGTATTTATATATATTTGAAAGATTTAATTTTAAAACTTCGAATTCTAGATCCATTCCCTTTGTCCCTTGTCACCTACTCCTGCTGGAAAGATAAGCAATTCAGTATATGTTGTACTTATAAAGTTATGCCAAACATTACCGTAGTAGATATATTTTAAAAGACTGACTATATTTCCCTCCCACCCATCCCACCCCCCACCTGGTCCATTCCCTACTTTGATCCTGTCCCTCTTCAAAAATGGGTGCCTCCAAACTCCCCTCCCCACAGAATGCCCTCCCCTCCATTATCCCCCTCTCATCCCCCTCCCCCCTACTCTCCTGCAGAGTGAGATATCCCATTTAGTATGTATGCCATTCTCTCCCTGAGCCAAATTCAGTGAGAATATGGTTTTTCCTTTTTGCCTTCCTGTTCTTCCCCTCGCCTGCAACCACTTCCCCTTGCCTCTTCTACATGAGATAGTTTACCCCACCCTGTCTCTCCCCATCTCCTCTTGCCACTTTCCTCTCTCACCTCATAATTTCACCCCTTATGTATCATCCCTCCCTACCAAATTCGACCTGTGCCCTCTATCCATGTATACCTGTAACATATATACACACATTCACATATGTATTCATATGCCCATATACCCTTGTTCAACTATTTCCATACTGAGAAAGATTTCATCAGTAACAGTTATTGTTTTTCCATGTAGGAATGTAAATAGTTCAGCTTTGATAAGTTCCTTTTGATTTCTTTTCCCTGTTTACCTCCTCAAGCATCTCTTGCTTCTTGTGTCTGAATGTCAAATTTTCTATTCAACTCTGGTCTTTTCCTCAAGAATGCTTGAAAGTCCTCTATTCCACTGAATGACCATATTTTCCCCTGAAACAAGATACTCAGTTTTGCTGGGTATGTGATTCTTGGTTTTAATCCCAGGTCTTCTGCCCTGTGGAATATCATATTCCATGCCCTTTGATCCCTCAGTGTAGAAGCTGCCAGGTCCTGTGCTATTCTGACTGTGTTTCCACAATATTGAAATTGTTTCTTCCTGTCTGCTTGTAGTATTTTCTCCTTGATTTGGGAATTCTGGAACCAGGCTATAATATTCCTAGGAGTTTTCTTTTTGGGATCTTTTTGGGATCCTTGGGATCAGGAGGTGATCGATAGATTCTTTCAACCTCTATTTCACCCTCTGGGTCTAAAACATCAGGGCAATTTTCCTTGGGAATTTCTTGAAGGATGATTTCTAGGTTCTTTCTTTGATCATGGCTTTCAGGTAGTCCAATAATTTTAAAATTATCTCTCCTGGATCTATTTTCCATGTCAGTGGTTTTTCCTATGAGATATTTCACATTGCCTTCTATTCTTTCAATTGCTTGGATCTGTTTAACAGCATCTTGATTTCTCATAAAGTCACTAGCTTCCATTTGCTCCAGTCTAATTCTGAAGGAATGAATCTCCTCAGCGAGCTTTTGAGATTCTTTTTCCATCTGGCAAATTCGGCTTTTAAGGCATTCTTCTCCTCATTGCCTTTTTGAGCCTTTTTTGCCCCTTGAGTTAGTCTATTTTTTAAGATGTTACTTTCCTGTGGCAGGCTATTGACTCTCATTTCATACTTTTCCTGCAACCTTCTCATTTCTCTTCCCAATTTTTCCTCCACTTCTCTTATATGGTTTTTGAAATCCTTCTTAAAGTCCTCTATGGCCTGTAACCCACTCGTATTTTCATTTGGGGTTTTTGGTGCAGGAATTCTAACCTCACAGTCCTCCTCTTTGCCCCTCCACCCCCCAAATAGGAGTCTAATGTTGAATTTTCCTGTTTATTTTGTTTCCTTTGCCTAGGCATGTTGCCACTTAATTACTTGACTTTTGCTGTTGTTGCCACAGTAGGACTGTGCCACCAGAAAGGGAACCTTCTGTCCCAAATGTTGGAGTCTTTTCAATTGCTGGAGGTATCAGTTGGGTGCCCTCTCTGAAGCCTCTGCACACTCTGGCAAGTTGGTCACACACCCCAAGACCTCTACCCCAGACCAAAATCCAGATCCAAGAAGGTTAAAGCAAGAGCGATTACCCCTCAGATTGATCACTGGATACCCCTATAGTTCGCAGGTCAGGAGCTGAAGCTGCAACTGAAGCTGCAAAATGGCAGCTTGCCACAGCTCCTCAGTGGCTTCTTACCCACAGGGGAAGAAGCTGATGCACTCCCAAATACTGGTCCCGAAGTCCATAGGGCACTAACCTCTCACTTTTTCCTAGGCATCTATGTGTTGGTAATTCTGGAAAAGCCATAGCAGCTGGTGTTCTAGGGTCCCTCCAGCTGGCTGCTGGTTCAGCCGCCCTCAGGCTAAAATCTCTAACTAATGTGGTCCTGGGCTAGGCTTCCAGAGTGCAGTGCTGGTCGTTCCATGCTGGGCTGTTGGGCTGTCTTCAGCAGGAGGTTAGCTGCTCTGTGTTGTTCTGTATGTTCTGGAGCTCCAGAGGTTGTTCAGAGTCCCCTCTTACATGATTTTGAAGTGGTATGTGCTGGAGTGCTGTGGAAGGGCTGTTTCTACTCTGCCATCTTGGCTCCACCCTGATAATAGGATTTCTGTAGGGATAAATGGAGTTTGAGGATTGCAGAAGATCAGAGAAGCTAGGGATTCTAGGTAATGAAACACTAGAGTAGTAGGCTGCATATGGAGTCTAGTGAAGTCAGAGTTGGGAGAGACAATCTGGGATAATAGGGATGGGACAAAAGAAGGAAAGTCACAAACGGTATCAAAGAGTGAGAATTGAAGGAATCTTCTAGGTCATCTAGTCTAACTCCATTTTGCTGATGAGAAGTTCCAAAAAGGTTATGTAGATGGGTTTCAAATTTAGAACCTCTGATTCCAAATCTAGGGTTCCTTCCTGTGTTCTGCTCTGCTCTGGGTTTAGTGTGAGTGAAATAGTGGCAGAAGTAGAACAGTGTATTGAGATAGAGATTTGTCTCAATTTGCTGCCACCCTTTGGTATGGGATCATTCATGATTATATTCCACCTTTGACTGACCCTACCTTCCAACTTCTTCCAAAATCTCCTTAGCTCAATAGTTCCCACTACTGTGGCCATCATGGTTTTCCAAGGCAGCAGCTGACTCCTAATATTGTTGAGGAAGAAGAATCATAAAGAGAATTCAAACCTCCTTAATTTCTAGTCTATTATTTAGCTGCACCATAAGGTCAGATTCTCACAAGTGGCCATTTCCCTTCTTCTACTTCCCCCTCTATTCAGACCATCCAAGTTCCAAGGACAATAGAAATATAAATCTGACCTTAACAGAGAAGAAAAAAGAGTAACACCTGAAAGTAGGGCACTTACAAGCAGAAAATTGTTCAGGGTTGAAACATTTCCATGCTCACTCTGCTATAGAAAATTTTCTCCTTGAGTTCTTTAAGAGAGTGAACATTCAAGAGCAAAGTCCAGCAGCAGACTATACATATGATACTATAATGATTCCGTCTATATCTGTGAGGCAAGAAAAAGATCTGCTCCATTAACCATGATAACTATATATTCTGTCAGAGATAGATGAGAGCCATCCATTCACAAGTTACAGAGGAAAGTTTAACAAAAGTTCTTTTGGGTCAGTTGCCTTCCCCTTTGATTTGTGCTCATGATACAAATTAGTTGGGTGACCTTGAGTAAGTCAATGAACTTCCATTGTCTCAACTCTAAAATGAAAGGTGTTGGATTAGATGATTTCTTAAGTCCCTTCCAGCTCTAACATTTTATGAATCTGTGCTATATTGTCATTTGCAAACTGAAACTAAATGACTTCCACACCCTACTAAGTATGAATTATGTCCTGCTGGGAGGCCAGCAGTGACTTTATGTCTAGACAGCTTTCTTGGTAACATAGATCTAAGAAGTAGGTAGCTGGAAGGGGTCTTAGTGATAATTTATCCTAACCCACACATTTTATAAAGGATAACTTGTTCAGGGTAACACAGCTTGTATACTCAAGCTATATTATAAGAGAAGTAGTGTGGAAGACCCCTTGGAAGCGACTGGTTACAAGGCAGCAATTTGCTGTTAAGGCAAGTTAGTGCTCAGTAAATGTGGACTGGCTTGCTGGGCACCCTATGTGCCAGAGAAACATGGTAGTGTAGACTGAAGAACAACCTGTAGTTGTGAGAATGGTTGTTAATAATTTCTGTTATGTCTGACTCTTTGTGACCCCATATGGAGTTTTCTTGGGAAAGATACTGGAGTGGTTGCCATTTCCTTCTCCAGATCATTTTACAGATGAAGAAAGTGAGGTAAACAGGGTTACATGACTTGAGCAGGGTCCCACAGCTAGTAAGTGTCTGAGGCCAGATTTGAGCATAGGATGATGAGTCTTCCTGACTACCGGCCTGGCACTCTATCATGCACTGTCTCATGTACCTGCCCCAAGTTGTGAGAGAAATGTGTTCAAGTCTTGATTATGATATTTAGTATTATTGGGATCTTTGGTAATTCATCTTCATTTCTTTGAGACTGTTCTTTCATCTGTAAAATGGGAATAATAAACTGAAATGCCTATCCCACAGGATAGTTGTATATAAATATGTCATTATCAACTTATCCATTCAGAGTTCTGGGTGATGTGGTTGACATTGAAGATCTCCAGAGACAGTGATAGGAGGCTGAAAAATTGAACAAGTCAAATAACTGAGATAGAATGAAAACTGGTTAAATTATCCTTTACCTCTATGAGATATACATCAAATCAGTGAGTTGGATAGGATGATAATGGAGAATAATGGTCTATAACTAAATTGGTAGCTTGTATTTAATATGTAAGAGTCACTTCTGCCTAGGCAGTCTTTGAAATCTATCTATGTTCAGCAACAAACAGTGTTCGACTAGGAATCAGGACCTGTATTCAAATCCTGCCTCCTTAACTTCTTTTATTTTTAGTTTCTTGTTATGTTAAGTAGGAATGATAATATCAGTTACCTCTCAGGGTTATTGTGAGGATCAAATAAGTTAAAATGTTTAAAGAATTTTGCAAACTTTAAAGTGTTACATAAATTCTAGCTATTATTCACATTTAACGAAGAGATTCTGAGACAGAGGGTAAGTGAATGGGAAGTCTCAAGCTTTAGAGAATTAGGCAGAAGAAGAAATGGATAGATTCATATGAACTATTACATGGCTTATTCATTCAGCAGACATTTACTAAACCTTACTTTCTGTAAGGTCCTTCCTAGGGCTACTGTAGTGCCAATGCAATATTTACAGTGCCCATGATCATGATGAAGACTGTGACTATAAGTATTATTGCATGATGTTTGATCACAAAATATACCAAACTCTCCAGATAGAGGATAGAACTGAAGCATTTATATGAACACCAGAAAACCCAATCCCAAAACCAGTAAACCGGTTCCATCATAGTACCAGAGATATTCAGAAGCCATAATAATGCTGAGAGCCACAGTATCTTTCAGCCTTCCCACAAACGAATACAAGATCAATATCTACTCACAAACCTCTGTATCTCCTTGCCTGAGCATCCTCTCTCCCCCACCATCTTGCTAGCTCTGACTACCAGCTTCCTGTGGGCTCTGCTTCCCTTCAACAAACTCCTCCCACCACAAGGCTCCATGTGATTATATATAGCCTCTTAGGGGCAGAGTTTACTTTCACAGCAGGGGAGGTCTTCAAACTCCCCCCTAGGACTATTAAGGGGCAGGGAGGATCTTCAAATTCCCATTCCCATTACAGCTCCTGAGATGAAAATACCATAGTATCTGCCCTACTGAAACTTATTGTTTAGTAGAGGAGAGTACACAAAAAGACTCCTCTGCTAATAGTCTGTTTAGCAATTGTGAGTCTCCAATTCACAATTCTAGTTTTCTTCCTCTTATAATACCAACACACTTTGTCTTCCACTCTGAACAATGCACCGCTTTGTTTATGAATCTATTGTCATCTCAAACTTGCTTTAAGTCACCTCTAGCCCAGTTATGAACCTTTTGTTTTCTACAGCTTTCTTAGATCAGCAGCATATGCCTTGCCTAGCCATCAGATCTAATAAGATCAGACAGTCTTGTCTCCCTGATGGTCTCGGTGTAATCATCTTGTATCCATGTGTCATCCATCTCTGTACTTTTTGGCAGGTCAGGAAAGTGAAATTCACTAGTTTAAAAATCAAGGATGTCCTCACTGGGATTGCTGCTGCAGTTAGAGCTTTGCTTTTTGATACATAGAAGCTGCCTTGCTTGTTGGACCAATTCAGGATGATTCATTATCTAGTTTTACTGATGATGCCCAAGATTACTGGCCCAGCTGGCAACAGTGGTTGGCAATCCTACATAGCACATCATCACATTTGTTGCTTCTTATTGGCCCTTGGCTGAACTCTGGTAATACTGTCCATGCTATATTCTTTTGGATTCAAGATTATTGTGTTAGCAATTCTTTTGTTTGCTGCTAGCTCCCTTTTATTATAAGATCACAAACTCATGTCAAAAGAAAAGAAAGGAGAAAGAAAAAGATCTGGACTTAAGGTATAGCAAAATCTTTACTATGTTATTTATTTACTTTCCTTTTTATTGATGTCTTATTTTTATATCTCATTGGTAGGCTTACAGGATACAAGCATGAGAGCTTATGAATATATTGCTTCTCCTCCCCTATTCAGAAAACTCCCCTTGTAACAAATATCAAAAAAGAAGTAAAAATAATAAGTATAATAAAATCAGTCAGCACATTAGTTTCATCTGACAGTATATTATTATTCACCGTCATGGTCTTCCATGATGGAATGATGGAAGGGAAATGAATTTTCCCAACCTTTCTTTGGGACCAACCTTAGTCATTATAATTATAGTATTCTGTTCTATTTTATTATTTTTTCCATTTATATTATTGTATTCATTGCATATATTGTTTTCTTGTCTCTGCTTACTTTATTCTATTTCATTTTACATAAGCTTTCCCACGTCTTTCAGAATGATTTTTATCCTTTTTTTCAATGAACAAGAATTTATTTTCTTTCCCTCTCTTCTTTCCATAGGAGAGGGAAAATAAGAAATAGGTAGCATTTATATGCACTTTTAGATTTGAAAAGTGTTTTTTTTTAAGCAATTGGGGTTAAGTAACTTGCCCAAGGTCACACGGCTAGGTTTTTGTTTGTGTGGGTTAAGTGTCTGAGGCCGGATCCGAACTCAGGTCCTTCTGACTCCAGGGCCGGCACTCTACTCACTGCGCCACCTAGCCGCCCCTGAAAAGTGTTTTACAAATATTATTACCACAAGTCTGGGAGGTAGGTGCTTTTCTTATCCTTGTTTTACAGACAAGAAAATTTCAGTAAGGCAGAGGTTTAAGTGACTTACCCAGGGTCAGACAGTTCATATCTGCCACTGGATATGAACTCAGGTCTTCCTGATTCCAGGTCCTGTATTCTATCCACTATGCCACTTAGATGCCTCAAAATCATCATAACAAATATATATTTATATATAGTCAAATCAAATTTCCCTATTGAGCATATCTAAGAAATATCTCTCGTTTTGCATCTTGAGTCAGGAGGTTGGTAGGATATATCATCATTGGTACCTTGGAATTATAGGGAACCAATTGCATCATGCTGATCAGAGATCTTAAGCCTCTCACAGTTGATTATCCTTATAATATTGCTCTTAGTATTTTGTTCTCTTGGTTCTGCTCATTTCACTCTGCATCAGCTCATACAAATATTTTCAGGTTTTTCTGAAACCATCCCTTTCATCATTTTTTTCTCTGAATTTACCATGCTCATGAAGCAGTATTAGTCAGTTTTCTTTTATGCACTCTTTTGTTTAATCATTCCACCAATGAATAGGAAGATACTTTTTTCTTTCCAGTTCTTTGCTACCACAAAAGTGCTGTCATTTGCTCTCAATGTTTTGCTATATAAGATACTTTAAAAAAGTATACTTTCAAATTGCTTCCCAGAATTGTTGGATCAGTTCCATAGCTGAACCAGCAGTATATTAATATATTTGTATTTTTGCAGTTCCTCTAACATTAGCAATTTCTATCTTTCTACTTTTGGAGAACTTAGATGGTGAAGTGGATAGAGTACCAGGCCTGGAGTCTAGAAGACTCATCTTCTTGAGTTCAATTTGACCTCAGCCACTTCTTGCTGTGTGACCCTGGGCAAGTCACTTAACCCTGCTTGCCTCAGTTTCCTCATATATAAAATGAGTTAAAGAAGGAAATAGCAAGCTACTCTAGTATCTCTGCCAAGAAAACCTCAAATGGGGTCATGAAGAATTAGATATGACTGAAAAATGACTGAAAAATAACACATCTTTGTCAAAATATTGGGTAAAAGGTAAAACTTAAATTCTCTTGATTTGTATTTCTCACTGTTAATGATTACTTATTCTGAGTCATCTTTCATTTCATTGTATATTAGGTTGAATATATTTTGAGAATTGCTTGTACATATTCTTTGACCGTTTATTTATTTGGGAGTAACTTGATCTATATTGGCATTTGGCCAGATCTGTGATTTTATTGTTATAGATACTCTCTATAAGGAAACTCTCTTTCCCCAATGGATATGGCATCTGCTCTGCAACTCATAGCATTAGAGAACTCTTTGGGTCGGGGTGGAGGGAGGGGGAACTGTACCCAAGATTACATAGCTAGTATTTGTCAGTGGCAGGGCTTGAATACAGGTTTTCCTGACTTGAGATCAGTTCTCTTTAAACTCTTTAATAAGTTTTTTTATTATTTATTCATGTTAATTCCCTGAAACATCTTAGATATCAGACCTTTATCAAAGATATCTTATAGTTTTGCCCCAGTAAATGGTTTCTTTCCTTTTCCTAACTCATTTCATTTGGACAAAAGCTTTTTAGTTTCATTTCCTAATGCCTTTCTTTATAGGGGGCAGATATTAGATTTTTAGATTATTCCACTTTGTATCTACTTCTCAGCCTAGTTTCAGTTCAGGGAATAAGGATGTTCTCTGATGTCTCACCACACCCTACCTCATGCTTCCTTTTCTGTGTTGTCTTTCATTTTTGATTGCAAGCTTTTTGAGGGCAGGGACTACCTTCTTTTTATATTAATGTTATCCATAGTGCATGGCACCATGCCTGGCATTATGTTATAGATGCTTAATAAATGAGATTGGGATTTATATTCGTTTACCTCTCTCTCTCATCTTGGAAAAATTATTTAATTCCTTTGTTTATTGAATTGGGTTAAGAATTCTCCCCTTCCCTACCCCTCAACCCTAGTTGTGGCAGATATCTCCATTCATTTTCTTCCATTTTCCCACATATGTATACATACATATACATACATGTAATCATTGTATTTCAACACTGTTAGGATATTTCATACAGAAACATCATTAAGGTTTGGGAAGATGGATGTTATTGAACTTCTTCCTCTGATGTAGTTGACTTTGAGTTATAATAAAGTATTAAGTTGCAACTAAGTGCTCTTTTTTTTGGGTGGGGGAGGGCACATGATATCCAAATGAAACGTCTTATCAGGAGGTTTGACTGATATTAGTGTGACAGAGTTGAAGGAGAGTTGAATTTGGAGTTAGAAGACTCTTTCTGTGGTCATGGACAAGTCAGTCACCCTCTCTGATTGCTCAGTTCCCCATCTGTAAAATTAAGAGATTGGATTGTTTGTTCTCTGAATTTCCAAATGAGATAATATTTATAAAAACACAGCATAATACTTAACACACAGTAGGCTCTAAATAAATGCTTATCCCCTTCTCCTTTTCCCTTTCTTTCCAGCTCCAATTTTGTGACCCTATTTATCAAATCACTAATACTAGTGACCAAAAAAATCACATCTCTTTCCTTTCATGTTAGCAGTAGTCACTTTCTAGTCCAATGTGGTTTTTGAAGCAATAAGATTATTTATTGTTTAAAAAAACAAACAGTGTGATTTCCCATGTTTTGGGAAACCCCATGTGGTGCTAAAGATTTTGCTTTTAGGTTGCTAGATTTTGAGGTCCTGTCACTATTACTGTTTTCTTACTTTTTTACTGACTGAAGGTATGTTCTTTGGTACATTGCTAAGTACCTTGCCTTAGTTTTCTGGTTTATAAACAATATGAGAAATGGTGCTCTTTTATTTTCTTAGAATTCTATGAAAATTCATTTAATAAATTTCAATAGTATTTTACTTTTTGCAATTACATGTAAAGACAATTTTCAGCATTCATTTTTGAAAGATTTTGAGTTCCAAATTTTTTCTCTTTCTCTCTTTTTCCTTTCCCCTTCCCAAAATGGCAAACAGTCTGATACAGGTTATGCATTTGCAATCGTGTAAACATTAGTTATGTTGTAAAAGAAGAAACAGTAGAAAAAAAACCCTCCCCTAAAAGTTAAAGTAGTATGCTTTGATCTGCATTTGGATTCCATCAATTCTTTCTCTGTGGATAACATTTTCATCATGAGTTTCGGAGTTGTCTTGGATCATTGTGGTTCTACAAAGAACTGTGTAAATCATATTTGATTATCACACAATGTTACTGTTACCATGTACAATGTCTTGATTCTGCACACTTTGGTCAGCATCAGTTCATTTCTTATAGCACAACAGTATTCCATTACATTCATATACCACATCTTGTTCAGCGCTTCCCCAATTAATAATTCCTTTGTTTTTAAAGGGTTTCTCTTGCTATGAATGGGTAATACCTGGACTATGTGACAGTCTTGTGTCTTTGAGTGTCTTTGAGTCAGACTCAAAGTCTTGCAGCGCAAGTCCTTAATGCATCAGTGCTAAGAAAGAAATAACTCCTATAGATCCAACAGGTAGACTGTCCCTCGCACTTGTAATTTGATTGCTTCATTGCCTGTGGTATCTTTTAGCAAGATGTAGTTTCCTTCTTTATCTCTACTAATTAGGTGTATTTTTGCTTCCTTTGTCTAATATCAGGATTGTTACCCCTGCTTTTTTTTTTTTTACTTCAGCTGAAGTACAATAGATTCTGCTCCAGTCCTTTGCCTTTACTTTGTATGTCTCAAGTGTGTTTCTTGTAAACAATGTATTGTAGGTTTATCCACTCTGCTATCAGCTTCTGTTTTACAGGAGAGTTCATTCCATTCATATTCACTGTTACGATTACTACTTATTTACTGCTATCTTATTCTTCCTCTTTTTTGCCTTCTCTCTCCTTTCCCACTTTCCCACCTCACCAGTGTTTTGCTTCTATCACTACCAGCTCCCCTGATCTTTCCTCCCTTCTGTCAATCTCATTTTTCCCTGACCCCCCATTTACTTAATCCCCTCTAATTCTACTTCTATGTTGGATAAGAGAGGTTTCTATGTTCAGCTGATTGTGTGATTCCCTCTTTGAGGGAATTCCCTCTTCCCTTTATGAGACTAAGGTTTGAGCAATGCCCCTCATCCCATCCCCCCCATTTCCCCCTCCACTGTAATAGGTCTCTCTTGCCTCTTTGTATGAAATAAATGACCACATCCTGCCCCTCACTTCCTTCTACACCCATTTTACTCCTCTTTCTCATCCTTTATTTTTTCCTATCATTCCCTCAAATACACATTATATCTGTACCCTCTGTCTATGTTTATTCCTTTTATCTGTATTATTAGTGATATAGTTTTTCTTTTTTTCATATCTATCTATCTATACACACACACACACACACATATATAAATATATTAAATTAAACAAATGCTTTATTAACTTCTGGTTTACATCATTCATTTCCACCAGATTATGAGTTACATTTTCCCCCCATTTTTCCCCTACCCACCACCCCAGAATAGCAGTCCCACTAGATATCCCCTCATCCAATCTGCTCTCTCCCATATCTTCTCCCATACCCCTTCGACTTTGCCATTAGGGCAAGGTGAATCTCTGAGCCCCAATGCCTGGACATCTTATGAAACATTTAATTTTAAAACTTCGATTTTCAGATCCATTCCCTTCCTCCCTTGTCACCCCCTCCCTCTGAGAAGATAAGCAATTCAGTATGTGTTGTACATGTATAGCTATGCAAAACATTACCATAGTATATGTATTGTAAAAGACTGCTTATATTTCCTTCCCACCCGTCTCACCTCCTACCTGGTCCATTCCCTACTTTGATCCTGTCCCTCTTTGATAGTGGGTACCTCCAACCTCCCCTCCCCCCAGAATGCCCTCCCCTCCATCATCCCCTCTCTCATCCCCCTTTCCCCTACTCAGGAGAGTGAGTGAGGGTAAGATATTCCATTTAGTATGTATGTGATTCTCTCCTTGAGCCAACTTCAATGAGAATATGCTTTTGCCTTTTTGCCTTCCTGTTCTTCCCCTCCTCTGCAACTACTTCCCCTTGCCTCTTCTACATGAGATAGTTTACCCTACTCTGTCTCTCTCCATCTCCTCTTGCCACTTTCCTCTCTCACCTCTTGACTTCACCCCTTAAGAATCATCCCTCCCTTGGGGCGGCTAGGTGGCGCAGCGAGCAGAGCACCGGCCCCGGAGCCAGAAGGACCCGAGCCCGGATCCGGCCCCAGACAACCAACACACAAACAAAAACCCAGCCATGTGACCCCAGGCAAGTCACCCAACCCCAATTGCCCTCCAAAAAAAAAAAAATAATCATCCCTTCCCATCAAATTCAACCTGTGCCCTCTATCCATGTATACCTGTGAACATATGCCATGTACCCTTCTTCAATTATTTTCATAATGAGAAAGGTTTCATCAAACACAGTTATTGTTTTTCCATGTAGGACTGTAAATAGTCCAACTTTGATAAGTTCCTTTTGATTTCTTTTCCTTGATTACCTTCTCAAGCATCTCTTGCTTCTTGTGTCTGAATGTCAAATTTTCTATTCAACTCTGGTTTTTCCTCAAGAATGCTTGAAAGTCCTCTATTCCACTGAATGACCATATTTTCCCCTGAAACAAGATACTCAGTTTTGCTGGGTAGGTGACCCTTGGCTTCAATCCCAGCTCTTTTGCCCTCTGGAATATGATATTCCATGCTCTTCGATTCCTCAGTGTAGAAGCTGCCAGGTCCTGGGCTATTCTGATTGTGTTTCCACAGTATTGAAATTGTTTCTTCCTGGCTGCTTGTAGTATTTTCTCCTTGATCTGGGGATTCTGGAACCTGGCTATAATATTCCTGGGAGTTTTCTTTTTGGGATCTTTTTCAGGAGGTGATCGGTGGATTCTTTCAACCTCTATTTTGCCCTCTGGGTCTAAAACATCAGGGCAATTTTCCTTGAGAATTTCTTGAAGGGTGATTTCTAGGTTCTTTCTTTGATCATGGCTTTCAGGTAGTCCAATAATTTTTAAATTGTCTCTCCTGGATCTATTTTCCAGGTCAGTGGTTTTTCCCATGAGATATTTCACATTGCCTTCTAATCTTTCATTTGTTTGGATCTGCTTAACAGCATCTTGATTTCTCATAAAGTCATTAGCTTCCATTTGCTCCAGTCTAACTCTGAAGGAATGAATCTCCTCAGTGAGTTTTTGAGATTCTTTTTCCATCTGGCAAATTCGACTTTTTAAGGCATTCTTCTCCTCATTACCTTTCTGAGCCTCTTTTGCCATTTGAGTTAGTCTATTTTTTAAGGTGTTATTTTCCTCAGTCAGGCTGTTGACTGTCATTTCATACTTTTCTTGCATCTATATCATTTCTCTTCCCAAATATTCCCCCACTTCTCTTATCTGCTTCTTAAGGTCCTCTATGACCTGTAGCCAGCTTGTATTTTCATTTGGGGCTTTTGGTGCAGGAGTTCTGACCTCACAGTCTTCCTCCATGCTTTGAGCCTCTTTGCCCCTAAAATAGGATTCCAATGTTGAACTTTTCTGTTTATTTTGTTTCATTTGCCTAGGCATGTTGCCACTTAATTACTTGATTTTGGGGCTTGTTGCCACAGTAGGACTCTGCCACCAGACAGGGGAGCTTCTGCCCAAATGTGGGGTCTTCACAACTTCCGCCAGTTGTGTGGCCTCTGTAAAGCCTTCACCCACACTGGCAAGTTGGATACCCACCCCAAACTTCCCCCCCAGACCACAATCCAGATCTAGGCAGTTTAAAGCAAAAGCAATTAACCCCCAGACTGATTGCTGGATCTCCCTACAATTCACAGACCAGGAGCTAGAGCCACTACTGATGCTGCAAAATGGCTTCTGTGCAGCTGTTTCTTCAGCAGCTTTTCACCCCCAGGGGAGGAAGCCACGTGTTCCCCAAATACTGGTCCCAAAGTCCATAGGGCACTAACCTCTCACTTTGTTCTAGGCATATCTGTGCTGATAATTCTGGAATCGCCACAATTGCTGGTGTTCTGGGGTCCCTCCCGCCGGCTGCCTTGGGGCTAAAACCATGGACCTGGGCTTGGCTCTGCATCTGTGCTGTTTGGTTCCCAGTGTGCTGTGCTGCCTGCTCTCAGAGTGCTGCTCTGGCCACTCCCTGCAGGGCTGCTGGGCTGTCCTCAGCAGGAGGTTAGCTTCTCTGTGCTGTTCTGTGGGTGCTGGGGCTCCAGAAGTTGTTCAGAGTCCCCTTTCACATTGTTTGAAATTGTGTGGGGCAGAACACATTGGAAATTCTGTTTCTACTCCGCCATCTTGGCTCTGCCCAGTGATACAGTTTTTCAGAGTCATTAGTATATCATCTTCCCCGGTAGAAATGTAAACAGTTTAGCTCCACTGAGTCCTTTGTTTTCTTTTCCCTTTTTAACCTGTTTATGCTTCTCTTGGGTCTTGATATTGGAGTTCAAAATTTTGGTTTAGTTCTGGTCTTCTTATAAAGACTTGAAATCCTTCTATTTCATTGGATAACCATTTTTTCCCTCGATGTATTATGCTTAATTTTGCCAGATAAGTAATTCTTGGTTATAGTACTAGCTTTTTTGCCCTCTGGAATATGATGTTCCATGTTCCATAATCTCTGATCCTTTAATATCACAGCTGCCAAGTCCTGTGTGATCCTGATTTGGACTCCCTAGTATTTGAGTTGTTTCTTTTTTTTCTCCAAATGCTTTATTAACTTCTGGTTTACATCATTCATTTCCACCAGATTTTGAGTTACAATTTTTTCCTCATTTTCCCCTACCCACCACCCCAGAATAGCAGTCCCACAGGATATCCCTTCATCTAATGTGCTCTCTCTCATATCTTCTCCCTCACTTCCTTTGACTTTTCCATTAGGGCAAGCTGAATCTCTGTGCCCCAATGCCTGCACATCTTATCTCCCAGTTACATGCAAAATAGTATTAATAATAGTATTTATCTATATTTGAAACATTTAATTTTAAAACTTCGAATTCCAGATCCATTCCCTTCATCCCTTGTCACCCACTCCCACTGGGAAGATAAGCAATTCAGTATATGTTGTACATGTCTAGCTATGCAAAACATTACCATAGTAGATATATTGTAAAAGACTGACTATATTTCCATTCCACCCATCCCACCCCCCACCTGGTCCATTCCCTACTTTGATCCTGTCCCTTTTCAAAAGTGAGTGTCTCCAAACTCTCCTCCCTCCAGCCTGCCCTCCCCTCCATCATCTCCCCTCTCATCCCCCTCTCAACCACTCTCCTGCAGGGTGAGATATCCCATTTAGTCTGTATGTCATTCTCTCCCTGAGCCAAATTCAATGAGAATATGGTCCTTTTTCTTCACTGGCTGCAAATCTGATGAACATATTATCTATGACTTTATCTATGTCATTGATAAAATGTTAAACAGTTCAGGTTCAATGACAGATCCTTTTGGTGTTCCATTGGGAAGCTCCTGCTAAGTTCATATTGAGCCATCAACAATCACTTTTGAGTTTGATCATCCAACCAGTTCTACATCCATCTGATTATATTATTGTCTATTTCATGTCACTCTCTCTTCTCCACCAGAATTACATGAAATACTTTGTTAAAAGTGTAGCAAAAATATAAGCAAATTGGATCCCAAATGTTCCCCTCATTTATTAGTTTACTAATCCTGACCAAAAAATAATTGAGTTTAGGATGACATGGCCTGTTCTTGATTAAACTATCCTGGTTCTTGTATTCACGACTTTCCTTTCATCTCTTTAATGATCCATTTTAGAATTTTCCTAGGAATCAAATTAATCTCATTGGCCTATAGTTTGTTAACTGTCCTCTTTCCTTTTTTTGAACATCAGAACAACATTTACTTTACTCCAATCTTTTGATATCTAACTGTGGATGCTAATTTGGTTTGGGGTATATTGTCAAGCTTTTAAAAGTGTAGTGTTTTTTTTTCCTTCATCTCTGCATGAATGTTAGCATAAAAGCGTCAGTTACATTCATGGTGATGTATTTTTTTTTTTTTTTTGGTAAATTGTTATCATTGTAAGATAAGATGAAAAAGTGTATAAGAAAGAAATGTTTATTTTTCCCTTTGGCAAGATGAAATTTGGTAACTTATTTATTCTTCTCCCTGAGGAGCACCCATGCCATTTTTTCATTTATTTGCAATTTCTTTGTCTGTTTCATTTTTAGCAAGAATGGACATAGTTCTCTTCTTCTAGTAATGTGTTTAACCAACTCATTGGTTGTTGGACAATAATCATACATTAAGAATACTCCAATGTTCCATGGATCTGTGCTCTCATTGATTTGGATGTTTCCTCCGATGAATGCAATTTACAAGCATACCCATGTTTGCTCAACTGCAGACTCTTGCAAATGCTCTCATAAATTTGCCACAGGGGCAGGATTTGTGCCTTAAGTGCACCACAATTAAATTGAAATGTGTAGATGATCTAAAGTTGTTGCATCACCTCTGTAGGTTGGCTACTATGTTACAAATATTTTTGCCTATGGCTTTCTATGACACAGACAAAAAATATAAAATTACCTTCAGTCTTAATTACTTTTGTAGTGATGGTGGTGGAATTCCATAAATCGAGGCATTCTAACAATTGATTAAAAAAAACTTTTTTCTGAATAAATTTGGATGAAATTTATTTGTCAATAAATATTAAATCTCAATTTGGTTTCTTTTTTAAAATTAAATTGCATTTTTTCAATAAACAAAAATCTACCCTTCTCTTCCTCCCACCTCCCCCCTTTGCCACTGAGATAGAGAGAAAAACAGAATTCTTGTTATAAATATGTACAGTTAAAACAAATTCCCATAATGGCCCTTTTCTCTCAAAACCTATATTTCAATCAGCATGTTTAGTCCATCAGGAAATGGATAATATTTTTTCATCATGAATCCTCTGGAATTGTCAACACATCGATTAGTTGCTACCTTTAAAAGTTGCTTGTCTTTGTTGAACAACGATAACAATATTGTCTTAAAATATTTTTTGTTATTGTATAAATCATTCTCTTGGTTTTGTTCACTTTGCTCTGCATCAGTTCATCCAAATCATCCCAGGTTTCTCTGAATCATCTTTCTTCATGATTTCATATACCACAATAATATTCCATCATATTCATATGTTATAACTTGTTCAGCCATTCCTCAATTTATGGGTACTCCTCAGTTTCCAGGTCTTTGCTGCTACAAAATAAGTTACTATAAATGCTTTTGTATATATTTGTCCTTTTCTTCTCTCTTTAATCACTAGGGAATATAGACCTTCTTGTCATATTACTGAATCAAAGGTTTTGCACAGTTTAACACCTTTTTGGATATAGTTTCCACTTGTCTTCCTGGACCAGTTTACAGTTTGATGAACAATGCTTTTATATCTATTGAAAGCTTGGAATTTTTACTCTGAAAACTTCCTGTTCCTTTGCATTTATCAACTGGGGAATGAGTCTTATTCTTATAAATTTAAATTAAGGAGTGTGAGATATTGGTCTATACTTAGTTTCTGCTAGACTGCCTTTCAACTTTTCTAATAGTTTTTGTGAGTTCTTAACCCAATAACTGAGATCTTTGGGCTTTTTAAACACTAGGTTACTGTGCTTATTTTCTTTTGTATGTTGTATACCTAATCTGTTCCACTGTTGGACCTCTTGATTTCTTAGCCAATTTAGTTTTTGATGATTATTACTTTGTAGCATAGTTTGAGGTCTGGTACAGCTAGCTAGACTCCTTTTCTTCCCATTTTCCCCATTATTTTCCTTGAGATTCTTTACTTTTTTCTCCCCCAAGAATTAATAAAATCAATAAGACAAATAAGAATTACATATTCTTTCTCTCCATATAAGTATGTATACATGCATGTACACACATGTACATGCATTTACACATATATATTTACACATATGTAGATGGTGTATATGTACAAATACATATGTATGTATATGTTAAGACCTTTTTTCTGACTCTGTCCATGCTCATTCAAATTATCCATGTTGAGAGGGGAGGGGATGGGATAGGTTTTCAGAAGAGCATTAATTTTAAGAATTCTGGTCTTGGGGAGGCTAGGAGTCAGGAGGACCTGAGTTCAAATCCGGCCTCAGACTCTTAACACAAAACTATCTGTGTTACTTTGGGCAAGTCATTTAACCCCAATTGCCCTCCAAAAATGAAAAAAAAAAGAATTCTGGTCTCCAAATTAAGGCTGAGATATATTGAACCTTTAAATTTTCTATACTTTCATGTCTTAAAATAACTATTTCCCTACCAAAAGAAACACACTTGAAATCACATCAATAACTTTGGCATAAATTCTACAGATGGCTTTAGTATGAACATACGGTGATTTTGTCTACCACCTGTGCTAAAATTCTTGTAAACACTGGGGACTCAAAACCAAATGTCAGCCCTTACTTTGATATTCCTTGGCTTTGGTAACTTTTTTATAACCTTCTCTCAACCTTAAAACCACTTACAAATAGTCTGAGCTTCTATTTACATAATACTTTTGCATTAGGTGTATACACCACTATAACAGTCTGAAGAACAAAGTGATGCCCAGGGTGCATCACTGCCATTCTCTGAATGTTTAAAAGCATTTCCCTCGATTTTATGACATTCTAGTGAAACATCTAACTTCTTTTCCTGAATATGGTTTCATGACTTTTCCTGAATTTTCTACTTTTACTTTTCTCATTCCAGTATCTTATATAGTTTTAAAGTCTTATACAGTTTCTGTTTTAAATGATTATGAAAAACGAAGACTTTTCCTAGAGCTTCAATACATTTTTACTTTTAGTACTAAAATACTTTTATGCCATTCTTACTTTATTCCTCTTATTAATATCTATGTATAGTTAAACTCCCTTATAACCAGACTTTAATATTATAGGAGGACAATGTTAAATGCATAATATTGTGGATGTAAAGACAATTTATCATAGTTAGCCTACAGGTAAGACAGTTTTTAGCATAATGCAAAGGAAAAAAGTTCTCATCTTAGTTCTACAACCTTAAAATGACCATTGTAGTCAAGTATGTATTTTTAAAAGCATCTTTTAAATGCTGATGGTGGTGGTTATGGAATGTGGTTAATAAAATATAATGGGATATCTTGTCTTGACTTTTTGCATAATACTTTTCATTTGAAAATGCTAAAAATAACTTAGCATCTCTTTCAAGATACACACAAATATGCTTTTAAGAACTTTATTTTTAGTTTTATAGATGTTGAGCATAAACCATGTAAATATTAAATAGATTTTCCAATGTCATTCATGAATTCATAAACTGAAGATGGGATTGATCAACAAATATTTGCTGTTATGCTAATATTTCATGTCTCAGGTTCCTTTGTCATCTAATGGAATAATACCTCACATGTATATGATGCTTTAAAATTTGCAAAGTGCTTTATATGAATTCTCATTTGACCCTAATGACAAACCTGTGAATCAGATGTAGATGGTTAAACTAATTCTTATAGAAATTAAGTGATTTGTCAAAAGGTCTGTAGTAGCAAACACCCTAGCACACCCAGGATGGCCTGCTAGCACAGGTTCTTTGATCTGCTATGATAAAAGAAAGACAACTTTTAAGGGGGTCAGCAATCTTACCTTAATTACAGATAAGTAGAAAATACAAGCAGAGAAATTAGCACAGAGATTCAACAGACAGGGCTCTTACTGTTTGAACAAAGTACAAAAATCACAAAATACTACCACCTACATACACCACCACAAACCTCTGAGTAGTTGGGGGGCTCTTAACAAATGGCTACTCAGAGTCCCGTCAAGGGAATCCAAAGGTCCTTCTCATAAGCAAACCCCCAAAGAAAAATGCCAACCTCTCAGTATGTATAGTTTTCAACTAATAGGTTCAGAAGACATTACAGCTCTCAGTGACTCAGTACCTAAAGGTGTGAAAGCCTTCTTACAGGCAAGCCTCCCTTAAGCAAGCTCCTCCTAAGGCAAATTCCTCCCCCAATGGTCTCTATGGGATTCAGGATGTATCACAACCATGAAAGCAGCAAGACATTTGTGATTGAAATACCTGTGTACCTTTAGATCTGGGAACATGGCTCCTCTTCTAAGGTAAAAAGGGGACACATGTGGTTACATAGGCCTATTAATGGACAAGGAAGATCTTCCTATTCCATCAACATTGCAAGACCACACTTGAAAGTATTGAATCTATGGCTTTGTGATTATAGATCAAGTACTGTACCCACTGGGATGATAATGTTTATCATATTGTGGAGATAAGATGAGATGATTCATTTGACAGTGCTTAGTTTAAAAATTATATGAAAAACAAAGTATAATTTTTAAAGACTTTGTGTTTTGTTTCAGGTCTCAATTCACTATAAAATTTTACAACAAATAGTAATAAGAAAGCAAGGGAATACCACAGTCTCCAAAGAACTAAAGCTGTATGTTTCCCAAAGGGTAATGGAGACAACATGAAGGGTTTAACAAGGCTGCCACTCATTACCAATGAGGAGCTGTGAAAGAAAAGTGACTCGGGAAGGAATCAAGTAGCTAGATAACCACTAGATAATGCAATATATGAAGGGATTTAGAAAGACAGCACATTGGATGAAACCCCTGTGGAGGAGAGGACCTAGAGATGAGTAATGTCATCTCAAATATATCATTTAGACCAAGGCAAATGGGCAGATAGAGTGCTTGGCCTGAAGTTAAGACTCATCTTCCTGAATTCAAATCTGATGTTAGACACTTACTAACTATGTGACTCTGGACAAGTCACTTAACCTTTTTGTTTGCTGAACTGAGGTTCCTTATCTGTAAAGTTAGCTAGAGAAGGAAATGGCAAACTACTCCAGTATGTTTTTTCAAGAAAATCCTAAATGGAATCATGAGGAGTATGAAATGAGTGAATAGCTACAACCACAATATTTTTAAGTTCCTAAAGCACAACTCTATTAATTTTTAAGTTAAAAAAACTTCAGTGGTGCCACATTGCTTACCAGATAAAGTTCTAACTCTTAATTTTGGCTTTTAGAAATATCAATTGTGTGATGACAACCCCTCCTCCTCCAACTTTATGGTTATGGTTTTGACTGTTCCCTTTTTATGTGTCCAGTATTCCTACCAAACTATGTTACTCATGATCTTCTAAGCACCCTTATTTGCTTGTGTTAGGGTCTACCTTTCTCTCAGTAACATAAGTTATTATCTTCTGTTCAGGTTCAGCCTTTTTCATAACTTTTGTAATTCTTTATTCTGGCTCATTTGCTACACCAAGCAAGTCTTCCCCCATCTCTGTCTGATGAATCTTGTCCTTCATTTCAAGAATGAATGTTTCCATTCATCCCCCAACCAGAAGTCAATTTTTTCCTCTTAAGAGCTTCTATAACATTTACTTTGTATCTTTTTATGGCAATGTGACATTCTCTCTTGTCATATACTTATTTATATGACTATATCTTATTGTCTTTACTAGTCTGTAGGTCCCATGAGGGCAGGAATGATGTCTTATTCAGTCATCTTGCTATCTCCTACAGAAATCACATGGTTCCCTACATACAGTAGGTACTCAAAGCATTTTTTATTTAATGAACAAATGTAGAAAGAGCAGGGATTGAATAAATGGAGATGAATATGAGTGTAAATTAGACAAGAAGACAGATGTTGGTTTTGTTCTCTGTGTGACTCTTAGTAAGTAGAATCATGAAATTTTCAAACTGGAAAGAGCCAGGTAGAAATTAATCCAGGTCAATTCTCCCCAGTTCTCCTTAACTTCTTGGGCTTCTAAAGGCTGCCTTAAAAATATTTCCCTGGGCTTTCCTACAGGCCTAATCATTCTTCTATTAGACCATCTCATTGCTATTGAGGATTCACTGGTCTGTTACAGTGCTGCCTTCATATCTTATTGCCAGCATATGGTTTATGGTGAATAACTCTTCTATTATTTGCACAGCTGTTGAGTAATATTACGTTAAAACATTACATGCACAATTATGTTCAATTATATCAAATGAATCTATTTTACCTAATGCCTATTCTCCAGGGTTTGTGCATCTTTAGTTACAGGAAGTTGAATACAGGATAGCAGATGGTACAACAAAATGTTTGTCAGCTAATAAATTTAAATGTCAAGTACACACCACTATTTTATAATAGACATATATTTTAGTCAAGCATCTCAGCTTATTTCTATAGCAGAGGTGTTATTGTGCCATATTCCATACACCTAAGCCTATCTTGGGGTATTGCAGTGTAATGAGGAACTTTCCAGCCAGAAGGCAAGTAGCACTGAACTGATTCCTTTGCATCTTAACTTGCCCATTGTCTTCCAGGTCAAAGTCTATCAGAGGAAGTGGGTTTGTTCCCTATTCTTTTGCTGATTTCCTGTTGTCCCAGCATACTGTCTTTTTCCTTCAAAGATGTCCCTGCTCTCACATCTTTTCCTCTGTTCTCTTCTCCCAAGAGTCTCTGTGTGTGGTGGCAGAAGGCTGGTCCATTCATGCTGATCCCTGGCAAGGCTTTAGTAATGGACTCTTTGTAAGCCAGAAGATGGGCTATGCTTATTCATTTTACATCTTTCCCTTTTTGAAATTTCCTGACTGCGTGTTTGTTCAGACTGTGCAGAATGTTGTCCCAATGCACAGAGGTATAGAAGGGCAAACAATTTACATTCAACATGCAGGCCACTGTTTGGACTTATCTGATCTCTTCCTCTCATCCAGGAGTAGCAGATTCCTCCTCCCACCTCTCCCCATTGAAGGGTGTACTGTATAATTTTCAGGCTAACTCCCTGGTGTATTTGTTCTTCTAGCTTTTGAAGCTGGGCCTTTCCTGAAACAGATTTGCCAGTGGGGTGCAGACTTATTTCTTTGAACTGAAGTGAAGTACCTTTTATGTGGATCTAAAAATCACCTTGAAAGCATGGCATCTTAGTCCATACTGTTCCCTCCCTTCAGATTTGGCAAACATCTCTTCATCTGGTTCCATAACCAAGTAAGTTGGCAGCTTTGAAAGTCCATTATTCCTTTGAAGTAGAAATGGAATGATCTCAGAGGAACACAGGTTAGTCTTGTAATCAGTAATAAGGTGTGATGTCCAGAGCAGTACCCAGTAGGGCCCAAGGAGATTGGTTTTACCTTAAAAATATGCCTACCTTATCCCCTACCCCTTCTCATCTTCTCTAACCAATTGCCAGGTGAATCTGTTTTGAGAACTATTTTCTCTATCTTACTACCTAGACTCATAACATCATTCTTCCTTACTGCCTTACAGATTACAGAACATCTCATATGTGGGTGTAATGTTAATGGAATCTGAAGATCTTTCATGCCCCTTTTTATTGGCAAGTAAGCAGGTACTTAGCATCTTGTTTCAAGTTAACACCTTGTTTAAGCTATTTAATTAAGACAAGTAGTTAAGACCTTGGGAGAAAGTTGCTGATGTAACAAGAAGGGGCAGAACAGGGAGGAGTTAATACCTTATATAATGAAAAACTCAAGATGAGAATTTCCAGAATTTCTCTCAGTGAGCATCTGGAGGCTACAGCTTCTGCTAAGACATTTCTTCTGGGAACTTCTGCTGAGAACTTCCAAGAGCCAGGGTGAGGAGCTACAATAAGTGAAAGAAGAGGATCCCTGATTGAGGGAGCCTGTTCTGTTGTGAAGACTTGGGAATGTGGGTGTTCACAGCATTAACCATGTGTACCAATTTCATGGTTACTGTAATGATGCTGGTTTTCTGGTTCTGGGACTCCATTTTCTGGTATTTGAATAAAGGATTTGGTTCTATCCTCCATGTGGAGAGCCTCTTACATTTTGTGATCCACAACTATACCAGCATATTCATAACCACAGTGGTACTGTATTATTGTTACAGTGGGTAAATAATGTTTTAATTGTTAACTTTGTTATCAGGGAGTTATAATTCATAAATATACATGAATATTCCTATGTAAATTTCTTTATAAGACATATTTGTATACAAAATGTCATATGTATACATTATACATATGCACACATATTTATATGTATATGTGTATATGTGTGTGTATGTGTGTGTGAGTGTGAGTGTGAGTGTGTGTGTGTGTGTGTGTGTGTGTGTGTGTGTGTGTGTGTGTATGGAGCCAAGAAGTTCTAAGTAGCTTCAACTGCCCAGAGAATCACTTCAACTGGGTTTAAAATTTCTCTCATTTTCTGTTGAGGCTGATAAGCATTAAATAAATATCCCATAAACTACACCCAATCATTCAACAGGCACTTGTTAACCATCTACAAGGTGACAGGCACTATTCTAAGGGCTGGAGTTGAAGAAGTAAAAATGAACAATCCTTACTGTCAATGGGCTTTCATCCTATTAGGAGCACCATAAAATTGAAGTATGTGTAAAGTAAGTACAAGGTAATTTGGGTAAGAAGGTGCTAACAGGAGAATCAGGGAAGGAGTGATTCTAAGAAGAAGCAATTAAGAACAAGTTCATTCCCTGCATGATCAAAAAAGAATGAGTAGCTACAAAATCAGGGTAACAATATTGAAAATAAGTAAGATGGGGTAGAGTCAAGATGGCAGAGTAGGAACAGGGGGGCTGTTCTGTCTGAGGGTCTCCAGCTCTCACTTCCTCCAATTCATGTAAAAGGTGACTCTGAACAAACTCTGGTGGTACAGAACCCACAAAATGACACAGAGAAGCTAACCTCCCACCAAGGACAGCCTGGTGGACTGGCAGCAAGCAGCCAGTGCAGCACTCTGGGAGCAGTGCCCAGCCCTACACCAGCCACAGGATTTAGCCCCAGGATAGTGCTGACCAGCTGCAGGCTGGAGGGATTTCAGATCACCAGCAGCTTGGTGGTTAACAGAATTATCAACCCATAGATGCTAAGGACAAAGTGAGAGGTCAGTGCAATGTGAACTTTGGGATCCAGTAGTTGGGAGTGCAGTCGGCCTCTGCCCCCAGGCCAGAAGCCACTTTGGAGCCACAGGCCACCATGTGGCAGCTTCAGCTCCTGGTCTGTAGTTTGTAAGGGGACAAAACAACAAGTCTGAGGGGTAATCACTCTTGCTTTAATCTGCTTGGATCTGGATTTCGGTCTAGGGTAGAGGTCCTGGGATGTGTGACCAGCTTGCCAGACAGTGTGGAGGCTTCAGAAAGGGTACCCAACTAATACCTCCAGCAGCTGAGAAAACCCTAGCATTTGGTACAAAGCTCTCCTGTTTGGTAGCAGAGTCCTGCTGTGGTAAAAAGCCCAAAAGTCAAGTAACTGAGTGGCAACATGACCAAACTAGGGAAGCAAAGTAAACAGAGCAACCCAACTTTGCACTCCTATTTTGGAGACGAAAAGCATGGAACAAGAGGAAGACAGTGAAGTCAGAACTCCTGCACCAAAAGTTTCCAAGAAAAACACAAGCTGGTTATAGGCCATAGAGGACCTTAAGAAGGATTTTGAAAAGCAAATAAGAGAAATGGAGGAAAAATTGAGAAGAGAAATGACAACAAGGCAAGAAAATTATGAAATGAGTGTCAACAACCTGACTGAAGAAAATAACACCTTAAAAAATAGACTAACTCAAATGGCAAAAGAGGCTCAAAAAGCCAATGAGGAGAAGAATGCCTTAAAAAGATGAATTTGCCAGATGGAAAAAGAATCTGAAAAACTCATTGAAGAGAATCATTCCTTCAGAATTAGACTGGAGCAAATGGAAGCTAGTGACTTTATGAGAAATCAAGATACAAAACAGATCCTAACAAATGAAAAAGTAGAAGGCAATGTGAAATATCTCATTGGAAAAACCACTGACCTAAAAAAATAGATCCAGGAGAGATAATTTAAAAATTATTGGACTATGTGAAAGCCATGATAAAAAAGAACCTAGAAATTATCCTTCAAGAAATTCTCAAGGAAAATTGCCCTGATGTTTTAGAACCAGAGGGGAAAACAGAGGTTGAAAGAATCCACTGATCACCTCCTGAAAAAGATCCCTAAAAGAAAACTCCTAGGAATATTATAGCCAGGTTCTGGAGTTCCCAGATGAAGGAGAAAATATTACAAGTAGCCAGGAAGAAACAATTTGAATATTTGAAAACACAATCAGGATAACACAGAATTTGTCAGCTTCTACACTGAGGGATCAAAGGGCCTGGAATACTATATTCTGGAGGCCAAAGGAGCTGGGATTAAAGCCAAGAATCACCTACCCAGCAAAACTGAGTATCATCTTTCAGGGGAAAATATGGTCATTCAGTGGAATAGAGGACTTTCAAGCATTCTTGATGAAAAAACTAGAGTTGAATAGAAAATTTGACATTCAGATACAAGAAGCATGAGAAGGTAAGCAGGGAAAAGAAATCATAGGGAACTTATCAAAGTTGAACTATTTACAGCCTTACATGGAAAAATTGTAGTTGTAACTTATGAAACTTTTCTCAGTATGAGAATAGTTGAACAGAATAGAAATGTGTATACACATATATATGTCAATAAAGGACAGTATATGTGTGTATGAACAAATATGTGAATATGTGTATATGTGTGTGCAGGTTTACATAGATAGAGGGCACAGGACCAATTCATTAGGAAGGGATGATACTTAAAAGGTCAAATTAAGAGGTGAGAGAGAAATATAATGAGAGGAAATGGGGAGAGACAGAATGGGGTAAACTATCTCATATAGAAGAGGCAAGGGAAAATGGTTACAATGGAGGGGAAGAACCAGAAGCCCAAAAGGAATAGGTCAATGTTATTCTCATTGAATTTGGCTTAAGGAGGGAATGACATACACACTAAATAGGGTATCTCACTCTACAGAAGAGTAGGGGGGAAGGGGATGAGAGGGGGGATGATGGAAGAGAGGGCAGACTGGCTGGGAGGGAAGTTGGAAGCACCCACTTTTGAAAAGGTACAGGATCAAAGTAGAGAATAGAACAAGTGGGAGGTGGGGTAGGAGGGAGGGAAATATAGTCTGTCTTTTGCAATATATCCACTATGGAAATGTTTTGCATAGCTACACACATACAACCTATACTGAATTGCTTATCTTCCCAGTAAGGTTGGGTGATAAGGGAGAAAGGAAATGAATCTGGAATTCAAAGTTCTAAAATCAAATGTTTAAAGTATATATATCCTATTATTTATTTTATTTTACATGTAACTGGGAAATAAGACATACAGGCACTGGGGCATAGAGATCCACCCTGCCCTACTGGAGCTGGAGGAGGTATGGGAGAAGATATGGGAGAGAGCAGATTGGGGGAGGGAATATTTTAGGGAGGTGGGTAGGGGGAAAATGGGGAGACAATTTATAACTCAAAATCTTACAGAAATGAATGATGTAAACTAGAAGTTAATAAAGCATTTTTTTAAAAAAGAAAGTGAGTGAGAACCTCATCTTTTACTGCATTTTGTGAAGTGACTATTTTGTTGGAAAATTTTATGTACTAAAGTACAACTTTTGTTCCTTCTTTGTTCTTGTTCGGTTTGCAATCCCACCTCTCTACAATAATAATCTTTTTTTTTAAAAAAAAAGAAACAGAAGAGTTTTAGGCAGAGATTTGATTCAGTCCATATCTGTTTCAGAAGCAAATGATCAGACTACAAATGACCAAGTTAAAGTGGGAGAAAACCTATGACTTCTATAAATCTGTAACTAATTTTGTATTATTTAACATTTAAAATAAAGTTTACACTTAAGGACTTTAGAGTGACAGTGTTGCTGGATACAAGTCTTGCCTCTGACACTTAACAGTTGTATGACCATAGGGAACTTACCTAATATCCCTGAGCCTCCAGAAACTTTTAGAAGTTCACTACCAAATTATAGACAAATTGCAGTCTTTGTTGGTGAAATTGTTCCTCACATTCCTGAAATCACAGGTCCTTTCTCTATTCTTGTAATCAGTCTTTAAAGGAAATGAAAAAATATTTCTTTCTTAGGCCCAAACTCTCAGCCCAATATATTTTGTGTGATACCCTAATACAAGTCTTCAGTTCACAAATTAATTTGTTTATGATTTTCCTAATAGCCAAGTCCTACTGAAGAAGAAAGATGTCAGAAATCCCTTTTTTAATTCATATAATTTGAAGCTTAGGGCTTAAGAAAAAAGAGCCTAAAGTAAAAATCATTGGTGAGGGCAGGTGCAGGAACAGCCAGGGAAGGGCGATGGGGAAAAAGGAGAAGTCAGGGTCCCAGTCCTCAAAAGAGTAGACACAATCAAGTTTCATTTGCCAAAGGGTTTGGTTGCCAGAGCCTGAGATGTGATGGTCTTTAGGGCCAAAGTAGGAGAAGAAAAGGGGAACTGGCAATGGCAATGCATCTTAAGAGAGGCCAGTAACTTCTCCTAGTCAGCTCTGGAAAGGTTTTATTGGCCTTCACAACAGGTCATTTCACTGTCCCAGATGAAAGTCAAAGTTGTTTTTTTTTGTTTGTTTTTGTTTTTGTTTTTTACAACAGCAGAGTGGGGATTTTCTTGCTTAGACAATAACATTGATTTCCTGCCTCTGATGTCACAGTCCGGGAGATTAGGTATTATCTGATGAATCTAATGTGTAGTATGGGGCATGGAAATTTTCTGATAATGGAAGGCCAAGGATGTTAGGCGTGGAAAAGGGTCTAACTCATTGTCCAGGGCAGAGATAACCTGCTATGAAGGAACATTACAGGTCTCAGAGAATATCCTAAGCTTCTGTTTTTTCCTATGATCACAGCTGTGAATATTTATTAAAACATGAAGATCTTTTCTGACTAGTAAGATTACTATCACTCCCTCTTCATCTTAGGGGACCAGTCCATAGGAGTTTATAGGTTTACTTTTATTAGATAGCAATTTTGGAACAGAAACCTAGTTTAAAAAAAGGATCAAGTGTATCAGGCATAGAAATACTAGGCAAGATGATTCTATTCACAGACCAGGAACTGGTAGGAAACAGTTCATGGCATATTCTCCTCCGCATTCTACAATAAAGACTGAATAAATAAATTACTTCTCTACAATGATTTTTGTAACATCAGTTCACTTGCTTATGTAAAGAAGAAATAGAATAGCGAGCATGTAACATCGTCAAAAGAATTAATAATTGAAAGAATTATGAAGGCTAGTCTTTATACTTGATGGACAGATTAGGATCATAGAATTTTAGAGCCAAAAGAGTCTTTAGTCCAACCTCAAGAGGCGAAGTGACTTATTTTTCCCCTCATTTATTTGTTTTTAACATTCATGTTTTTACAATTTTGAATTATGAATTCTTTCCCTCTCCACTCAGTGAGAAAGCAAGAAATCTGATATCAATTACACAAGTGAAGTAATGCAAAACTTAATTCCACGTTGCCAAAAAATCAAGAAAAACAAAGTGAAAAAAGTATCTAGAAATTTGCACTCTGAGTCTATCAGTTCTCTCTCTTGAGGTGGATGTCATTTTTCAGTGAGTCCTTTGGATCATTGTATTGATTTGAGCAGCAATGTCTTTTACAGTTAATCATTGTTAGAATATTGCTATTACCAAGTGCAATATTCTTCTGGTTCTGCTCACTGGTGAAGTGACTTCTTCAGGGTCACATAAATAGCAAAATGCAGAGTATGGACCTGAATTCACGTTGTCTGACTCCACCATCAATACCTTTTTGTAAGACCAAATGGATGATATGAGCTGGATGGAAAAATGGAGCACAAAATATGTTTACTATGGGAAAGGAGATTTGTGATGCAGCGACATTTGCTTGCTAAGGTGGATGCAAATCTGAGCTACTAAGTTGAGGTATTTGTTAGTACAGAGGATTACCGCATGTTTCTTTGTCTTGAGATGGAGTCTGTCATAACTTCCTGTATCCCTAGGGAAGGATGTGTTGGATAAGTTAGTATAACTTATTTGATTCTATTCAAATACCTAGTGATTTACTCCAGTCACTGAAAATAGTTGGGATGAACACCAGGCTATTAAATCTGCCTCACAGGTCAGTGTTCCACCTTCCTCCCTGTGAAATAGGGTGGAGACTATCATTGATAGAAAAGCCAAATATCTCCCTACTTGGAGGGAACTGTGTGCTCCTGAGAGGATAACACCCAACCCCCAATCTTCATTCTTAGAAAGGGTGGGTGATATGCAGTTTGTGGCTTATCAAAAGGCCAAACTTCCTTTCTGATTTTATAGGAAGAATATACTTATTAGCAGTGGTGGTAAAGGGGCAGAAAATTTTAGGTATAGGATACAGTCATTAAAAAGGCCCAGTTTGGGAGATAGAATGTCTTATTTGCAGAGTAACAAGGAGGCCAGGGTCACTCAATTGAAGAGTTTAGGGAGGAGGGTAAAATATTTTTTGAGGGGGGAAGGCAGGGCATTCGGGGTTAAGTGACTTGCCCAAGGTCACATAGCTAGTAAGCGTTAAATATCTGAACTCAGATTTTGAACTCGGGTCCTCCTGACTCCGGGGACACTTAGCTGCCCCAGGAGGGTAAAATCTAAGAAGACTATGTGATTAACATAGTACTGACCCTTGGTTACATTTTAGGATACAGGATGGTTTCCTGGTGAAGACTGAAGTGAGAAGAGAAACAGAAATATGAATCAAGTTATAAGTGGGTCAGTTTGTATTGTTAGTGGTCTAGCTATTGCTGTAAGCTGAGCAAGAGAACAGCCTGTCATGAAGGATATGAATGCTGTCTATACATAACTCAGATTTAATCCTCAGAAGCATATTGCCAACAGGTCCACCTTCTAAAACATCTTGGAGACAAATTTTCTTTTTATCAAGACTTTTTGTTCACACAGACCTTGGGTCTTTAAGGTTGCCTGGAATATTTGTTATAAGATCAATCTGATCAAATATTCAACCAGCTATAAGCTGCCTGCCTTTGTTTCCAGAGATCTCCAGCTACTGTTGATATCCTAAGACATCTCATTCAGCTACCAGGTTACTGTGTAATTCTATGGTCACTCGAACCAATTCTTGTGAAGATTGATTGTCACATCTTCAGGGTGAACATTTAGACCTTGGAAATCAGCAAAAGGTACAAATCAGAATTTGATTTATTGCCTCGTTGATTGTCTAGACTTAAGAAAGTGATGGAAAATGTTAATAATGCAGATTAAACTTAGCAGTGTGATGTTTCTCTCTCTCTCTCTCTCTCTCTCTCTCTCTCTCTCTCTCTCTCTCTCTCTCTCTCTCTCCCTCTCTCCCTCCCTCCCTCTCTCTCTCTTTCCATCCCTCCCTTTCTCTCTTTCTGTCTGATTGGACCTATGATTTCCCTGGTTGAAGAAATGCCTGGGTGAGGAAATTCCCTTTGCCAACGGTCAGCACTTTCTCTGTGACTTATGGTCTTAGGGAGTTGCCAAGTGCCAAGAGCAAGTGAGGGTTTAAGTGATGTACCCAGGGTCACATAGCATGTGACAGGCCACACAAATATTTGTATCTCCTTTGAACTTTCATTTTCTTTTGTGTAATTTTAGTTTTTCTAGTGTTTTTTCTTTCTCCTTCCTCCCTTCCTTCTTTCCTTTCTTCCTCCCTCTCTCCCTCCCTCCCTTCCTCCCTTTCTTCTTCCTTCCTTCCCTACCTTCCTTCCTCCCTCCCTCCTTTCCTCCCTCCTTTCATTCCTTCTTTCTTTCCTTCCTTCCTTTCTTCTCTTATTATGGGAAATGTGTCCTCTGTTCCTTTTTTTGAGGATTTGAGCTCCTCTCTTGAGCCCAATTGTTACATTAACATAGATGACTTTTAAATGCACCTCTGATCCTGACTAGACAAGGGCCTTCTAGGCTACAATTTTTCATGGATTTCAAAATTTTTATGCAGGACATTGAGAAGTTAAAGTGTGATCAAAGGAGGGTGACTAGGATCTTAACAATTCAGAATCATGACATATAAGACCTTGTCGAAGGATCTGTTAAAAGTTTAGGCTAGAGAAGATTAGATGAGTGGTGACAGTTTTAATATGCTGCCATGAGGTAGAAGTTGTAAGGAATCAGATTTTGGCATAATATAGAATGAGACTTCCTAACAATGATAGATGTTCAATAATTGGATTTGCTGTGTTAGGGGATACTTCAAGTGGAGCCTGGACTACACTTGTTGAAGTTTTTTAAAGAGGAGATTGAGTGGGAATTGGAGGTCTTGTCTAGCTCCAAGATTCCACAAATCTTTTATCTACCTTTGGATGTGTATTCAGGAAGAATTGGATTCAAATTCAGCCTTAGACAGTTACTAGCTATATGACCCTGGGCAAGTCACTAAACCTCTTTTTGCCTTGGTTTCTTTACTTGCAAAGTGGGGGTAATAGCAGCACCTACCCTACTGGGTTGTTGTGGGAAACAGATGAGATAATATTTATAAAAAGCACTTAGCACAGTACCTGATGCATATAGAAGGTTCTATATAAATGTTTATTCTCTTTCTTGCCCCTTCTTCACCAAGCCCTTTCTCCCTCTAAATTTTTCTGTTTCCATCAATAACATAACCAGTACCCATTAAAGTGAGAGGTTCAGAATCATCAATAACTCCCAATTCCCTCATGTCCAAAAAGTTACAAAGTTCTTATGAGCAGTGGTGTGAAACTCAAATAAGAAAGGATTCCTACAGGATGCATGCTGACTTAGAATACCACAAATCAACACTATCTATGTTATGTTACATTTTTATTTGTTTTTAAAAACATTTCTCAATTACAGTTTTATCTGGTTCATGTCTTACTAGGGAGTGGCACATTGCAGTGAGTTTGACACTTCTTAGTGTCTTCATATTGTCCCTCATGTCTGTCCCTTTTCTTTTTCTATTGCCATTATCTTAGTTCAGAGTTATGAATACATATCTGTAATAACTTAACAGTGTTCTAATACAAACCTACTTCTGTTAGGTTTATCTCTGCATTTAAAAAGTCAGTTATTTAAAAAGTAAAATATTCCTGAGTTTTTTAAAGCCCTTGGGAAAAGAGCTTTTTTTAGACCACAGAACCACTGAATTTTAAAGTTGTATGGTGTCCCAGTAACTATCTTGTTCAACTTGCATCAGAAAAAAATGGATCTGCTCTACAACATACCCAAGAAGCACTCATGTGACCTTTGTTTAAAGACCTCCTTTGAGGATGAACCCTTTGTTTCCTGAAGCAGCCCATTACACTCTTGGACTGAACTAAATGTTGTGAAGTATTTTTTCTTTCATCAAGCCAACACTTGCATCTTTCGAACTTCTACCCAGTCCTCTTAGGATCAAGCAGAAGAAATCTCTTTCCTCTTACACTTGACAACTTTTTAAAGAGTTGAAGAAAACTACTAAGATATCCCAAGCTCCCATCTTGATGGCTCTAAATTACACTTCATATTTTGAATAATTCTCTATGTACTATTAACTGCACCTACCATTTTATATGAACCAGGTTCATTTCACAGGTCTAGTTAATAACTTGCTTCAGCATCCTAGGTTGCCATTTATGTGTGTTAGGCTAAAAGCCAAATTTAGTACTCCCAACTGTGCTCCAGCTGTGTGTAAGGGAAGGTTGGGGAGTATGGAGTGGTTACTAGTGCTGGCACTGGTACAGCCATGACAAAGGTCTGCTGAATGGGATCACCAGATCCAAGGGATTGGTATTAGAGAAAATCAGACAATCTGGAACTGGTTCAACACTAGTCTGCCTATTGCCTCAAAGGGAAAAGTGGAGAAAGTAATAAAGTTTAGCAATTAAAGATACTATATAGAATTTCCAAGTGGTAGCTAGCTAGCAAGACAAAAGATAAGCAGAGGAAAGCACAAGGTGAAGTTAGGAGGAAACAGCATGATACAAAAATAACAAAAACAACCACAACAAACCTAATGAACTAGGAGTCAGAAAACCTGAATTCTAGTCTTGATTTTTTTTCCATCTTGTGACTTTGGACAATTCACTTAATTTTTGCCTCAGTTTTCTAATCTTTAAAATGAGGATGATATTGATTTGTAGGGAATATTCACAATTTTTAAAAGGATCTAATAAATGTGAGATTTTTTTTAAGCTGTAAAAATGTTTTGACTCTTAAATGGTTAGTTCATACATCATCCTGTTCATCTTCTCTCCAAGAGGGACTTGAACCTTAAATATCCTAAACAAACATGTACTGATCACATTTCCTAACCACAAGAAAATTTCTTTGTAGATGTGAAAATCATGTTGGCCATTGCTGATAGGCAGCAAACTGTAAATAATTCTTCCCCTTATATTTATTTAATTATTTCATATTTCCTAGAAAAGGCATTATACAATTTTTATTCTTGTATTTATACTAGAATATATGCTTTTATAAATTCAGCAATTTTACTGAGACGTCGTAAACATCAAGTACTTGTTATGTATAGAACATTATGATAGGTACAGGGATAAGAGACAAAGGCATGTTCCTGTACTCAAGCAGCTTACAGTCTAGTAGGAAGATACAATAAATACATAAATAATACAAAACAAATTATAATAAGTACACAGTTCTATTTAAGGTCGCAGAAGGAAGTTTCTCTATCAATAGGTCGAAGACTTTTTTTTCTTTTTCTTTTCTTTTCTTTTCTTTTTTTTCAAATGCTTTATTAACTTCTGGTTTACATCATTCATTTCTACCAGATTTTGAGTTACAAATTTTATCTCCGTTTTTCCCCATGTCCCCCTAAATAGCGGTCCCACAGGATATCCCCTCCTCCAATCTGTTCTCTCCCATATCTTGCCCCATACCCCCTTCGACTTTTTCAGTAGGGCATGGTGGATGTCTAGGCCCCAGTGCTTGTATATCTTATTTCCCAATTACATATAAAATAGTATTAATATTAGTGTGTGTGTGTGCATACACACACACACATATATGTGCATATATATGTATATATGTATATATACATATATATGTATATATATACATATATATGTATATATATGATATATATATACATATATATATATACACACACATACACACACAAATATTTGGCTTTAAAACTTTGCATTCCAGATTCATTCCCTTTCTCCCTTGCCACCCACCCTTATTGGGAAGATAAGCAATTCAATATAGGTTGTACGTGTGTAGCTAATGCCAAATATTACCATAGTAGATATATTATAAAAGACCAATTGTATTTCCCTCCCTCCTATCCCACCTTCCACTTGTTCTATTCTCTACTTTGGTCCTGTCCTTTTTCAATAGTGGATGCTTCCAACTTCCCTTCCCCCCAATCTGCCCTCCCTTCCATCATCCCCCTCTCATCCCCTTCCCCCCTACTCTCCTGTAGGGTGAGATACCCTATTTAGTGTGTATGTCATTCCCTCCCTGAGCCAAATTCAATGTGAATAAGGTTAATCCATTCCCTTTTGCCTTCCTGTTCTTCCCTTCCATTGTAACCATTTACCTTTGCCTCTTTTATATGAGATAATTTACCCCATTTTGTCTCTTCCCATCTCCTCTCATTATATTACTCTCTCACCTCTTAATTTCACCTTTTAAGTGTCATCCCTTCCTATTAAATTGGTCCTGTGCCCTCTATCTATGTATACCTGTCAACATATATACACACATTCACATATGTATCCATACGCCTTCTATTACCTTCAACTATTTTCATACTGAGAAAAGTTTCATCAGTTGCAATTATTGTCTTTCCATCATCTTGAAATAGTTCAACTTTGATAAGTTCCTTATGATTTCTTTTCCCTGTTTACCTTCTCATGCTTCTCTTGCTTCTTGTATCTGAATATCGAATTTTCTATTCAACTGTGGTTTTTTCTTCAAGAATACTTGAAAGTCCTCTATTCCACTAACTGACCATATTTTCCCCTGAAATATGATACTCAGTTTTGCTGGGTAGGTGATTTTTGGTTTTAATCCCAGCTCCTTTGGCCTCCAGAATATAATATTCCATGCCCTTTGATTCCTCAGTGTTGAAGCTGCCAGATCCTGTATTATCCTGATTGTGTTTCCCCAATATTCAAATTGTTTCTTCCTGGCTACTTGTAATATTCTCTCCTTAATCTGGGAACTTCAGAACCTGACTTTAATATTCCCAGGAGTTTTCTTTTAGGGATCTTTTTCAGGAGGTGATCAGTGGATTCTTTCAACCTCTATTTTGCCCTCTGGTTCTAAAACATCAGGGCAGTTTTCCTTGAGAATTTCTTGAAGGATGATTTCTAGGTTCTTTCTTTGATCATGGCTTTCAGGTGTTCCAACATTTTTTAAATTATCTCTCCTGGATCTGTTTTTCAGGTTGGTCGTTTTTCCTATGAGATATTTCACACTGTCTTCTATTCTAACATTTTTTTGGATCTGTTTAACAGTACCTTGATTTCTCACAAAGTCACTAGCTTCCATTTGCTCCAATTTAATTCTGAAGGAATGATTCTCTTCAGTGAGCTTTTGAGATTCTTTTTCCATCTGAGAAATTTGGCTTTTTAAGGCATTCTTCTCCTCATTGCCTTTTTGAGCCTCTCTTGCCATTAGAGTTAGTCTGGTTTTTAAGGTATTATTTTTCTGTGGCAGGCTGTTGACTTCATTCCATACTTTTCTTGCATCATTCTCATTTCTCTTTCCAGTTTTTCCTCCACTTCTCTTATCTGCTTCTTAAGATCTTCTATGGCCTGTAACCAGCTCGTATTTTCTTTTGAAGCTTTTGATGCAGGTGTTCTGACTTCACTGTCTTCCTCCTGTTCCATGCTTTGATCCTTTTTGTCCCCCAAATAGGAGTCCAATGTTGGATTCTTCTCTTTGTTTTGATTCCTTTGCCTGGGCATGTTGCCACTCAGTTACTTGACTTTTGGGCTTTTTGCCACAGTAGGACTCTGCCACCAGACAGGGGAGCTTCTGTCCCAAACGCTGGGGTTTTCTCAGCTGCTGGTGGTATTAGTTGGGTGCCATCTCTGAAGCCTCCACATACTCTGGCAAGCTGGTCACACACCCTAAGACCACTCTAGACCACAATCCAGATCCAAGCAGGTTAAAGCAAGAGTGATTACCCCCCAGACTGGTCTCCAGGTCCATGTACAGTCTGCAGGCCAGGAGCTGAAGCTGCTAAGTGACTCTGGCTATGCCTAGGCATCTCAGCAGCTTCTTGCCCTGGGGGGAAGAGGTTGATGCACTCTCTACTAGTGGGTCCCCAAGTCCATACAGCGCTGACCTCTCACTTTGTCTTTAGTATGTATGTGTTGATAATTTTGGAAATGGCCAGAGCTGCTGGTGTTCTGAAGTCCCTCTATCAGGCTGCTGGTCAGGCCCACCCTTGGGCTAAAATGTCTAGCTCACAAGGGCTGGGGCCTGCTCCCAGAGTGCTGTGCTGGCCAATTCATGCCAGGCTACCAGACTGCTGAGCTATCCTCAGCGGGAGGTTAGCTTCTTTGTGTCATTTTGTGGGTTCTATACCTCCAAAGTTTGTTCAGAATCCCCTTTTACATAAATTGAGGAAGGTGGGAGCTGGACCTGCGGGGAAGTCCTGTTTCTACTCCCCCATTTTGACTCCCTGCCCCAAGACTTTTCTAGTCAATCGAAAATTTTCACATTGTCTCTCTTGTGTCAAATGCAACCATTTTATTGATTTTATTGATAATTTTTGTTTTAAGTAATGTTCAATGATGAATATATTCACTCCCCAGTGAATTATGCTTAATAATAAAGATTTTAAAAGAGTAAAAGAAGTTTGACAAGACTACTCATGTCTATTCTATCTGACAATATATGCACTATTCCATTACCTCTGTAAAGAATTGAAAGAGGTACACTTTCTCAACTCTTCTCTGATTCTAAACAGTGTTAATGTTGTTGTTGATTTTTTCTTTTTCATTTATATTATTGTAATCTTTGTTTATATTGTTTTCTTGGCTCTGTTTTTCATCAGTTCATACAAGTCTTTTCATGCTTCTCTGAATTCTTTGCATTGATAGTTTCATATTGTACCATAATTTTCTGTTACATTAATGTAACACAATTCTTTTAGCCATTGTCTCATCAGTGAGCACTGATTTTGCTTGAATGACCGCATTTTCAAAATAGTTGACTAGGCTTTGAAATAAAACAAAGATAATTGAACCAAAGAATTGAATCTATTATCTTGGCCTCATTATTCCCAAGCCTTAATCAACTAACCTAATTCTTCACTGGTAGCATCTCTATTGCTAGATTAAAAGTTTAGGGTTTATGGGAATGAATAATTTTACTATGTAATGTAAAAATCACTTGTTGGTCACTTTGTTTTCCTCCCTCTGAAATATAAACAGCAGCTGACCATATGCTTTGGCATCAACTATGCAAATAGTCCCCACATCACCCAAAATGACATATATCAGAATAAACATGAACACCCACAGGGTCTCTGACAAGATGCCACCAGAAACTAATGAGTGATTTGGTGCATATTTTAATCTTGGAGTTTGCATTTCCCTTCTATTTTCATAAATACAAAACTGAGAGCCAATGCATCTCATTAAGCAAAAGTCATCAAGAAAATCAAATTAAATATAATCCAGCTTCTTACCAATAAAGGGGTCAACAAAATCCCATAATAAATACCTTACTCTTTTCAATAACTAGAATAGTAGTTCAGGGAAAGAATATTTACCTGTTTCAGGCATTCATAAGCTAGAAATCTACTGATGAGTGAGGAAATTCAGGAAAAGAATGCCCAGCAGATGGCAGTCCCAAACTACAGTTCTCTTTTGCATCTTTGGCTATCTCAAGTCAGCTGTAGATCAGAGAGCTACATTTCAAAAGAAAATTATGGATCCCTGCATCAGGAACCACCAAAAAACAAACCACTTCTTGTGTCCGTCAGAAACCAGCTCCTTGTGGAAAGGATTTAGCTTATTTGACCTTGGGAACTAGAGGCTTAGTTTACCCACTGAGAACCAAAATTAGAGGGAAAGACATGAGCTATGTTTCTGATTTCTTTTATATAAAAATAAATCCAGTGATATAGATATGCAAGACAAAGAAGAGTACACCTGATGACATTGCCCCCACACCACAAGGTTCATGTGTATGTTGAACACAATGCAGTGCTTTATATTAATTTAATTTGTTAACACTGCATTCTGGAGAGAACATTTCCCCCCAAATGATTGAAAAAATTCCTCTAAGGAAGTTATAATACCAAGAGATTAGCTAGCATTGAAAATTATAGTTATGTGTTTTGGCTGTTCAGAGTTCATTATGTAAGCATTCTCATTTTAAACCCATGTTTTGGGGAGAGTAAATTTGATTGCCATGACAATTCACTATAGGTTTCAACTTGACCTGATTCTATTTAAGTGTACTGTTTACAGAGGCCCCATTCTATCTGTAGTAGAATCTATCTATAGTCAAGAAGACCTGAGTTCAAAACCTGTCATTGACACCAGCTCTGTGACCAAGTCATTTTATGTCAGTCTGTCTTAATTTGTGATGAAAATATTTGTAGCCTTTACCTTTCAGAATTATTGGGAAGATCAAATGAAATAATGCATATTTACAATGCAAACTATAATTTAATGAACACTTATCCAGCACCCACCAGTGCAATGTGCATATGTGTCTATGTGCTTATATTTACACAGGTTCATATATATGCAACTTACTATATGTATCTTGCTCATTAAAAATAAAAATTTGAAGCAAAAAAATCCCTTGTAAAATAGTCATTTAAAAATTATAAGAATTTGAACACACCAGCTTAATGCTCCCATGTAGCAACTAAGTTGACAAAATATACTTTTATTAACCTTAAAGTCTAATGATTAAATGATTACTTGGATCAGTAGTCTGTGAACTAAGATACAGCCACATGATATTATAAGTACTTAAGAGGTTTCAGGGTAAATAATACATATTTTCAAAATGAGTTCTAATACTGAGATATATATTTCTTTGAAGAAACTTTTGCAGTCAATTTAGTAAATAATAAACCCAAACAAGAGCACTGTGTATCCAGCATCTCTTGTATGCTGTATAAGGAATGGTGACTGTGATGTCCATCAATTGCTCACTGCTTAAGAGGTATTTTATTCCCTTTCTTTTCATTTGGACTTGGTTTATAGAAAAAAAAAGTAAAACAAAATTTATTTTAAAAAAAGCAGTGTGGGAGGGGCAGAGCCAAGATGGTATAGTAAAAGCAGGAACTTGGCTAAGCTTCCACACCAACCACCTCCAATATCTGTAAAATATGACTCTAAATAAATTTCAGAGCTTTCAGAACCCACAAAGTAACAGAGAGAAACAAATCTCCTGGCAAGGAAACAAATAGCCTGGCAAGCTGAGGTGGGAGCCAAGTGCAGTCCCATGTAAGCCACCCAGGCCCAGCCCTGGGCCAGCCCTGACCAGCATCACAAACTGGTCAGAGCAGACTTCAGGAGAGTGAATCACCAGCAGCTGTGGTGGTTTCCAGACTTCTCAACACATAAACACCAAGAAGAAAGTAAAAGGTCAGTAGGGAACTCTGTTGGAAAGGGGTGACAGAAGACCACAGTCTGGCCCCTGCCCCTAGGGCAAGAGGTGGTGGAAGTGTAGCAGGGGCTGCACCTGCTGTTGCATGGCTGCCTCTAGAACTCCTAGCCTGAAGATCTTAGGGGGACCAAGTGACCATTCAGAGGGTAATTGATCTTGTTTTGACCTGTTTGGATCTGGATTGCAATCTTGGATGGTGGTCCTGGGGTGTGTGGCCAGTGTGCCAGAGCTTGTGGGGGCTGTAGAAAGGGTGCCCTCCTCAGACCTCTGACAACTGTGAAAATCCCAGCAATTTGGGGCAGAGGTCTCTCCACTCTGGAAGCAGAGTTCTACCATGGCAAAGACCCCAAAAGTCAAGTAATTGGCTGGCAAGATGAGCAAGCAGAGGAAGCACAAACAGACCATAGAATCCTGTTTTGGGGACAAAAAAAATCAAAACATGGAACCAGAAGAAGACAATGAAGTCAAAATTCCTGCATCAAAAGCTTCCAAGAAAAATATAAACTAGTTACAGGCCATAGAGGAGCTCAAGAAGGATTTTGAAAATCAAGTAAGAGAAGTGGAGGAAAAATTGGGAAGAGAAATGACAATGATGCAAGAAAATCATGAAAAATGAGTCAACAGCCTGCTAAAGGAGACCCCCAAAATACTGAAGAAAATAACGCCTTAAAAAATACTACACATGTATAACCTATATTGAATTGCTTATGTTCCTGGTGGTGGTGGGTGAGGCGGGAAGCAGGGAAAGAATCTGCAAATCAAAATTTTTAAAACAAATGTTAAAAAAATGTTTTTTACATGCAACTGGGAAATAAGATATACAGCACTGGGGTATAGAAATCCATCTTTCCCTACTAGAAAGTTAGGGGAGATATGGGGGAGGATATAAGAGAGAGCAGATTGGGGGAAGGGGTATTCAATTGGCTCCATATCTTGGGGTAGGGAGTAGGGGAAAGATGGGGAGAAAATTTGTAACTCAAAATGTTGTGGAATTGAATGTTGCAAACCACAAATAAATAAAAGATTAATTTTTAATGCAGTGTTTTGAAGTAGAAAAAAATAAGGATTGGAGTTAGAAAGTCTGCTTTCTAATTCTGGTTCTGTTATTAAGCAAATCAAGGCAGTTTTGTGGACCTCAGTTAAGTCAGAAATGAAAGAGTTGGATACAGTAATCTTTAAAGTCCTTTCTGACTCTAAATCTGGATCCTGTGCAATTAATAAAAGAGGTAATTGAAACTTCAAACCCTGTATAGGGAAATTTCTCTATAAGGCTCAGCTGGTTTCCTGAAGTTTCTTAAGTTCACGAGATAGTTTAGCAAGTGCAAGAACAAGTGCACACATTGATTTTTTTCCAGCCAATAAGTAGATGAAGTCTAAGAAAGAAAAACAGGCATGGAAAAATAGCATGTCAATACCTGGAGAAAGAAGACTATTACATTAATTGAGGGAAACGAGAAGAAGTCAGGTATGTGATTATTTGTTAGTTCTTGTCATTGGTTTTTGTTTCACGGCCTTTGGAGATTAAAAGTACTATATCTGTGTGTGACTATTTGCACCTGGAATCTTCATACCTGAATTCATATCATCCATTAAATGCAAAAGAAAAAATTCAATGAAGCAACATTCGTAGCATCAAGTCAGTCTAGTAGCAGTAGAGAATCTTGAGAGAAAAACAGAAATTATTCAAAGAGATTTAGAAGACAGTGTAGATTAAGCTAAAACTCACTTGAATTGCTATGCATCCCCAAAGGTCCCATGAGATGAGGTGGCATAATATCTGGGATGAAATAAAAATTTCAATCATTCTATTTGCAGTGAGCCATCAGGGAGGTTTATTAGCATTTCCATGATACCTGTATTCCTCTTTATCTCTGACATTCATCCACAAAATTGATTTAAGCCTTCAAATATTTTATAGGAGTTCAAAGGTAGATAACCCAGGAGTTACCAGGTTTCTTAGTTCTTCCCAAGAATATATGGCAGGGTTTTGAGGATGACAAAAGTAACTGGAATGGTTCTTGTCCCCACCTTTCAACCCTGTGTCTCCCTGTTTCCTAGTCTCCCCTCACTTTCCACCCTGCTCTTCTGATCAGTGCTGCGAGGATGATGTAGTACTTCTTTGCTAAGGCCAAATCCTCTTTACATGCTCTTTATCCAATTCCCTAACAAAACCTTCCACAAGTTGGCCTTTTTGGCCGTCTCTAATCTTTAATTCTCCCTTACCTACTATCTCTCTTCTTACTAGCTAAGAACTTGCTGAGATCCTTAAAGGAGACTTTACTTGCTATTCCTGAAAGATGTTTCCTTACATTTCAGTGCCAAAGCCCTAGTCATCTGTACTTCCCATTTCCATGTTCTTACCTGACACTCACTTCTCATGTCTTCACTGCCAAATCCAATTGCCTTTTCTTAGTCTTTATTTTCCTTGTCTTTTCTGCTACTTTTAGGCTATCAACTATTTCCTCTTGAATAACTCTCTCCTCCCTTAAATCCCATGAAACTGCTGCTGTTGCTGCTGCAGCTGCCACTTTTGCTGCCCTGGGGCTGTTTCCAGACCATACTCCTTTTTCACCCAGGTCCCAGAGAAATTTCCCACTGATCTATGCTGTCTTTGGCGTTTGTGGGTTGAGAAGTCTGAAAACTGCCACAGCTGTGAGTGATTCAGTCCCGAGGTCTGCTCTGGCCCTGTCTGTGCCTCAGTGGCTAGTGCTGGACTGCACTCCACTCCCAGCCCCATATGATAGACCTTTTCTGTCGGCCTTCCAGGTTGTCTTGGACTGGAGGTTTGTTTCACTCTGTCATTTTGTGGGTTCTTTAGCCCTAGAATTTGTTTAGAGTCATTTTTTACAGATATTGGGGGGGAAAGCTTGGGAGAAATCTCAAAGCAAGTCCCTGCTTTTATTCTCCATCTTGACCAAATTGACCATCCCAAGAGTTTATTGTGCTAGGCAGTGGCTAGTAGAATTGAAATATAAGAGACAAGTGAGATACCTGGTACAAACACAAACACCGACCCCCTAGATTCAGACGAGATGTAAAACCAGAAACCTCCCATTCAGGGCCAGAGATAAGGCATAATTGGCAACCAGTGCCTTGAGAACCTGACAGATCCTGACAGGTTAGCTAATATCTACAGTGACTATCCACTAAGGGGTTCTATGTCTCATTGGGTTGTCTCTATCCATGCCATTGCTTTATTAAAGCATTTAATTAAGGTGGCAGAATAAACAAAATGCATGAAGATCAAATACTAATATATCACTTGAAGCCTACATCAAAAAACCTCATTTAGCTGGGTTCTAACCTCCTTAAGCAGCAGAGAAGGCAAAACCCAGACTTCCTTTCAACTCATCTTCCAACCAGGAGCTGGGTAAAAGGGTTTTTCACTCATAAACTGGGAGATAACTAGAATTGTACTAATAGATTCAGGAATTATGGGGCTCCTTTTTTGTCTTCTAAAAAGCCATATATACAGATTATGGCTGCCAACAGGATAGGAAGAGGTTTTCAGGAAGGTGAAATACTATTTCCTAGGATGCAATTTTTGTGTTGGGCTTTAGTCTATCCTTGAACATCATATTCTCTCTCTCTCTCTCTCTTTTTTTTTTTTTTTTGCCTTTTGGAGGGCAATTGGGGTTAAGTAACTTGCCCAAGGTCACATGGCTAGGCCTTTTGTTTGTGTGTGCATTAAGTGTCTGAGGCCCGATCCGAACTCAGGTCCTTCTGACTCCAGGGCCAATGCTCTACTCACTGCGCCACCTAGCCACCCCTGAACATCATATTCTCAACCCAGAGCTGAAACAGGGTGCAGAATCTATGCCTATTGTGGCACAATCTGGGGTACACAGTAGGGGGAATAATAAGTGTTTTCTGGCACCAAATGTCTTCCACATGTGACACTGACTTTTTCTCTGTATCTCTATCTTTAGAAAGAGTTGGTTGGGTTTCTCTGCAGGGAAGCAACCACTGCCTGCAATCAATCTCTTTAAAGGAAAACAGTCCAATGTGATTGCCATTGTTTCCCCCCAATCTCCATGAAAATGAGCAGGTGCCCTGCAGGGTGTTTTTGCATGTTATTTCCATAGCCAAGGAAGTCACAAAAATATATCCTGCTACATTGATGAGACTTTTCCCCCTTCTTTAAGATATTTAAAATCTACTGTGTCTTAGGTGAACTAAGGGAAAAGAGGTTTTAATGACTAGGCCAAGAGAGCTAAGGAAGACAATATGATGCAGAGAACTTGCTCTGAAGTCAGAGGCAAGGCCCTGAGTTTAAATCTTTCCTTTGACACTTGTATCCTGTGTAGCCCTAAGTACCCTAGAGCCTCAGTTTTCTTATGTATAAAATCAAAAGCTTAAACTAGATGGCCTCTCAGGTCCCTTCCAGCTATCATCCAATGGCTCAAGTAGAGACTATTTGTGAGGAAGGCAGAGAAGTCCTGATTAGATTTATTGAAAGTAAGGAAAACCTAAAAGACTGTGGTCTGGGCTCAAGATCCAAGTACTATCCTCTAACTGCTCATAAAACAATGATAACTCACATTTATTTAGCACTTTAGGTTTCATTGAGGGGAAAGAACTGTGTAATGATATATATGCTTATCCCATCCTCTGTCTTTGGTTTACTAAGTAGCAGATGTGGAGAGCTCCTTAGAGCTCCCTAAGCCTTGGGGGCTTTTAGTCAATTATTAGATAATTTCAAATCCTTAAGTCAATTGTTTTCATTTAATTCATTTGGACCTTTACTTTCTATTTCCTAAATTTGTCATTTCATCTTCTTACCTTTGTGTATTCTGTGCCTGGAATACACTCCCTCCTCACCTCTAATTCTGAGAATCCTTAGCTTCCTTCAAGGCTCCACTTAGTACCAACCCCTATAATAAGGTTTCTTACTACTCCCTCCTCTTCAAAATATATTGTATTTATTTATCTCTGTGAATGTTTGTAGTGCAAATGCAATATTTACAATGTCACGATAAAGACCATGACTATAAATATTAATATCCCCTCATAGCCTTTGATTGCAAAATATAACAAACTCTCCATATAGAGGACAGAAGCAAAGCATTTATTTAGACACCAGAAAACTAAATCCCAAAACCTGTGAGCCGATTCCATCATAATAGTAAAGAAATTAACAAGCCATAACAACACAGAGAGCCAAGGCATCCTTCAGCCTTCCCACAAACCAATATAAGATCAATATTTGCTCACAAACCTCTCTATCTCCTTGCCTGAGCATCCTCTCTCTCCCACTATCTCACTGGCTCCGACTCTCAGCTTCCTGGGGCCTCTGCTGTATCCTTCAGCAAACTCCTCCTATCCCAGGCTCCATGTGATTACATTCAGCTTACTGGGGGGCAAAGTTTACTTTCAAAGCAGGGGAGGTCTTCAAACTCCCCCTTAGGCCTATTAAGGGACAGGGAAGATATTCAAATTCCCATTACATTCCCCTCACTGGAAAATAAATTCATAGCCCAAACACATAGCATAGGTTTCTTGTACATGCTAATAATTGCTTCTTGGAGGAATGGAAACCTTCATAAAGATGTGTGGAGGAAAGCCTTTCTAAAGCTTACAAAGAAATTATGCAAGCAGTCTTGAAGAGATTGCTGAAAATCTAAGCTCTTACTTTCATTATAAATAAAAACAATGGGAACATAGGACAATATGCAGCAATCAGTTACAGGTGACTCAGACTGGGAAGCAATCAACATGCACAGTAATATTGAGACTCAGTGTGAATAAAGTTGTTCCTTAATGGCTCCTGGCCCTCCAGTCATAGGCAGATGTGTGAGATAGAGGCTTCTTTATGCTACATCATTCTACCTCTTGAGAGATTTTAATTCATCTCCATGATCTCATCTACATAAGATGTAGGTTGCCTCTACGAGAAAGGCTGCTCCACAAAGAACTTTAGGAGGGTTTCACATAAGAAATTAACTCCTGTTTAATGCAATGGAAAAATTGTTGCTAAGTAGAGATTGCATTTAATTAACACCATCTGGGTTAATAAGTTCTATGTTTACAAAGCTTAGAACTGCAGTTTTTAAAAGCCCAAGAAAATCTGTACCTATGATCTCAATGAGAACAAGTCAGGTGGCAATTAAGATTCTTCTATTTGCCCAGCAGTAATCCTATAATGTAGGGGAGCTGCCTTTAGATCTGGGACTTCAGGAGGTATGCAGATTTCCATTCCATTCTTTTCTACAATGGCACTTTGCAACCAGTCCATTTCAGGAAGCGTGTTCATCCAGTAGCATTTGGTACAATATATTGATTGTGTGTGTGTTTGTGTGTACGAGCATGCGTATGCATTCAGAGTCATAGGAAGGGACCTTGAAGCCATTGTAGCACCACTAATACCTGTACAAGAATCTTGGTGCAGACTGGGCATAGTGGGATATGTCTGTATTTTCTGCTCTTGGGGAGGTTGAGGGCTGGTAGCTTCTTGGTTTGCAGTAGGGCTAAAGAAAATAAAAGAAAAAAATTGTAGTAAGTCTAGTACAAATATGGGGAGCCTAAGAGGTGGAGGGGAAACCAAGTTTTCTAAGGAGAGGCAAGCCCTTGCAGGTAGGAAACAGAGGAGACCAAAGCTCCTGCGAGGAGGAGGAGGAGGGAAGAGAAACGGGAGAATAGGAAGAAGAAAAGAAGATGGAGGAGGTAAAGGAGGAGGATTCCAACGACTGATCATCTATCCCTTCCCTGAACTTCTCTATTACTCTTGAGAGCAATACTGTCCTTCAGGTCATCTAAGTTTGCACCTTCATTCAGTGCTATCTGCCTCAGTTTCCTCAACTGTGAAATGAGGATAATAGTAGCATCTACCTTCCCAAGATTGTTGTAAAGATCAAATGAGGTAATATTTATAAAGTGCCCAGGACATAGTAGATGCTTAGTGAATGTTTCCCTCCCTTTCTTATATTCCGTGGTACCATCATAGTGACCTACTTACTGTTCCTCACACACAATGCTCCATCTCTGATATCTGTATCTTTGCATTGACTGTTCCCTCTAAGATAAATGTTCTCTCTTATCACTTCTGCCTTTTAGAATTCCTTGTTTCCTTTAAGTTTCAGTTTAAATACCACCTTCAGTTGAAGGTCTTTCCCAGTTTCCCCAGATTCTAGAGCTTCCCCTCTGAGGCTACTTTCCATCTATTTTATGTGTATCTTATGTATACCTATTTCTTTATATATTGTTTCTTCCATCAGAATATAAGTTTCTTGAAGGCAGGGCTTATTTTTGCCTTTTTTTGGTATCCCCAGGGTTTTTCATAGTACCTGGAACACATTAAGCAGTTAACAAATTCTTGTTTTTTGAACCACTCACTAGATATGTGACCATGAATAAGTCAACAAATTTATCCGAGCCTCAGTTTCTTCACCTGTAAAATGAGGATAATATTTGCCTTACCCACCTCATGGCATTATTGAGAAGATTGAATGAAGAAGGTAACCTCCAAAAAGGATTTCCTAAAATAAGGGCCGTTACGCTGGATTATCCTACCACTAGTTTATGTCAGTTAATTATTGGCAAAGCATAACTAGTTCCATGTCCTGCACATGGTAGTTATTTTATAAGTATGTTTTAATTGATCACATGACCCTGTTTAGAGAGGGGTCATTGTGGTCCCATTTTTTTTAATGCTGTGGGAGGGAGATAATTGTGACTAGTGAATGGCAAAGACTACTCTCTGGTTGCTTCTCAAATTTCTCAAATTCTCTGCTCATTATGCACTTTCCCAGTCTCTTGTTATCAGTGGATGGCCATGGGAAGCTGTGTATAGAGAGAGTATGTACTAAGGGTAGATATGATAGGTTGTAATTTAGGGTTCAACATGAAAGTGGGAAAATGCAATAAAGGATACTTTTTAAAATGCTCAATATTTCAATGCCCTCAGATTTCAACAGTGTGAGTTCTTCCTCTACCAGATCACAACTCTTCTATGTTGAAGTAGAAGCTCGCTGGGAATTTCTGGAGCTGAAAAAATGAATTATCCTATTGTCAATCTAGAATTACTTTAAGTACTGGTGATTTTATCAGGTGGAAATGGTACTTCTTCTTTCAGTGCCAATCAAGATGGCAACCTATCTATGGCCTAGTAGATAAGTCCTAGGGAAGTTGGCTTGAGATTTTGTTAGAAAGGTTGTGACTTGCTCAGGATCAGAGCTGGTACATTATTTGAACTTAGTTCTCCCTTACTCTAGGAGTGCTATTCTGTTCATTATGTCATATTTTTAAGCAATTAGGGTTAAGTAACTTGCTCAAGGTTACACAGCTAGTTATTTTTTATGTCTGGGTGCTAATTTTCTGAGGCTAGAACCCATCGCAGGTCCTCCAGACTCCAGGGCCAGTGCTCTTACTCACTGCACCACCTAGCCACCTCTCATTATGTCATACTTAAAGAACCTTAAATTCACATTCAATTAAAAGTTATTTTTTGCTTTAACATTGCTTTACTTTCCCAATAAATCCCTCCCTTACTCTATCCAGTGAGTCATTTATCATAACAAAAAATGAAAAAGAAATAGGGGAAAAAATAAGTTCAGCAAAGCAAACCAGCACATCAACCAACTCTGAGAGTATATTCAGTATTACATACCTATAGTCCCTCCACCTTTGTAAAGAATGGAATGATGTAAATTAAACATATGTTTAATGCTAAAAGATTAACTTCTCCAAAGCATATAGGTATTTACTTTATGGCAAGTCAACATGCATGGGTTATAGTTAAGCCTCAAAACTTCCAGATAACAATAACAAATAGGGTGGTACAATATTTAAATGCAGACCAATGATGTGCTACATTTGTTTTAGGAACTTTGTCTACAATGCATGGAAGCCTGTCTTTAACTCATCCCTAGTCCACATATTAGATTCCATCTCTGTGCTAATAGTTCAGTTTTGCTTGTCACACACTCATGCATCATGCCAAGCCCTGCAGAGCCTCCATAATGATTTTTGTGATTCTCTGAAAAAAAAAAAAACAGAGACCAATAGAGAAATGCTGCCTCTGGTTTTTTTTTTTCCTTCCCCAACCATCCTGTAACCTGGCATATTGAAAGTTTTGAACTTACTTTGAATCTGAGGGCAGTTAGATCAGGGTGTTTCTTACTTTTTTGGATGAAGGAGCTATTTTTTATTTTCTCAGATCTTTGAAATTATGGGTTTGCTGCACATTGGGAGGATTGGTTGTTTGTAGGGAGGGAGTACAAGGATGAAAGCTGTAGCCTTGTGAAGGTAGGTTGAATTTGCAATTGACTAACTGGTGGCCTTTGAGTCAGGCTTTAGCTGCAATAGCTCAAACTAAGGTTATAGAAACAGAAAGGAATGCAATAGTTGGAAATAATATGGGACAACAAATAATAAAGACCTGGGTTCTAATCTTTGATCTGCTGTATAATTGCTTTGTGACCTTGGACAAGCTGCCAGTTAACATGTCTGGGGCTCAGTTTTATCACCTTCAACATAGGGAGAATGTTTTGTACCATGGTTTACTACTTCACTGTGTTACTTGGAGGATCAAATGAAATAATGAATGAAAAAAAATTCTTTGAAAACTCTGAAAACTGTCAAGTGCTTTACAAATGGGCAGAGACCTAACTAACCTAAAGATGATGGGGGCTTTTGCCCAAGGGCACTGACCTCTACTTACATTTTGCTTCCCCATAATAGTCCTCTGGTTCACTTATTCTACTCCTTCACCTAGTCCCAAGTTATTACCCCAACACCTCATTTTTATGATGCTTATTTCCCACTGACCTACTTCTTCCTATACCATGCCCACCCCACTGCTACGTCTCTTCTTCCTCCTTATAAAGACTGGAGTGTTGATCCTAACAAGTGATACTGGAGACTTGTTGCCCCTCTCATAGCAAGAATTCATGGTGGGTAGACTGTCTACTTCAACCCTTTACCTAAATAGGATATCCCTCCAGTGCAAGAATTCCTTATTATGCTTCTGTAAATGTGTATTGGTGGTATTTTTGTTGGAAGTGAGAATAGGAAATAATCCCTAGATTTACTGAGTGAGCAATAATTAAGGTGATAAAGCTGATGTTGTGACTATCATGTTATATCATGGTTTTATTGGCAAGAAATATGTCCAGATTCTTGGGGGATGGAGCCAAGATGGCAGAGTAGAAGCATAAACTTGGTGTGAGCTCCTGCTCCAGTCACTTCCAATACATATTAAGAAAATCACTCTAAACAAACTTTAGAGCTACAGAACCCACAAAGAGACAGAGAAAAACAAATCACCCACTAAAGGCAGCCTGGCAGGTAGACAGGAAGGATTTATCACACTGAGCTGGGAGCCAAGTACAATACTGGGTGAGCCACGAGGTTCTGGCCCCAGGGTGGCCATAACCAGCATCAGCCAGAGCAGGCTTCAAGAGAGTGAATCCACAGTGACTGTGGTGGTTTCCAGACTTTTTAACACATAAATACTAAAGAAAAAGTAAAAGTTCAGTGTGGAACTCTGTTGGAACAGGGTGGAGATGAAAGAGCTTGACATGGCCCCTGCCACCAGGGTGAGAAGTGGCAGAGGTGTGCTGGCTGTGCAGCCTCAGCCTTGTGGCTGCCTCAGGAGCTTGTGGCCTGCAGATCATAGGGGGACCGAGCAACGATTCTGATAGTAATTGCTCTTTCTTTAACCTGCTTGGATCTAGATCACAGTCTTGGGTGGTGATCCTGGGGTGGGTGGCCAACATGTCAGAGCTTGTTGGGGCCATAGAGAGGACACTCAACTAATAGCTCTGGCAGCTGCAAAACCCCAGCAATTTGAGACAAAGCTCTCTCCATTTTGGAAGCAGAGTTCTACCATGGCAAAGAGCTCAAAAGTCAAATAATTGGCTGGCAATATGAACAAGCAGAGGAAGCACAAACAGATCATAGAATCCATTTTTGGAGACAAAAAGGATCAAAGCATGAAGCAGAAGGAAGACAGCATAGTCAGAAGTCCCGCATCAAAAGCCTCCAAGAGAAGGGGGCAGAGCCAAAATGGAGTAGAAACAGCACTTCCAAGGCGCTCTTCCCCACACCACTTCAAAACCATGTAAAAGGTGTACTCTGAACAACTTCTGGAGCTCCAGCACCCACAGAACGACACAGAGAAGCTAACCTACTGCTGAGGACAGCCCAGCAGCCCTTCAGGGAGCAGCCAGCACAGCACTGTGAGAGTGGCCAGCACAGCACAGCTCAGCACTCTGGGAGCCGAACCCAGGCCCACCTGAGTCTCGGTTTTAGCCCCAGGGCAGCCTGGCCAGCAGCCGGTTGGAGGGACCCCAGAACACCAGCAGCTGTGGCGATTCCAGAATTATCAACACAATTATGCCTAGGACAAAATGAGAGGTTAGTGCCCTTTGGACTTTGGGACCAGTATTTTGGGAACACGTTGCCTTCTTCCCCTGGGGGCAAAAAGTGGCTGAGGAGATGCAGCACAGATGCCATTTTGCAGCTTCAGTGGCAGCTTTAGCTCCTGGTCTGTGAACTGTAGGGAGATCCAGTGATCAGTCTTGGGGGGTAATCGCTCTTGCTTTAACCTCCCTGGATCTGGGTTGTGGTCTGGGGTGGGGGTCTTGGGGTGGGTATCCAGCTTGTCAGAGCATGTGGAGGCTTCACAGAGGCCACCCAACTAATACCTCAGGAAGTTGTGGAGACCCCAATGTTTAGGACTGAAGCTCCCCTATCTGATGGCAGAGTCCTACTGTGGCAACAAGCCCAAAAGTCAAGGAATTAAGTGGCAACGTGCCTAGGCAAAGGAAACAAAATAAACAGAAAAATTCAACATTAGACTCTTATTTGGGTGGCAAAGAGGATCGAAGAATGGAAGAGGAGGAGGACTGGGAGGTCAGAACTCCTGCACCAAAAGCCCCAAATAAAATTACGAGTGGGTTACAGGCCATAGAGGACCTTAAGAAGGATTTTAAAAACCAAATAAGAGAAGTGGAGGAAAAATTGGGAAGGGAAATGAGAAGGATGCAGGAAAAGCATGAAATGAGAGTCAACAGCCTGACTGAGGAAAACAACTCCTTAAAAAATAGACTAACTCAATGGCAAAGGAGGCTCAAAAGGGCAATGAGGAGAAGAATGCCTTAAAAAGCCGAATTTGCCAGGTGGAAAAAGAATCTCAAAAGCTCACTGAGGAGATTCATTCCTTCAGAGTTAGACTGGACCAAATGGAAGCTAATGACTTTATGAGAAATGAAGATGCTGTTAAACAGATCCAAACAAATGAAAGAATAGATGGCAATGTGAAATGTGTCATGGGAAAAACCACTGACCTGGAAAATAGATCCAGGAGAGATAATTTAAAAATTATTGGACTACCTGAAAGCCATGATCAAAAAAAAAAGTCTAGATGCCATCTTTGAAGAAATTATCAAGCAAAATTGTCCTGATCGTCTAGAATCAGAGGGCAAAATAGAAATTGAAAAAATTCATTGATTGACTCTTCAGAAAGATCACAAAAAGAAAGCTCCTAGGAATATTATAGCCAAATCCAGAGTTCCTAGGTCAAGAAGAAAATACTGTAAGCAGTCAGGAAGAAATAATTTGAGTATTATGGAAACACAATCAAGATAACACAAGCCCTAGTAGTTTCTACATTAATGGACAGAAGGGCTTGGAATATGATATTCTGGAGGTCAAAAGAGCTAGGACTAAAACCAAGAATCACCTACCCAGCAAAACTGAGTATAAGGGGGAGCTACAAAACTGAGTTACAGGGGAAAACATGGTCATTCAAAGAAATAGAAGATTTTCAAGCATTCTTGATGAAAAAAAAACAAAGCTGAACAGAACATTTCACTTTTATTTAAATTCAAGAAGCAAAAGAAGGTAAACAAGAAAACGAAATCATAAGGAACTTATTAAAGTCAAACTATTTACATTCCTAGATGGAAAAAATACAATTGTAACTCATAAGACTTTTCTCAATATGAGGATAGTCAAAGGGAATATATATGTGTATATATGTATGTATAGGAGGGTGTATGTGTATATAAATATGTATGTGAATGTGTGCATATGTATGTATATGTATACATAGACAGAAGGCACAGGATAAGTTGAATATGAAGGGATGATATGTAAAAAATAAAATTAAGATGTGAGAGGAATATATTGGGAGAAGGAGAAAGGGAGAGTTAGAATAGGGTAAATTATCTCATATAAAAAAGTCAAGAGAAAACTGTTACAATGGAGGGGAAGAGCAGGAAGGTGAAAGGGAATAGGACAACCTTATTCTCATTGAATTTGGCTTAAGGGGGGAATAACATAGACACTCAATTGGATATCTTATCCTAAAGGAATGTAGGGGAGGAGGATGAGAGGGGGAAGGATAGAAGGGAGGGCAGATTGGGGGAGAGGGTAGTTAGAAGCAAACATTTTTGAAAAAGGATAGGGTCAAAGGAGGAAATAGAATAAGTGAGGGGCGGGATAAGTTGGAGGGAAATATTGTTAGTCTTTCTCAATGTAACTACACATGTACCACATATATTGAATTGCTTATCTTCCTAGTGGGGGCAGATGGGGAAGGAAGAAGGGAAAAAATCTAGAACTCAAAGTTTTAAAAACAAATGTTTAAAAATTGTTTTTTTACATGCAGCTGAGAAATAACTTATACAGACACTAGAGTATAGAAATCCATCTTGCCCTATTAGAAAGTTAGGGGGGGGGCGATGGGGGAGGATATAAGAGAGAAAGATTGGGGGAAGGGGCTTGATATTTTGGGGTGAGAGTAGGGGAAAAAGGGGGAGAAAAATTTGTAACTCAAAATCTTGTGAAATGAATGTTGAAAACTAAGAATAAATTTAAAAATTTTTAAAAAGAAATATATCCAGCTCATTTTAGCATGGTTTTTGCATGCTCCCAGAATTACAGTGCATTATCAAGCTTCCACATGTTTTCATGGACAAAGCAATAAGACTATTCTGCAGATTGAGCAGCTGTGCAGGAAATAGATCAAAATTGTCAACTCTTGACCTGTGGACTATTATGACTTTTCAATGAAGCTGTACCCCCAAAATGTCCAGACCAAAAGCAAATGAAAATATTGAAAAATTGCTCAGTGATAAATCTAGAAATCACATTGAATTTTAATTTATTATGCAATTCCATATTAGCCTTTCAATACAACCTGAAGGTTTTAATATTTCCCATTTAGTTCAATTCAGTAAATACTCATTAAATGTCATGTGCCAGGCATGGTACTAAGTGTTGGGTTTACAAAAACAGGTTAAAAAATTCCTGCCTTCAGGGAGTTTACAGTCTAATGGGGGAGATAACATGTGAACAAAGTATATACAAAGCAAACCACACAATGGATAAATAGGAGACAATTAACAGAAGGAAGGCACTAGAATTAAGAGGGGTTAAGTAAGGCTTCTTGTAAAGGTGAGATTTTAGTTGGGACTTAAAGGAACCCAGGGAGATCAGTAGTAGAGAGGAGAGAGAGCATTCCAAGCATGGCAGACAGCCAGAGATGAGGTCTTTAAGCAGCTAGTATCCTGGAGAAACAGCATATTCAATTCAATAAACATTTATTAAGTGTCTGTTCATAGAGGCACTGTATAACATAAACACAAAATATATGAAAAGCAAATACAAAATAATTTGGTAAGTGTTAAATTGGGAGAAACCTAAAGGGCTTTGAATGGAACTAGGAATTGTAAGAGGGGAAGGGGAAGAAGGAGAGCATGGTAAAGATGAGGTACATGGTAAAGATGCCTGTACAAAGGCAGGCAGGCAGGAGACGAAACATTCTGTATTGGAAACAGTAAATAGGCTAGTTTGGATGAAATATAGCAGAAGAGAAGGGGCGTAAAGGAAAATGAACTTGGAAAGATAGCTTGGAGCCAGATAGCAGAGGTCCTTTAAAGACCCAACAGAAGGTTTTTATGTTTTATCCTGGAGTCAATAGGGAGCCACTGAAGGTTCTAGAGCATGTAAGTGATATATTTTTATCATGCTTATTCACATTTAGCATAATAAATTAGATCAAGGTTAAAAGCCATTAGATTCTGTGCTGGTAATTTCTCATATGTTGTTAAAAATAATTTGCAAAAATTAAAATCTGTTCTTTTAGGGACATTTGAATAAAGGGTTGCCAAAACTATTTTTTCTAAAAAAATATTTTCTCAATTACATGTAAAAACAATTTTAAATATTCATTTAAAATTTTTTATTTCTGGGGTGGCTAGGTGGTGCAGTGAGTAGGAGCTTGGCTCCGAAGTTGGGATGACCCGGATTGGATCTGCCTCAGAAAATGAGCACCCACACATAAATAATGACTAGCCGTGTAACCTTGAGCAAGTTACTTAACCCCAATTGCTTTAAAAAAACATTAGTTCCAAATTCTCTCCCTCTGTTCTTCTTCTCTCGCCTCCTTCAGAAGGCAAATGATTTGCTATTGATTATACACATGTAGTCAAGCAAAATGGCAAGTTTTTTTTCTTACTTTTCAAGTATTCTCTTACAAAGAAGATTGATTCCTCTGACATCACCTTTGTACTATATTCATCAACCTAACCAGTGTTGATGCCATCAAGAAGACTGGGTGTTGGAAGTTTTACAGGAAATTTTACTGCTCAAAATGAATGAAAAGGAATTTAATATCATACCACATCATGGTATGGGTTTGACTGGGTGGAAAACAGTTCATTCCTTTATTCACAAACATATTTAAAAAGAGCTAATAATACAATAGGGCTACAATATGTAACTAAACTAAACTACAAAGTGAAGTATTTAAAGTTCTGTGACAGTTCAGAAAATGAAGAATTCATTTCTGAGGGAAATCAGAGACTTCCTTATAGATTAAGTAGAATTTCAGCCAAACCTTGATGGGTGCTTAGAATTTCAATAGGCATAGACAGGTGGAGACATTTTAGGTGGAAAGAACAGCAATGACATGGTAGTAGAAAAGTATAAGATTATGTTTGGAGATGGCTAATAATCCAATTGGCTTCAGCATGAGGACTTGGGGAGGTATAATGGAAAAAAATAAAGATGGAAAGTGAGACAATAGTCAATTCATGGAAAACATTGAATGCCATAGATATACACTAAAGGGGCAAGCATGAAAGAAAGACCTATTGGGTAGAAATTGTTCCCCTTTTAATATAACCGTGGACCTCTAGCTGAAAAGACAATTGAAAGAATTCTCAAAGCCAAAGGGAAGCAGTCAGAGGATATCTGTGCCTGTTCTGATGCTTGCATGTGTGTATGTGTAAGGTCCTTCTATTATGCATCCCCAACGGCATGCTATATAACTATAGTCTCCTTTCCTGGCAGCATGGTATTGTGTTTAGAGGTTTGCCTCAGAGTCAGGAAAACCTGGGTTCAAGTCCACCCCCTGTCACAGACAGGCTGTCATTTAGCCTCTAAGCGTCTTAGGCAACTCTGTAAGACCCTAAGTTGTAGACCATGTGATATCCTAGGTCTAGTTAGAAACAAAAACATCCATTATTTCTGTCAATCACATCTTCAGAAAACTTTATGTGAAAACTAGGCTTATTACAAGAAGGATGGGCATGCATGTGGAAATAAAAGCCTGAGCAAAGAGTTCATAGTCGTTACCGAAGTTTGCATTTTTATGATAGCAGGCTGAAGGGAGGAGAGCATACCAGGATGGGAAGGGGAAAGGTACAGCAAAGATGGGAGAAAGGACAAAACCCCTCCCAACAGGGAAGAGCAAGTTGATGGTAAAAGCCACATTCTTTTTCCATGGGAACTGTTAGACTATGAAGATTGGAGGGTATGCTTATCTGCAAAGGACCCCACATGGACAAGCATTATCCTAATCTGGCACAGAGTGGCTGGCGCCTGTCTTACTTCCCAAGGACACAAAGGGATTGCAGCTGGGATGCAACAACAAACTATGTCAGTTCGGGGGCGGGGGGGGCTTCATCACTGGAAAATTCAGAGCCTCCTACATACTCTGGGTTCATTGCTTCTAAAAATGTGGCAACTCAAGAGGACAGGTTAAATTGGATTCAGGGCAACACTTTCTACAGTTAACACTTTTAAAAAATCACTTGCAAAATTCCCACCAGAATTTACAGAAAAGTACAAAATAAGTTCTAGCCTCTTCTAATCAAGTAAGTCTGCCTATATTCAGTAATGAACTTGCTAACTATTTCTATCACATTTTAATAAAGCAAAGTGTAGGACAGCTCATTTCTTTAAGTGTATCTCAAGTTTAAGTGAGCCCATTTTTGTTATTTGCATAATAAGGAAGCACTATGAACTTCAGGCAATCAATGGGAAGAAGATACAATTGAAACGACAATTTCAAGCCCCTTTTGAAAGCAATGTTGCTTTCATAAAATAGGCAAAATGTCAGGCACCCATCTACTTTAAGGTAAGTAATGGTAACAGATTGGGACTAAATAATACTAGGTCATTTATATAGTGCTTTCTTCACAACTTTATGAGGTTGTTATTACAAAAATTATTAACTGAGTAACAGATTGGGACTAAATAATACTAGGTCATTTATATAGTGCTTTCTTCACAACTCTATGAGGTTGTTATTACAAAAATTATTAACTGAGGCTCAGAGAGATTGTGAGGGGTGGAGCTGGAACTTGAAATCAGGTCTTCTGACTTGAAGTCTTCTATACCAGGTTTCCTCTCAAAGGAAAGTGAATCAAAATGAAATTAAATGATATAAAGTAAAAGTTAGAATTTACCATTTTTCAAAAAACATGCTGTATCTCTAGCTTAATCTCCCTTACTAAGAAATATGAACACATATGAAATTATTATGATTTCTGTTAGCAGACGAAATTCAATTTCAAAACCTGTGCCTATAGCAAAAAGCTGAGTTCTCTATAAGAGCTTCTTATAAACCATCCTAGTTGCTCACAGAGACCTCATCAATTTGCTTGTTCCTTGCCCTTGGGTGCCATTGATAGTAAATAACTGAATACTAATGGGGGAAGATTGTGTATTTACTTATGATGAGTCAGTTTACAAGAGTGTAGATTGGTGGTATTTGAACTGACTGATGGATTCATGGGTGACATTTAGTATGGAACTTTTCTAGCTTCGATGAACATATTACCTCTTGACTTAAAAAGCTCTAGTGACTGCATATCACTTCTAGGATAAAGTTCATGTTCCTGGGTTTGGCATTAAACAACCTATGTTTCAACCTATCTTACCAGTCTTATTTTATATTATCCCTCATTACATATACTATAGTTCAGCACCGACATGATATTCACAGAAGCTATGATAGCTATGAATATGCCAGCATAATTCTGAATCGCAAAATATGTCTCTCCACATTGAAGACAGAACCAAAACATTTATTCAAACACTAGTAAGACTAATCCTAAGGCCGCCCAGGGGCTAAAACCGAGGACCTGGGCTCAGCTCTGCAGCTGTGCTGTTTGGTTCCCAGTGTGCTGTGCTGCCTGCTCTCAGAGCGCTGCGCTGGCCTCTCCCTGCAAGGCTGCTGGGCTATGCTCAGCAGGAGGTTAGCTTCTCTGTGCCGTTCTGTGGGTGCTGTGGCTCCAGAAGTTGTTCGGAGCTCCCTTTCACATTGTTTGAATTTTGTGTGGGGCAGAGCACATTGGAAATGCTGTTTCTACTCCGCCATCTTGGCTCCGCCCCCCGGACTAGTTCTTTTAATAACTTAAAAGTACATGGGTAGCTAGATGGTACAGTAGATAGAGTGCTAGGCCTGGAGTCAGGAAGATTCATCCGGCCTCTGCCCCTGGGGCAAGAGGTGGCAGAGGCACACTGCTGCATCAACTGCCATGTGGCTGCCTCAGGAGCTCCCAGCAATTTGGAACAAAGTCCTCTTCATTCTGAAAGCAGAGTTCTACCATGGCTAAAAGCTCAAAAGTGAAGTAATTGACTGGTAACATGAGCAAGCAAAGGAAATGCAGTCCTACCATATATTGCATTTTTGGGGACAAAAAGGATCAAAGCATGGAATGGGAGGAAGACAAAGAAGTCAGAAGTCCTGCATCAAAAGCTCCCAAGAAAAATATCAATTGGTTACAGTCCATGGAGGAACTCAAGAAAGATTTTGAAAATCAAGTAAGAGATGAGGCAGCTAGGTGGAGCAGTGAATAGAGCACCGGCCCTGGAATCAGGAGAACCTGAGTTCAAATCTGGCCTCAGACACTTAACACAAAACTAGCCATGTGACCTTCGACAAGTCATTTAACCCCAACTGCCCTACCTTCCCCCATCAAAAAAAAAAGTAAAGAAAGGAAAATCAAGTAAGAGAAGTGGAGGAAAAACTGGGAAGAGAAATGAGAATGATGCAAGAAAATCAAGAAAAGTGAGTCAGCAGCCTGACTGAAGAAAATAACACCTTGAAAAATAGACTAACTCATATGGTAAAAGAGGCCCAAAAAGCCAATGAGGAGAAGAATGCCTTAAATAGCTGAATTTGCCAGATGGAAAAGGAATTTCAAAAAGTCACTGAAGAGAATAATTCCTTCAAAATTAGATTGGAGCAAATGGAAGCTTGTGACTTTTATGAGAAATCAAGATCCTATGTAACAGATCTAAATGA